>CAIGQZ010000690.1:1653578-1674685 GCA_903798205.1 Danio tinwini | reverse complement strand
GTGTGTGTGTGTGTGTGTGTGTGTGTGTGTGTGTGTGTCTTACAGTTAGGTGTAAGTACTTATTTGAGATTGAGATTTCATCCAAATATAAAATAAAAATGCTGTCATTCAAAGCTATTTTGTGCATAAAATAATAAAACAAAAAATATTGGTTAACTTTAGAAGGGTAAATATTTGGTGGAATAACCCCAGATATCAATCACAGCAAATGAAAACATTTCGGACCAAATGTCATTTTCTGAAATTGAGCTTTAAATTACATAGATTTTTTTTAAACAATTTAGGAAATGTTTTCAGATCTTTACAGAATAATACAAATACAATTGTTTTAATTCAACCCTAATAAATCCAGTATATTCAGAGAAAATGACTAATATATATGCTACCGGTCAAAAATTTGGGGTCAGTAGGATTTTTAAATGTTTTAAAATAAGTTTATCCTGCTCATCAAGGCTGCATTTATTTAATAATTTTATTTTAATCATAAATACAGTATAAATAGAAAAAATGGTGAAATGTTATTAAAATAACATAAAAATTTGTTTATAATTTAATTTAATAATTTATTCCAGTGGATTTAAAGATGAATTTTCAGCTTTATCACGCCAGTCTTTAGAGTCACATGACCCTTCAGAAATCACTCTAATATTAATATTATTATTATTAATTGTAACAGTAATAAAAGCAATAATGACTGGAGTAATAATCTCATTTGAAACTACATACAACAAGAAAGCAATTATTTAAAATTGTAATAAATATTTAACAATTTAGCAATTTTTACATTTAATAAATTCCACCTTGATGAACAGAATAATAAAAAACATGACTGACAAAAAACTGACCCCAAACTTTTGACCTGTAGTCTATATATATATATTTAATATTAATATTGTTTTATTTATTATTTATTTATTAAATTTTGAAGATTTTATAAAATAAAAAACAATTTTTTATTAAAATAAAATAAAAAACAGTTTAACTTTTTATTTAAAACACATACCAGTTCCACAAAATCAATAATAATTGCAACATTGGTTTCTTATTTTTTTGCCAGAGCTCCATATTCATATTATAGCATGAAGTCATGTAATTATATGAGCCATAAAGCTGAAAATAGATGCCTAATCTGTATTCTAACTTTCAGGATCACTATGGGGGACTAAAAAGGCCTTTACAATCCGATCCTGCATTTGGCAGCTGAATGAAGATGTTGTCATCCCCCCTTTAGAGGAACTGAGTGTTTGTGTCAACCTCATGAGAGTGCTCACAACTTCTGAATGGACTGCTTTTGACTACAAAGGTCCAGGACAGCAGCATGTGGAGCTTGGCTTGGCCGGAAACGGGGGCAATTTAAAAGCGTCCATTTTTGGAAAAGAATGGACAGTTGCATACGATCTTGCCAAAAACAAGTGGCACATGGTCTGTCTGACATGGTCAAGCCACACCAGGCTTTTCCAGGTGATTGTTAATAATAGGAGTTTCGAATTTCCTTGGAATGAAATGTCGCCCCGACTTCTTTCCGCAAACGGTACGCTGAGTTTGGGGGTTTCACATAGTTTTGTTGGAGAAAATATTGTTTTTGAGACTGGGAAAAACTTCCTCGGGGATATGAGTTTGTTCAGGATGTGGAAAAAGCAGATGAGCGCACAGCAACTGGCTGAATTCAGATGTGTGGACGGAAACATTGTCACTTGGAGAACTCAAGATTGGGACTATCAGAAGTGTCCACCATTACCAGACAACAGCTTGAAGTGTGGTAAGTGAAACTTTTTTTGTCTGCTATGAAGTGCAAGATTTTTTTCATAGGAGACTATTATAAAATATAAAATGAATGTTATATATAGCAAATAATGGTATGGTGTCATTGAACTTTTATTAACTGTTTCTTAAACACATTTCAGAATCATCAAAATATAAAATTCAAATGCATTTATCTATTACGCAAAACACCAATAAAGACAACACTGAGAATGATAGCCAGGAGATGGTTTTAAGCTGGGTAAGAGTCCACACATGCATATATTATATGTCTACATGAAATGCTGGATAGTTTCAACACAAATGTTGGTCTAATATGGACAAAATCTAAGTTAAAATGGTTGGGTTCGCCTATATTTTTGCAATAGTATCTGGATGTAGCCTTGATGATGCAAGCTGAGACTGCATATCTCAGATATGCAGGTGAGGGTATTAAAAAGCATGGGATCTAGCTCAGATTGCACTGCAACAGGTCTGCATCCAGAACCCTCCCAATATTTGTGTTGAAAGAAACCAGCACTTTTTAGAAAGTGTTTTACATACTAACACAAATAAAAAATTTTTACATGAAAATATTAGATATATAATGAGTTTCTATATATTTTCTATTTCAGCTGAAGTACATCTTCCGTCCAAAAATAATTGTGCACTCGATGTCACTGTCAAATATAAGGTAACTCTTTCATTTTTAATATAATATTTTAATATAAATTGTTTAGCTAAGCATGGAAGGGATATTGTAGTTAACCAAAACTAAACCATACAATTAAAATGGTTTCATTAATTGAAATGTAAAAATCTGATCTCTCTCTCTCTCTCTCTCTCTCTCTCTCTCTCTCTCTCTCTCTTCTATATATATATATAAATATATAGAGAGTAAATTTAATATTTACCTTTTTCATTTAGTTTGACTTTAAAGTAAAAAATAAATAAATAAATAAATAAACAAACAAACAAATAAATAAAAACAAACCAATTCAAACTAAAAATTTAAAAACTACAACAATTACTAACAATTACTATCCAACAATAGCTCTTTGGGTAATATTTTAAACAGATAAATCATTTATCAGCCTTTTTTTATCTGTGTTTAGCCTTCAAACAGGAGCTGATTTAACTGGTCAAAATATAGAGGTAATTCAGGTTCTTTAATAAAATATTCCATACTTAATAGCTTATTAAAGGGAAAGTTTACCCCAAATGTTTAGTCTGTCATCCTTTACTGCTTTTAAACTTTTACAAACCAGTTTCAGTTTTTTTTGTTCTGTTGAACACAAAATCGGGCAGCATGATGGCGCAGTAGGTAAAGCTCTCACCTCACAGCAAGAAGGTTGCTGGTTTGAGCCTTGGATGGGCCAGTTGGCATTTCTGTGTGGAGTTTGCATGTTTTCCCAGTGTTTGCATGGGTTTCCTCCAGGTGCTCCGGTTTCCCCCACAAGTTCAAAGACATGCGCTATAGGTGAACTGGGTAAGCTAAATTGTCCATAGTGTATGTGTGTGTGTGAATGAAAGTGTATGGGTGTTTCCCAGGGATGGGACGGGCATCCACTGCGTGAAAACATATGCTGGATAAGGTGGCGGTTCATTCCGCTGTGGCAACCCCTGATTAATAAAGGGACTAAGCCGAAAAGAAAATGAACGAATGAATAAACACAAAATATGATTTTTTTTGAAGAATGTTGAAAATCATTAACATCAATGAAGAACAAAAAACTGGTTTGAAACAAGTCAATGCTCAGTAAATGATGACAGAATTTTCTTTGTTGGGTGACCTATCCATTTAAGTGGACATAATTATTAACCTAATGTCATAACATTACAAAATACTCCCAAATGTTTTTTTAATACATTACATTATGCTTCCCTATAGGAAAATACATGGATTAAGACTCAATGGTAAAAAAAATCTCATGCACAAATTCACATGTTAAATAATTCATCAGCCAAATATGCTTTGTGCATGAAGCTAATCATCCAAACATGTATTTGTTGTGGTCTTAGGTTAGATTGTGAGGTGTTTGTGAGAGTGATCCCTGCAGAAGATGTGAGTATAACAGTGTCTACGATAAAAACACTGTTAATCCCCAGCTACAGCTACAGCGCAGACATCGTCTTGATGACAAACCCAGCATCTATAAACATTCTATCAGTAGGTAAGCTGCTGTATGTGAGGGATGGGTGGTCATACAACAGTAAAAATACAATATATACAGTCACTTACAACTTATAATGCTTTGAATTCTACAGCTGTCCTTCCCAATGTGACTTCAAGTCCTGTTGTGAGCACCATCCCACCAGTTTTCTCTCAAACCACAAAGATACCTGGCATTGGAAGTACAAACATTACAACATTAGGTCAGTGCCGTTCAGAGTTTTTTTTGTAAACGCTTATTTACATAAAGGTATAAAAGGCTGATGTGAAAATATTCTGTTTTACAGTGACTCTCATGTCATCATTGCGAACACAGGCAATGGATAAAATCTGTTTAATCTCTTCAAGCTTCACTTCAAACAAAGGTGAGTTTGCGTGTGCGTCAATTAAAAAAGATGCTATACAAAAAGTACAAAAATGTCTGTCAAAAATGTGTCATGAGTGTCCGTTCACACTGCAGGCAAATGTAGCCCAAATCTGATTTCTTTGCCCACACGTGACTCAGATCTGTTTTTGTCTTGACAGTGTGAACAGCCCAAACCAGATAGAATCTGCTCTTTTCAGTTCAGATTTGTGCCACTCATATGTAGCATTAAATCAGATTCAGATCTGATGTTTTGCAATGTGACCACAGTGTGAACTGTTATATAGGATTTCATGTAACTTTTTATAGAATCTTTGATCATTCTGTGCTGCAAACATCATCTACTCCTCAGCAGTATAGTAGAATAGGACACAGGGCTAATACTTTAGCACAAAAAGTTGGTTGTTCATTTTGGGGGAAAAAAATTGAATGCAAAACTGGTGCTTGTTAACCAATCATTAACCATCAACCTTTAAAAAAATATTGATCAGTCAGATTTAACAAAAAGTATGTTCATAAAAAATTGCATATAAAAAATAATAAAACACATAGACCTATACAAAATAGCTATATTTCACGTAAATAATTAATACATTAACAGAACCAAATATGAACAACAATGATATAAAAATGATATGAATATGAAAATGAACAAACTCATGAGTTCACTACACCGGTGGTCAGAAAGATACGCATTGTGCTTGTCATAAATTACAAATGATCAGTGTTTTCAATCACAAGAGATTTATTTTAGGTTTCACTCCTAAATACACATGAGTAGTGGCAGAACAACCATTTACACTTCATAAAATACACCACAGTTATCTGTGAAAAAGGCAATAATCACATTAAACATAATCTGACAACATGCTTACTCATTTTATACAGTAGCTATAGACAGTGTGTGCATAATCAGACATTTTGTGCTTTCCCTAACTTTTGCGCATGCGGGTCAGTTTAGGACCATGATATGTTTACACTGGAAATCTGATTCTGGCCACATTTATAAAACAATGTGAGCAGCTATGCAAAAATCAGATTTGAGCACCAAGCCTTGCAAAGTGAAATTTACACTTTTACTGACATACAGTACACAGTTTCTTTACCAGCATCACCCCTGATAGTAACCATTTAAATTACAGGACAAATTAAGGATTTAAACCATTTAAAGCTTCACATATTTATTTATTTATTTATTTATTTATTTATTTATTTATTTATTTATTTATTTATTTATTTATTTATTTATTTATTATGTCAATGATTTAACTGACAAAACAAAACAAAAAACAAAACAAAACATTATTTCATGTTTACTATTTAAACGAATTACATCAGTTTTCATTGGTATAATAGTTTTTTTTTTGTATTTATTGTGATTAATCTGGCACATATAATGTTTTGCTGTATGTTTGGGCTTTTTAAAATACATTCAACATTTTTTCCCCCTAATGTTTCAGAATTTGGAGATATTTTTTATAGAGTCAACCTCAACATAACAATAAGTGGAAGTATCAAAGACCCTAAACACACTATAGAGCAATGGGTGAGTAAATTATAGTTAATAAAAAATGTACACTTTACAATAATATTGCATTATAATGTTAGTTAATGTATTTACTAACATGAACAAAACAATGAACAATACATTTATTACAGTATTTATTAACCGTTGTTAATGGTAGTTATTGGAAATAAAGTTGTTCATGTTAACTCACAGCGCTACATCTAATGTTAACAAGTATGAATTTAGACTGCAATCATGCATTGGTAAATGTAAATGACTATTTTATGTGTACAAACTAGGGCTGCACATTATTGGAAAAAACTGACATTGCGATATTTTGTTTTTCTGCAATTCTATATTTTGAGTATAATATCATCAGGTGAAAGGAAAAGCTCTATCTGGGATGAATTCATAATTTTAGATGGCGTAGAATTGATTAGTAGAGGAGTTTATTGGCATTAACATAATAAAACCAATCAAAAAACCAACATTGATAAATACAGTAGAGCTAAGATATAAGTGAAATAAACTGCTTTATGGTTGTCTGGAAGTCTAGCAATATTCAAGTAAACACATTGAAAAATAAAATGAAAATAACACTGTAATGTCTATTGTATTGACTTCATTGTATAAAGTATATACTTAGCAGAGGCCAGCTAATGAAATGCTATGGGGGCAAAAACTTAACTCCCATAGAGCAACCGACTCCCATGTAAAAAGTCACCGGTTCAATCCCAGCTGGGAGCAGGTTGGATGGTGTAGAAGTGGCGGGGTTACATTGGTGCCGTGACCCAGATGGAAGTGAGGTTTAGGGGGGTGAGTGTAGCAGAGGGCAGCCAGTGAAGTGCTGTGCAGGTAAACCTCACTCTTCTGACCTCTAAAGGCGCTCTAGCGACACACGCTAAAGGTCATGGTCTTTAGCCTGCTTGGTAGAGCAACTGACTCCTATGCGGAAAGTTGCCGGTTTGATCCTAGCTCAGAGCAGGTTGGGTGTTGTTGGACCGGTGAGGTTACGCATACAATTTATCTTTCTTAAAGTTAAAAACATTATAATTTCTTATGCATGAATGCTTTAGATATGCTGGTTTAAAATGCTCATACTGTCACAGGCCTTGAAAAAACAAGCAAATTATAAAGTTTTTAATAACTTTATAGTTGAACTTTGCAATAAAAAAAAGAGGAGCTTGTGCTTAGTTTCACTGGTGTTTAACCATAGACTGTACAAGATATGGATGTAGTATCCGTGACGTCACCCATAGGTTTATGAAGAACCCAAAAGAGGTAGAGTCTAGATCGGATATGCGGCCGGCCGGAAGTGCGATATGCACATTAATATAGCGTCATTTTTTTATGACACTGTATAACAATAATTTATATTTTTACAGTACTGTGACGGTTGGGTTTAGGGTTGGGGTGGGAGTAGGGGTTAAAAATAAAATCTATTTTGGGTAATTTAATAGATAAGACAAATAATACTTGGTACAACTTCTGTTTTTACGCTTCTGTGACGATTGGGTTTAGGGTTGGGGTGGGGATCGGAAATTTCATAAATAACATAAATAATTCTTGCTAACCTGTTTAACACAATGTTGTTGATTTCTAACATACACTGAGCACCTTTTTTGCACTTTGTACGAGAAAAACAAAAACGTCTGATAGTATCTCGGCAAGAAAGTCATTTTTTAGATACACTATAGTTGTATCAACTTTGCAATCACTGCACAATTCACACGTTTTCAACCTTGGCTGCTGGTCAACTGTAATCTCGACAATCTCAACATTGCAGATCATGTGATGTGACTTTTGTAAGTGAACATTGCTATATTGATGCTGAAACGATATATTGTGCAGCCCTAGTACAAACATTGTGTCTATTTTAAGTTCATGTTCATAAATACATTAACTAACTTTAACTAATGAAACTTTGTTGTAAAGTGTGACCAAATGTAGAGCCTTTGCATTTGATTTTCTGCAGCTTCAGGAAACATTGCAGAAATGCAGAATGGATGTTTTGAATATTCTGATAAAAGGAGCTCTGAAGTAAGTGTCCCAACATGAAAAAAAAATGTTACATGCAATTATTGATGCTGCATTGTTACTCAAATAACATCTTTTTCAGGTACATGACTACTTTTCAGGTCCAGGCATTGGCACCAGTGAATGAAACTGCAACAGAGAGGCTGATTTTTGAGCTCTTAACACAAGGATACACTAATGCTTCCATAGCAATCAGTGTCCCGACTAATGAAGTCAACATTACACAAATAGGTACTGTATCATCTTTGCCTTTCACTGATGACTTGTAAAAATAAATCATACAAATGTATAATAACAAATCACAAATTGTAAAAAAGAGAAAAAAAGAGTGTTAAAAAAGAAAGTGTTGTTTCTAACTGTGAGCTGTTTACTGCTGCAGATCCAGGCTTTTGCCCAGAAGAAGCTATGCTCACAGTTTATGGTATATACATGTGGCCCAGCATGACAGCTCAAAGCCAGTACGAACTCACGTGTGTAAAAGGGAATGAAAGTGCTACGAGATTTTGGTAAGTACTACACTTTGCATTTATTACTGATGCAAACAACATTGGTTGATTTTGTTTCTTCCCCTCATGTTAAAATCTAATAATGCAATCTAATAATAGAGTATTTTGAGTTCCAGCATTGTTTATATGGAAGTTAAAAATATATATCAGATATCCGCTGCATGTACTTCAAAGTGCAATACTGCTTTGTTTCTATAGAAACAGTTCAGTGGCTCTGGAAAAACATTCTGATAACGCTAATTTGCCGTGTGTTTATCTTTGTGTCATTTAGCACACAACCTTTAAACGCAATGCTGCACCGCTCTACTGATTAATATGTCTTATCTTTTTTCTTCTGCAAAGCAATATCCTTTAATTAAATAATTAGTTTGACAATTCTGCTTGGACTCGTGACAATACAAATATTACCTCTTAAACTAGCCAGAACAGCAATAAAATTCCAGCCATCATTAGATTAACAAAGTGATGTTTTTATAAAGCTTTAGGGTACGTTTACATAACAATAATGTACTAGAAATGTATTTTCTTTTGAGTTTTTAAAAAGCTTTGTGTACAGATGACTGCATTGTCAGAGTGATTACCATTCACACTGATCCATAGAAATGTCTATAAAGGAGGTATTTTGTATACAACAGCAAAAGTTAGAGAGGTCAATTTGTAAAGAAAACTATGGCATGACTTACAAAATAAAATGTTGGTAGTTTACACAAAGTCAATAACAGTTCTGACCAATTATAAAAATAAAATCATTTTCCCAAACAGTTATTGTGTAAATAAACTAGCAAAATGGTTATTCACTTACATTTTTGTGTACATTTTGTGCAAACCAAATTTGGGTTTGCATACTACACAAAAAGACTAACAGCAAGCAGAACAAACTCAAAAGTATATATGCTCAAGACGAGGAACTAAACAAGAAAATGGTCAACAACAAAGTTATTAGACAGAGAAACAAAGAGGGACCAAATCAGAAATTAAAGCAAATAAACAAAGCAAATGCAGAAACAAAAGTGAAATTGAAACTCATATCAAAATAAGCATACATCCCTACATACATGAAAAAAATTATATAGTTTATTTGTAGTTTATTTTACTATAGTTTATTTATAGAAACTCTATATATACTATATAAATTATACCACAGTGAACTGATAAACTGTAATAAATACTGTAGTATAAATTAAATTTTACTATAGTTCGAAAACTACAGTAATTTGTTCATTGCTATAGTTGTATTATTATAGCAACTATAGAATTACCACAACATATTAATTCAAGTACTTTACTACACTACCTGACAAAAGTATTGTCTTTCCAGTTGTAAAAAAGCAACAAATAATAACTTGACTTTGAAAAAGGGGCAGAAGGTAGATTTTTCTGATGAATCATTTGTTGAACTGCATCCCAATCATCACAAATACTGCAGAAGACCTATTGGAACCAGCATAGACCCACATTTCTCACAGAAATCAGTCAAGTTTGGGGAAGGAAAAATTATGATTTGGGGTTACATTCAGTATGGGGGTGTGCCAGTGATCTGCAGAGTGGATGACAACATCAACAGCCTGAGGTATCAAGACATTTGTGCTGCCCGTTACATAACAATCCACAGGCGAGGGCAAAATCTTCAGCAGGATAGCGCTCCTTCTCATACTTCAGCTTCCACATCAAAGTTTCTGAAAGCAAAGCAGGTGAAGGTGCTCCAGGATTGACCAGCCCAGTCACCAGAAATAAACATTATTGAGCATATCTGGGGTAAGAGGAAGGAGGAGGCATTGAAGATATCCAAAGAAGCTTGATGAACTCTGGAAGTCCTGCAAGAACGCTTTCTTTGACATTCCTTCATTAATAAGTTATTTGAGTCATTGCAGAGATGTATGTATGCAGTCCTCCAAGCTCATGAGAGTTATACACTATTAAATCTTTTTCCACTGCACCATGACTTTATATTCTATACTGTACATTATTTCTGTAAAGTGACAAGACTTTTCTCTAAGCAAAGTCATACTTTACTGTTGTTACGATTACGAGTGATCCAGCCTGAGCAGATCGCTGGTAAACACCTAGGACTACAAATCTGACATAAAATGGACTACATCTCCACACATGCACTCCACTCTCACACACATGTTACTCATCTCCACTGATTGCGCACACACACCACAGGAGGCTTGTCAAAGACTGATTACACACAGTACATAAGCAGCACACACACTCACTCCAGTGCCGAGTCTTGTTCACTGTTTCCAGTTACATTTCTAAGCGTTTCCTTTGTTTTGTTTTTGCCGTTGTTTTTGACCCTCGCCTTGATTGTCTGTTTCTCCCTGTCTGCTGCCAGCTTTGTGACTATCTGCCTGTTATATTGACTACGACTCTGGATTGCCCTCATACATCTGTTTGCTCCTGTGTTGATCATTGCTTGCCTGACCATCCCTTTAATAAATCCTGCATTTGGATCCGCATCCTGTTGTCAGTATCACTCCTTGGTTACAACTGTCCTAATTAAATCATTAAAAATCAAGGCATGATTATATTTTATTTTGGTAAAATAAGTGTAATCTAGAAGCCTTTGCCTTTCATATAAGCCACTTCTCATACCATTAGAAGTCAAGTTATTATTTGTTGTTTCTAAAACTTGGACAGGCAACTAGACTTTTGTCAGGTAGTGTATAGTACGGTTCAAAAACACTAGTATTTATAATATGAATTACTACAGTATTTTTTCACAAGGAATGAAGTGGAATCATATATGGAATTAGATTTAAAACACTGTTGTACATTTCCTTCATTAACATGGGAAAGTCATGCAATTGCATTAATACATTGTGATGTTTTCTCATTCCATTTAGTAAATTAAATGGGGCAACTGACAAAGCAATTTGGGAGGCACCAGATATTAGCAAATGTTTAAAGACTGTATCAGATTTTGGTGATTTGGAAAACATCACAGTCACACCTGGTAAGTTATCAGTATGTGCTTTTATTGGCTTATATGTTTAAAGAAGAATTTAATGAATCTTTTATGACCTTTATCATTTTTTAGGCAACTCGGAATACATTGTGGACATGATTGAGGATCTGTTAAACGAACAAACTGGTCTAAGTAATGCTCAACTGGACATTATGCTGGAAAAACTCTCCGAGGTCACTGAGGTGGGAACCTTAACCCCAGATCTGTCCAGCAGCATCACTAATATAGTTTCAGAAATCTGTTACATCACAACTAATCTCTCCCAGGTCACCAACAAGTAAGTATACAGCCATTTCAGGGCATTCTGTCTAGATTTATTTGTAATACATAATCAATAATTGATAAAAAAAATAATATTCTGTCATCATTTACTCAAATTCATGTTTTTCTATACTTGTAAGCATGTCATAAATAGAAACTAGTGTTTATTTATTATTAGAGTAGTGCTTATTTATTGCATACTATTACTTGTTCATTAGATAATAGTGCCTTAAATATTCTACTTATTAAATAGATTATAGTACTATTTAGTCGCTCAGTGACTAGCAGTGTCACCTCACAGCAAAAAGGTTGCTGGTTCGAGTCCCGGCTGGACCAGTTGACGTTTCTGTTCGGAGTTTGCATGTTCTCCCTTTGTTCGTGTGAAGTTTCCTCTGGGAGTTCAGGTTTCCCCCACAGTCCAAAGACATGCTGTACAGGTGGACTGAATAAATTAAATTGGCCATAGAGTGTGTGTTTGTGAATGTTAGAGTGAATGGGTGTTTTCCAGTGATGGGTTGCAGCTGGAAGGGAATCCGCTGCGTAAAACATATGCTGGATAAGTTGGCAATTCATTCCGCTGTGGCGACCCCTGATGAATAAAGGGACTAAGCCGAAGGAAAATTAATGAATGGATAGTACTTTTTGGGGCAGCATGGTAGCTCAGTGGTTAGCATTGCCGCCTCACAGCAAGAAGGTCGCTGGTTCATGTCAGTTGGCATTTCTGTGTGGAGTTTGCATGTTCTCCCTATGTTCGTGTGAGTTTCCTCCGCTTCCTCCGATTTCCCCAACAGTCCAAAGACATGCAAATTCAACAAGAATAAACTAAATTGGCCATAATGTATGAGTGTGTGTGTGTAAATGAGAGAGTGTATGGGTGTTTCCCAATACTGGGTTGCAGCCGAACCGAAGGAAATCTGACAGAAAATGAATGAATGACTGAATAGTATTAGATACCAGTAATTAATTTTGTACTGGCTATTAACTGTTACTAGCTATTTGCTATTGGCTTGAAATAACTACTAGTATCTGTTAAACACTAGTATCAAATAAATAAGGATTAAGTATCTAGATACAGTTTTATTAAAAATACCTAATGAATAGCATCTAAAGATGAACTGCTGTAGTAGTATACGGAAAATGTGTTTTAGTCATAATTGAAATACATATTAAATAGGTGATAATTCAAGAACATATTACCATGCATAAACAGAAGTCAAACACAAAACAGATTATGATAGAATACAGTAGTCAACATGTCATCAAAGGTGTTCTGAAAAAAAATATTGAACAACACCCACTTTTTGGTCCATTTCAAATGTTGACTACTGTAGTTACTATAATAATAGTACCAAATATGTATCTAATAATAAGTTCTAGTATCTAAGAGAAATACAACTCAGCTAATAAACAAGTACTAGTACTTGATGGAAAATATATTATCTAAAAAATAGGTACTACTGTAGCACAAAAATAGATACTAGTAAATATTTGTGGATTAAACGTTAAAACAGCTTGCCATAGACCGGGGAACAATATAGTTTACCTAAAAATTAAGATGTCTTCACCTTTTACTCACATTTAAGTGGCTCTAAACTAAATAGAATTTCTTTCTTCTGTTGAGCACAAAACAAGATATTCTGAAGAATTTTGGAGAAAAAAAAATTAATGGCTGTTTTTTTTTTTTTTTACAACATTCTTTCAGAATATCTTGCTTTGTGTTCAACATTCATTCATTTATTCATTTTCTTTTCGGCTTAGTCCCTTTATAAATCTGGGGTCACCACAGCGGACTGAACCGCCAACTTATCCAGCATTTGTTTTACGCAGCGGATGCCCTTCCAGCTGCAACCCATCTCTGGGAAACATCCATGCACACTCATACACTACAGACAATTTAGCCAATCCAATTTACCTGTACCACATGTCTTTGGACTGTGGGGGAAACCGGAACACGCGAACACAAGGAGAACATGCAAACTCCACACAGAAACGCCAACTGACCCAGCCAAGGCTCGAGCCAGCGACCTTCTTGCTGTAAGGTGACAGCACTACCTACTGTGCCACTGCAGTATGTGTTCTGTGTTCAACAGAAGAAGGAAAATCAAACAGGTTTAAAACAAGTGAAGGAAAAGTAAATTATGACATAAGTTTCATTTTTAAGTAAACTATCTCTTTAAAAAGAACATTTTTTCTTGAGTCCAGGGGGTTTTTATACCACAAGTTTTATTCCTTTGAAAGTTATATCCTTTGGTACTTAATATACAAATATACCTGTACAAATATGTATATATCAGAAATAGGTCTCAATCTCATATTTGTCCCCTCATTGTGGCTTTCTATGTTTGTGTGTGCTAGAATTCTTTCCATTACAGACCTTATGGGAGACAGAACGGTGTTTGCTGGAGATGCTCATAACATGGCAGCACCCTCATTAGCACTGCAGCTGATCAACCCTGACACCTCTCAGTTCCACGGCCTCACGTTCGAGGTCTTCTCTGTACAGAACGATGGCACTCCTGAGGTGAGAGACAAGGAGAGATTGTATATCTAACACTGCATGATTCCAAGATCATTACGGAAGCTTTAGACTCTTAACGAAAATAGAAGTGTGATATTAAAATATCACAGTACCTTTGTGAATGTGTCTTCACACCATAGTGACCACAAGGTTTCCGTGTCCTTGTGTGTGTGTTAGTGGATTGTGTGATTCAAGTGGTTATTTTAGTACAATTTACATGTCAGGTGTGATAATCGCTCTGACCACCAAATGACTTTGAGGTAAAATATTTAACCAGTTTAGTCGTATTTAAGCTGAGGTTCTACAGAACTTTTTAATACTCATGCTTGCTTTTGCCAATTATATGTTGAGGCTACTATAAATAAGCCATTTGTGCTGCGCAATTAGACTTCATCTAATTATTCCCAATGGACACAAAGCTACAGCAGATGTATTGTTATCATCCTGAGAGGTTCTCTGATTAAAAAGTTGGATTAATTACAGCTTCTTGCAGTCTTCATATACAAAATATGTAACTAGTTACATTTTTTGAGTTTGCATTTCTGAAACTTCTGCATTTTTAGAAAAGTTTAGGAATAATGAATATATTAACATAGAGGTCAATAATTAATTATTTAATTAATTTAATTTTAAAGGATAAATATGTTGAAGTAGTAGGTAGTAGGTAGTGCTGTCGCCTCACAGCAAGAACGTCGCTGGGTCGCAGGTTCGAACCTTGGCTGGGCTGGGTCAGTTGGCGTTTCTGTGTGGAGTTTGCATGTTCTCCCTGCGTTCGCGTGGGTTTCCACCGGGTGCTCTGGTTTCCCCCACAGTCCAAAGACATGCGGTACAGGTGAATTGGGTAGACTAAATTGTCAGTAGTGAATGAGTGTGTGGATGTTTCCCAGAGATGGGTTGCAACCGGAAGGGCATCCGCTGCATGAAATCGTGCTGGATAAGTTGGTGGTTCATTCCGCTGTGGCGACCCCAGATTAATAAAGGGACTAAGCCGACAAGAAAATGAATGAATGTTGAATGTGTCTTCACATCCAGATAGCCAAGTTGATTATTGTCATATTGATTATATATACTGTAACAGTTAAAGGGATAGTTTCCCCAAAAATAAAATCTCATCATTTACTCATCCTTTACTAAACCACATGAGGGAGAGTAAATGGTAAGGTCATTTTTATTTTGGGGTGAACTATCCCTTCAAATGCACAGATACTATTGAGTCATTTACATTTTTCACTACATGAGTGCAAAATTTTCAGCAGAAGTTGAGCAAATTAGTTGAATGAATAATTCAATAACTATTCACATGTTGCCACCTATTGTCAATGTAAGCTGTTGAGTCAACACAGCTTTTTTCCAACCTGTCATGCATTGTATGTGACTTTAGTGAATGAGGACATTTTTGCTTTCCTGAAATAGAAAAGTGTATTAAAATAGTGCCCCTTTCATCTATGTAGTTTGATTGGTAGAATATTGGGGTGATGTACCGTACTGAATTAATTCTATGGAACAATCAACATGCAATGTTCAAAATATGTACAAGACTTTAATTCAAAAAGAAGTTGTCTTATTTCAGGTTAAAGTTGACAGGACGTGACAATTCAATTATAATAGATGTGGTCTAAATTTAGTTAACTTGATAAGTTGTAATTCAGAAAGATATTGATAGGTCTTTATAATTCAAGTGTAATGAACATGGCTTGAGTTTAGTGAACTTAAATATTGAAGTTGACTCACATTCACCCAATGGCCAGTTTTGTTCTTCAATTCACTTAAACCGCATGTCTTTAGGGGAAACCAGAGCACCCTAATAAAACTCATGTAAACTCGGGGAGAACTCCACATATTTTAAAGTTTGCAAATACAAAATTTCCTAAAGAAGCAGGTATCTGAGAAGAACCTCAGACAAACATACACCATTACAATGAGAAAATGGTGGTCAGTGTTTCCAGATACACTTGAATGTTTTCAGTACAAACTGTCTAAAACCTTCCTAAATGCACAAAAAAATGGCTAAAAACTAAAAACGAGTAAGCACACACTTGGTTTTTATTAAATATTCAACATAAATTGCACGTTCAAAACATCCAAACTGATCCCAAACCCACCACATTTCTGTGTGAGTTGGCGTATTCTTCCCATGTTCACGTTGGTTTCCTCCGGGTGCTCCGGTTTCCCCCACAGTCCAAAGACATGCGCTATATATATATATATATAACAGCCCTTTTTTCTCATCAATACTTATGAAAGGATTAAAATGGAAAGCTTTTTGTTCTTACAGTAATGTATTCTCTTTTCCATTTTGCAGATATTTTATGATAAAAACTTTACAGAGAACCCAGACACAGGAACTGTAGCTTTCATATCATTACCTCCAACAATTGAGAACTTCTTTCCAAACAGTGGAGCCAAACCTCGTGTTCAGTTCCATTTTTACGGCAAAGAAAAATTATTTGAGGTAACATGCACTCCTCAGATTTTTCATGTGTATTTTCCTCACTTTTTAAAGAATAAACCACTTAAATAACAGCAAATTAAAACTAATTTCACGCAAGAATCAGTACCAGCTTCTGACAGCAAACTGTTAACATTCAGGACACATCAAGCAACCTGACGCTCAACTCTTATGTAGTGTCTGCCAGTGTCACCAATGCCACAGTAAGCAAGCTTGAGATCCCAGTGATGGTCACTCTCCGCCATCTCCAAAACAAAGAGGTTTGTATGGATACAATCAGCCACCACCAAAACAAACCATAAAATTAAATGTTCAGAGTCTTTACTGCCCCATTGTGCAACTGTTTGATTAAACTACAGCTAAATAATATGCTTCCAATAAGCGTGTGCTATCTTTTGTCAACAAATATCTTCCTACTAATAGCTTTTTGTGAATATGAGGCCATGATAACCCCTTCTATTATTACAGATTTATAGTCTGATCATTAAAGTATTTTTTGCTGTAGGACTGGGACACAGTAAAGTGTGTCTACTGGGACTTCAACAAAAACGGTAAGTAATTTCAATTTTAAATATTAATCTACTGTAAATGTGCTCTTTTTGTCATAATTTCCAGTTCAGTTCAACCAGGGTTTGTATGTCTCTAAGATAAGAAAGGACAAATAATGTAGCAAAAACAATTTAGCTTTTATGAAAACATTTGGAAACTAAAGGTCAGTGTTAATTAATGAATGACAAACGATGAAGATGTACTCAACATTTGCATAATATATGCCTGGATTTTGGTTATTTGTTTTCGTTTTCCTCAACCTGTCTTCCAGGATATCTCAAAAACTCCAATAAACCCAAAGGATATATGGGTTCTGACTATTATATCATATGTGGGCTGTGGAATATCCTCCATCTTTCTTGGAGTCACATTGCTGACCTATTTGGCATTTGAGTGAGTTTATAACTATAATAACAATGCTATAAGAAACATATTATTATCAGTTCACCACCAAAAATAAAACTTTACTCATTATTTACTCACCATCAAGTGGTTCTAAACCTTAATGAGTTCCTTTCTACTGAAAACAAAAGAAGATATTTTGAAGAGTGTTGGAAACCATTGAAATCATTGCAACATAGGCTCATTCTAAAAAAATGTACCCCTATATACATTTCTGGAGAGCACAAATTATGTAGCCAAAAGTATCTATGGTTGCATTTCGTCTTTTAAACGAATGCTACGGGGTGGTATGACGCTGTTCCTTTTTGCGCAAGCAGATTATCAATTACATACCTTTAAGTCCGGCAAAGAATGGTTCCAGAAAGCAGGTAAGACAAAAACAAATAAAATAAAATAAACAAGTAAATAACAGGGTGAGAATGTGGTAAAAATCAGGGGGCTTTTGTTTTTCTTGATTGCTTTTCAAAACACTGTTGGTTGGGCTTAGGGAAGGTGATGGGTGGGTCAATCTGTGCTTTGTAAAACACTATTGGTTGGGTTTGGGGAATGGGGAGGGTAGGGGTATCGGTCGGTGGATCAGTCAGTAAATAAGCCAGTCGATAGCAGCCTTTGGTGGGTTTACGTGAGAACAACAGGTGCAAATGGCAAGAGAAATTTGAGATCTCAAAAAGCTTGCACAGTAGCCTCTGGTGGATTCGCAAAAACAAAAACTGTGAAAAGCTTACCTCCTGGGACGTATTTGGCAATCTCCAGAAATGTATACAGGGCTGCGATTTCAGAACGAGCCTGGGTTGCAACCATAGTAGGACAAAAATACCATGGAATTCAATGGCTACCAGTTTTCATCATTCTTCAAAATATCTTCTTTTGTGAGAAGAAATTTAAGCAAGTTCCGTAAACAATGACAGAATTTTTACATTTGGGTGAACTATCCCTTTAAGCAGCTAAAATATATAAGTATCAGCTTTCATAAATATGCTATTACTGATCAAACAGTTGAGAAACTAAAAGACTTCAAATATTACTGGATGTAATAACACACAAAGTGCATGTTTCGCTGTGTTCTGTATTTTTCCTCACATGTGTTGTTTTACCACAGGAAACTGAGACGAGACTACCCTTCCAAGATCCTTATTAACCTCTGCATGGCCCTGCTAGGGTTGAACATGCTGTTCCTGGTGAACTCCTGGTTTGCCTCTTTTAACAGCAATGCCCTTTGTATCACTGTAGCAGCTTTTCAACATTACTTCTTTCTGGCTACCTTTACTTGGATGGGACTTGGTGCAATCAACATGTATCTGGCCTTGGTCAAGGTTTTTAACTCATATGTGCCGTCTTACATCCTCAAGTTCTGTGCAGTTGGATGGGGTAAGACAGAAAGTTTTGTTAACTTTAACTTTAACATTAACTTTAGGTGTGGTCACATTTATCCTGCTATGTGAACTTTTGTGTGGAAAATCCAAAAATGATGTGTGCAATCATGAGTTTTGCATGAGCTTGAGAAAGTTTGCCATGCAGACTTTGTTTCAAAATGACCTGAAATGCTTTAAGCACTGAATTCACTATGTTGACTAACAGAAAAGATCCTTTTGAGTAATTCTTATCCATCTCAATTTTACTGACAATGGGGCTTTTTGAATGTGTTAAAATGTCTTGATATTTTTTACAAATGTGACTTGACCTTTGTACTGTTAAGTTTGTATTTAAATGAACTTTCTATTATTAAAATATGTGTGTGTAACATTTACGAATCATATGAAGAGGTTCTGTTTGTTGCAACATAGGCTCATTCTGAAAGCATAGCCCTATATACATTTCTGGAGATAGCGAATTATGTAGTCTGAAGTATGTATGGCTTCATTTGTCTTCAAAACGAATGCTACGGGGCGGTATGGCACCGTCCTTTTCGCGCTTACCAGCTAACCGCTTACCTCTGTATGGACAGCTCTCCCATTTGCGAAAACAAAAACTGCAAAAAACGTAGCTCCTGGCACATATTTAGTGCACTCCAGAAATGTAAAGAAATGGTCCGTTTACAGAATGAGCCTGGGTTGATTTTTTAATTTTAAAACTGTTGTTTTTTGCAGGTATACCTTTGTCGGTTGTAATTTTAGTGCTAGCCATTGATTTCAATTCATATGGCACCAGCCTCTCCACAGACCTTCTCCAAGAATCTACTGCTTTGTAGGTGGCAAATTTTAAATGCACAATCATATAATACATTTTTGTGTGTTCCAACCCTTACAAAAACACATGCGCTTCACAATTTTAAAATCATGTGGAAAATGTGACCTGCATTTGGTTTTTCATAGTAATAACAAAGCAAAGCATAATCCATCTACAAGCATAATCAGGAGCGTATTAAACCAATAAGCAAAGTAAGCAGCCTCTTAAGAGTCCCAGGAAATTTGGGGGCCCCCTATAAATACCAAGAAGTATAAATTATATATATATAATTGTTTTATCATATTTTTTATGGTGAGATTCTAACAAATTAAAAATGTACATAACTATAACATCTACACAAATTTGTCTTATACACCCCTAATCATGGAGCACTCACGTCAGGTAAAGATTCAGTTTTAAAAACAATTTATTATTTTTAATTAATTCATTTTTTTAGTTGTGAATTCATTTTAAGAAAACAAATCATTTCAAACGTAGATATTTTATTACGATAATACACAGAAAAGAAGATTCAGTGATATAAGAAAAAAACCTGCAAAATAAAGAAATTAAAAATTTATAAAACTACAAAAGGTGAATTTTAGTACTATTGGGCCCCATGGCTGGATCTGCTTAGGGCCCCCAAATCACTAAATCTGTCACTAAAAAATTATATAACTATATAATTATAACCATTATAAAACCCAGTTTCATAAGAGAACATTACTTTAGAAATATTTATACAGTGTGCTCTTTAGGAAAATGTGCAGTTTGTAAAAAATAAAGTAATAATCATTAAACTTCCAAACATACAAATGAGAATAACATACAAATTCATACCCATTCCTAATAACCTTCATTCATTCATTTTTCTTCGGCTTAGCCCCTTATTTATCAAGGGTCGCCACAGCGGAATGAACCGCCAACTATTCCAGCATATGTTTTACACAGCGGATGCCCTTTCAGCTGCAACCCATTACTGGGAAACACCCAAACACTCTCACATTCACACACGCACTTATTCAGTACGGCCAATTTAGTTCATCCAATTCACTTATAGCGCATGTTTTTGGACTGTGGGGAAAACCGAGCACCCGGAGAAAACCCACACCAACACTGGGAGAACATGCAAATTCCACACAGAAATGTCAACTGGCTTAGCCAGGACTCGAACCAACAACCTTCTTGCTGTAAGGCGACAGTGCTAACCACTGAGCCACCGTGCCGCCCAAATTCTCAATTTGTTGGAGTCAATTTCAAAGCTCTGTTAGTTCAGCTATTGAATGAGCAATAAAAACACAAGCTCATCCTTACGGAAAAACCACACATGCAAAAATCCCATGTAAAAGATTTATGATTTTAAAGTGAAGCTCATGTGATGTTTTTCTGTATGGATTATTGTAGTTGGTTCATATTATCAGTTTTCCATTTTGAATATATCATCATATATCATCTCTCTCTTTA
>CAIGQZ010000690.1:1594377-1623578 GCA_903798205.1 Danio tinwini | reverse complement strand
ACATACTTGACATAAAATTGGATTAAATAGCACCTATGATCTTTAGTAAGCTGCTTAGACAAAACTGTGTGTAGGTATAATCATATTGGGGTGATATAAACACAATAAGTCTCTTTTTTTTTTAAATGACCTGACGTTAAAATAAAATCCAAATCTCTTCCATTTTGAGGCCCACCGCATCATGACGTAGGAGTGCGGTTTCCCCGCCCACTGAATTAATTTACAGCCGCATATTAACATGTCTCCATATTAACTGGTATAATCATATTCACAAGACAGAACATGCGCAAAGCAAAAGGGATTAAACGATCTCTTCAGCTCTCTGTGATCAGCAGCACCTCAAGAATGAGTTTTAAAAGGTTAAAACATTTCTAAAACAGTGCAGGTTTGCAATAAAGACAGTAAAATTGCTTCGTAATTCTTCACCACAGCTGCGTGTCAACTGAGAGTGTGTATGCGTGGGAACTTATAATGACATTGTATGTAACTCGTTGCAGAAAGGCTTAATGTATCTCCACAACAAATAAATCAAATAATCATTGGGGCAATTCTTACCGTAGTAAGGGAGATCTGCTTCATTCTTGTCTGTCACTGTGCTGCTTACAGTATGTGTGAGAGGCAGCAGGACAAGCGACACCCATCATTGCAATATTGAGCGATCTCTTTGGCTCTGACACGCATGTGGGAACGGTGGGCTGGGAGAACTAGCTTATTTCCATTAAAGGCACAGGCAATGAAAACAGCTAGAAAGTCAAAACCGCTCAAATGTCCAATATACTCAAATATAAAATAAATAATCTGATGGGTGTTTTGAGCTGAAACTTTACAAACACATTCTGGAGACACAAAAGATTTATCTTAAATCTTAAAAAAGGGGTAAAAAAGGTGCCCTTTAAAACAACCCAACATTTTTGAGTATGTAATTGCTTTTGAAAAGGTTAATTGTAAAGAAAGCAAATATGTTTTGGGTGCTTTCTGGTTTTCCAGGGGCCTGTAGAATTAGCAGAATTAGCTGGCTTGCCGTTAAAGTTTCAGTTTAGTTTGCACCAAATTTGTGTTTTAGGTAACATGAAGGCATCACCACTTGGATCGCTCTTTGCTGCCATGGTATTATGAAGCAACTGAGCCTCATGGTGCCTATAATGCAGAACTGGTGCAAGCTAAACTGCCTAGTCAGCTAATCTGGCTTCATGATACAAACCCCTTATGTTCATAATCAATGTGATGGTTTTCTGAGTGAATTTGAGAAATGACTTCTTACATCCATCAAAATATTTGGGTTTGTGTACTTTTGTACCAAAATGTGGTAGAGTATATACATTAGGGCTGCACAATATCAGTTTCAGCATTGATAACGCAATGTGCACATCCGCAATAGTCACATCACAAGACGTGCAATGTTGAGTTGGAATTATAAATAACAAAATTATTGTTCATTACACATGATTTGTTGAATCAATTTGAATTTCAACCATATTAATGTGATTTTTTTTTTTTTTATTACTCAGATGTGTTTTTAAGGCCCGTGACTGTAATATTTAAACAACAAATCAAAAAGTTTGCCGCTTTACCAAAGATTAATTTAGCTTAATTATTTATCAAATGAAGACTATACAGTGTTATTTTTAGATTTGATAATTGAATTTCTTTACCTTAATATTGTAATATTCCTCCAAAAAACATAAATTGCAGTGTATTTTTTTCTGTGCTCAATTACATTATTAATTTCATATATTTTTTTATTATTTAATTACATATTTTTTAATTACATTTTTTAATATATTGTATGCAGATGCACTCCCCTAAAAAATCATCCCAATCATTATAAAATTGTGAATTCTTCCCAAACAGTTACTTAAGTCACATTGTAAAATTATAATCATATTGCAATATATGTCGCAGAGATACAAAATATCGCAATGTCAGTTTTTGTCCAATATCATGCAGCACTAATATACATGCACATTAATATCTGAATACTTGCTGTAAAAGTGGCTCTGTTGTTGAGGACTATAAGAACAGACCTGTTTGTCACCAAATCACAGGAAACAAGGTCACATGTTCACACGGATAAAATAAACACAACACCTCCTTTAAAAAAATCTGACCACAGTGCAAGTTGGTGCAGCTAAGAATACAAACAGACGAAGAAATGCATACGAAACCTGCTACTTATCTACCCCAACTCTTTGGTTCATTGATAATTGAGGTCGATAAGATGCTACTTTACCACATCTAAAAAAATATCCTCGAAAATGCATGATAGACAGGCTTTTCATTTGCAGCTTTGGCCTTTATGCAGTCACCGACTTCTGACCTCAATTTAACCACCGACTGGTGGTCTGTGCTACATATTTTCACAAGTGCATTTAATCTTCCCTATTAGATGTTTAAAGAAGAAATAAGCATATTAGAACTATTATTGATGGACCTTCAGTGTTTCCCTCACAGTTACTTATAAACATGTTGATGGGGATTGTAGACAACAGAAACTGCTGATTATCTAGTATCTGCAAGGGAAAGAAAACACACCCGTTTTTACATAAACTCCAGCATCTAACCTCAATTCCACCCCCACTGACAGTTCTAGAGTCCCTCTGCCAGCACTCACATTTTCCATAGTCATCGGTATTGCTTCAGATGTGTGCTAAATATAATAGGAAATGAGCTTCACCCACAAGAGCCATGAAAGGACCTAAATGGGAACGGTGATCAAACCTTTGACCTTTATTTATACAGAAACATCAGAATTAATATGCAGTGTAGTTTCAGCGAATGGATGTGGGTGGAGAAGGTGCATTTATGTGATAATTTCCACATTTTGATGCTTTTAAAACAGTTCTCATGAGTAATATGAAGTTATGAAGAATGATATTGGCACATCACAAACAAAAGCTACACACTTTAATAAAAGAAGGTTTTTGCATGAATCTTTCTGTCAACAATTCTTAAATAATATTATTAATTATATTGGTAATGAAGGCTAAAGCTTATTGTAGTGTTAACTATTGTGAACTGATAAAAAATTAAGGTGAAACGGTGGCTCAGTGGTTAGCACAATCGCCTCACAGCAAGAAGGTTGCTGGTCGATTCCCGGCTGGGTCAGTTGGCATTTCTGTGTGGAGTTTGCATTTTCCTCCTTGTGTTGGCGTGGGTTTCCTCCGGGTGCTCCTTTTCCCCCCTACAGTTCAAAGACATGCAGAGGAATTGAATTAGCTAAAATTGGCCATAGTGTGTGTGTGTGTGTGTGTGTGTGTGTGTGTGTGTGTGTGTGTGTGTGTGTGTGTGTGTGTGTGTGTGTGTGTGTGAATGACTGTGTATAGATGTTTTTCAGTACTGGGTTGCAGCTGGAAGGGCATCCTCTGTCCAAAACATGTGCTGGATAAGTTGGAGGTTCAATTCGCTGTGGCGACCACTGATTAATAAAGGGATTAAGCCGAAGGAAAATTTATGAATAAATAAAACTAATAAATACTGTAGTATAATTTAGTATTTACTACAGTAGACTGGTGTATTGTAGTATAATATAACGTATAGTTGTTGAAAACTACAGTAATGGGTCAATTATTATTTATATTATTACAGTTGTTGTATTACCACAGCAACTAAAGAGTTAACACAGACATTCAAGTACTTTAGTATGGTTTAAAAACACAACAGTAGACTATTTAGTCCTTTTCATATGAGGACATTTTTCTTCCCACTAACATTTGCATATTAAAATCAAATTAGTAAAAATCGAACAGTAGGAAGACAAAAAAATGGCTAGGTACGCTAATTACCTCCAGTTCATTAGTTTTACGTAAATAGCGTTAACCTACCTTAGTCCAAAAGTCCATTCAGGTTTACAAAAACTTAATAGCTTAAAATGTACAGCTTAAAATATAAAATATGATTTGCAGTGCTTGAAAGCATTTGTGCATAGGCCTACAGCTCATGTGATGCTAAGAGCGAACACATGAACAGTTTTAAGTAAAATATCACGTGTTGTCTTCTCGAAATTATTGTCAATATTACGAGATGATGTGAAGGAAAATTCCTACTTTACAGGGAGTGCAGAATTATTAGGCAAATGAGTATTTTGACCACATCATCCTCTTTATGCATGTTGTCTTACTCCAAGCTGTATAGGCTCGAAAGCCTACTACCAATTAAGCATATTAGGTGATGTGCATCTCTGTAATGAGAAGGGGTGTGGTCTAATGACATCAATACCCTATATCAGGTGTGCATAATTATTAGGCAACTTCCTTTCCTTTGGCAAAATGGGTCAAAAGAAGGACTTGACAGGCTCAGAAAAGTAAAAAATAGTGAGATATCTTGCAGAGGGATGCAGCACTCTTAAAATTGCCAAGCTTTTGAAGCGTGAAGAATAGCTGCCCATGAACTGAGAAAAGTCAAGCTTGCAGCTGCCAAGATGCCACTTGCCACCAGTTTTGCCATTTCAGAGCTGCAACATCACTGGAGTGCCCAAAAGTACAAGGTGTGCAATTCTCAGAGACATGGCCAAGGTAAGAAAGGCTAAAAAACGACCACCACTGAACATGACACACAAGCTGAAACGTCAAGACTGGGCCAAGAAATATCTCAAGACTTTTCTATGGTTTTATGGACTGATGAAATGAGCTTGTATCATTTTGGATCAAAGATGAGCTTGTGGGGCCTTTTCGGGTTGAGGATGGAGTCAAGCTCAACTCCCAGTCCCTACTGTCAGTTTCTGGAAGACACCTTCTTCAAGCAGTGGTACAGGAAGAAGTCTGCATCCTTCAAGAAAAACATGATTTTCATGCAGGACAATGCTCCATCACGCGCGTCCAAGTACTCCACAGCGTGGCTGGCAAGAAAGGGTCTAAAAGAAGAAAAACTAATGACATGGCCTCCCTGTTCACCTGATCTGAACCCAATAGAGAACCTGTGGTCCATCATCAAATGTGAGATTTACAAGGAGGGAAAACAGTACACCTCTCTGAACAGTGTCTGGGAGGCTGTGGTTGCTGCTGCACGCAATGTTGATGGTGAACAGATCAAAACACTGACAGAATCCATGGATGGCAGGCTTTTGAGTGAACTTGCAAAAAAAGGTGGCTATATTGCTCACTGATTTGTTTTGTTTTTGAATGTCAGAAATGTATATTTGTGAATGTTGAGATGTTATATTGCTTTCACTGGTGAAAATAAATAATTGAAATGGGTATATATTTGTTTTTTGTTAAGTTGCCTAATAATTATGCACAGTAATAGTCACCTGCACACACAGATATCCTTCTAAAATAGCTCAAACTAAAAACTACTTCCAAAAATATTCAGCTTTGATATTAATGAGTTTTTTTAGTTCATTGAGAACATGGTTGTTGTTCAATAATAAAACTAAACCTCAAAAATACAACTTGCCTAATAATTCTGCACTCCCTGTACATATCGTAATTACATGGGGCTATCAGAAAGCTTTTTACCAGCTGAAGTCTCTTAATTATGGCAATGAGTACCATATGACCAACTCAGCTTAAGAAATGCAAATATGCAAATAAGGACGTTAACTATTTAGGATTGTACAGCAACGTCCGCGTATATGAATGGTCGACACCCAGGCAGGATTTTTTGCACTCTGCACGGTGCTGAATATCATCCTGTATAGTGGAGATTGCATAAAGCAGCCGAATCTTGATTAATACTTGTAAATTCAACATATTTTAATAGCCTATATGAATGGAAAATGAACGGAATCTCATATACATTCTTGATTTTTAAGGGATGTTTTAGAAGTAAACTCTTAAAATGAAAGGTTCCAAAAGTGGATTATACATATTTTGAATATTTTTTTCAGTCAACATTTCTAAAGATAAACATTTATTTCTTAGTGTGAAGAGTATTTTTATGATCTAAAATCATCTTTTGTGAAATGCAAAGGTTGAACGTTTAAAGATGAGCTTCATGGAGCTTGCAGGGAAGTATGCCCTGCATTTGAAATTTTAAGCAGGGGTCCCCAAAGTTTTTAGCGTGAAACGCCCAAAATATCAAAGCTAGTGACTTGAGACCCCCAAATTCCTCACAGGTGGTTATAAATATACAAATTTTGCACACACAACAATAGGCCTATATAAACACGAGCATAGTGACAACACAAAAAAAAGTGTAACAGAAAACAACCATATAATTGTTATAGTCATTTATTAATTTGTTTAATTTAATATTAACCTCACCTAAAGAGACTGGTGGGCAAAATGTTTGCAGCACAAGTCCATTCTTGGTTTAATTTTGGAGACTGCCACTCAGAGGTCATTCTCAATGCTCAGTTGTGGCATGTATTCATATTTCAAAGTTTAACCCGGTGCTATAAAATCAATCTGCTGCAGCTGACGCTATTGAGGTGTTGTTAATCTAACATAAACACGCAATCCTATGAAAAAAAATTTAAAGACTGATGGCTTTTCTTTTGCATGATGTTGTTTTTATGTAACTATTAATTATTATTTTTATCTTTTGTAGTTCATGGTTAAAATATGGTAATGTCAATAGTTTAATAAAATTTATTTGACTTTTGGAAATCACCAAGCAACCCCGTCAGTGTCCCGTGACCCCCACTTTGGAAACCATTGCCATTAAGAACCTTTTAACATCAATGTGACATTTTCATTCCAAAAACTAAGGTTTGATAATCAAAACGCATTTCATCTAATGAAATATATTTTTATATTATAACAATGTGTTGTAAATATACAGTACAATACATATTACTATAGTGTGGTTCAAAGACACAGTTACTTATTTTACTATTTTGTGACTGACACTACTTATACTCAACTTTAATAGCTCCTTTGAAGGCATCTTGTGTAAAACCATGCCATAATTAACAAGGTATAAGACTAAAATATGACTAAAAAACAAAACAAAAATGTGACTTGTTAATAGTTGTTGTACATATCCTCATTACTAACTGAGCAAAAATGGTAATAACTCTCCACAGGGTTTCATAAACTCAGATAAAAAATGTGCTAATCCTGCTTTTGAATCATAAGTAAATTATTATTGTTATTATATGTCATATAAAGTTCCTTTATGCTGTGTTAAAAGCAATACTTTGAATAACTTTCAGCTTGCCACAGTGTGAAAAGAACTTATATTTAGTTTAATACATCGAAACCGATTTCATACAGAGTTGCATTGTCATTATAATATTCATGGTACAGTGAACATTGCTGTAATATGCAAAGACAGGTTGAAATAATTCCAGGGAGAAACAATTCAACAAAAATACACTGCAGACGTCATCTTCATCTCTGTTTCCAGGGATGGGAAGAAATACTTTGTCATGCATGTATGACTCAACGCGTGTTCTGTGTGTGTTTGTGTGTTGCTGAAAAGGAGACAGACTGTGGGCCCTGCGGATCTGACTATGAAAATGGCACATATTCAGATTTTCACACTTTCTGGAAATTATGCAGGAAAAAATCAAGACCCAAAATACATCTGGAACAATGATGTAAGATGTTACTTTAAATTATATGCCAATAAGACCAATACTATTTATGTCTGTGTGTGTGTGTGTGTTAAGAATAAAACATAAATATTGCATGAATATTGATTAAACCTTCCCAAGTTGAGTTGTTTGTGCATAATCATGACTGTGTCTGACTAGTTTGACGTGGGCAGTAGCTCCAACTGTTGGCAACAAATGTCACTACACTTAGTCTAGCACTGACAATTAAACTAGCAAGTGAACAGCACTGTTAATGTGTTTCTTCAATCAAGTATTCTATATATTATCAGTGCACTGAGAGTAATATGTATTTACATATTCTTAAAAATACATTATTAGTGTTAATTAAACATTACATGTATACATTTTCAGCCATTAAGCATCTTCAATGCACCAAAATCTAAAAAAAAAAGAATGAACAAAAGGCAGCTGCTCAGCAATTGTAATATATTTGTTCTATGAGACTTTGCGTTGCGTTTTAAAGTTTGACAATCATCATGCGGCCAATTCTGCAGATTATAAATGCTGGTTTGTAAGATCATGGAGAGTGTCAGGGCGTGTAGTGAACCACTAAGAACAGAGAGTGCTGTTCTTGTTTCTGGGGGTCCTCTGCGCTGCGATGAATTGAGGCCCCGTCACAGCGCCTGAACACATGTGGATCTTCTTTGCTGCTATGCTGTGGATTCTGTCCATGGGCAGATGGTTCGCCTTGACATTTCAGAAATGCTATGAAACACCTGTAGAACTGAAACAGAAAAAAAAAGACAATGAGATGGTGTTCATTTCGTGTTAACTAACATGTGCTTTTTAGGGGTACATCACCACGGTCTTATGTAATAAACCACAAGTCTGTACAACTGGAAAATTTTCTTGGTGTGGCATTTGAGGTAGCGCTTTGTTTCAGTGGAAAACAGTTCATGTATGAGTGATTGTAGTGCAAAATGAAAGTATATGTGCAGTGGTTTGTAAAGTATACAAAAGGTACAAAGTTTGCACATTATAATATACATAGTATACAACACTGTTTAAACGTTTTTGGGTCAGAAGATTGGAAAATCTTTCAGAGCTTAATCTAACATGGTGATTTGCTGGCCTAGAAACAATTCTGGTTATTATCAATGCTGAAAACAGTTACGATGCTTAATATTTTAGTGGAAACTGTAGCTCATGATGACCAAAAGTAACAGTAATTTTCTTTTCAGAACCCTGAAAAGAAATCACTCTTCGCAAAACAATTTATTCATTAATTTTCCTTTAGCTTAGTCCCTTTATTCATACGCCAACTTATCCAGCATATGTTTTAAACAGCGGATGCCCTTGCAGCTAAAACCCAGTAATGGAAAACATCCATACACACTCATTCACACACATAAACGATGGCCAATTTAGCTTATTCAATTCACCTGTACCGCATATCTTTGGACTGTGGGGGAAACCGGAGCACCCGGAGGAAACCCACAAGAACACAGGGAGAACAAGCAAACTCCACACAGAAATGCCAACTGGCCCAGTCGGGACTCAAACCAGCGACTTTCTTTGCTGTGAGGCAACAGTGCTACTGAGCCACGTGTCGCCCTTGAGAAACAATATGTAAGTTGAATATTTGTCAACTAAATTTTAAGTAGTAAAAATAAAAAAAACACTATTAATGCTGCTCCATTAAAACTGTACAGAATGAGTTGGTGGCAGTAGCTTTACTGTTACTTTTATTATTTAGCAGACACTTTTGTCCAAAGTGAATTAGAAATCAAGATTAAAAAAAGCTAATAAAGTCACCAGAGAACAGCAATTAATAGATGCCATGATAAGTCTAGTTTAGCTTTTTGCAGAGCTATGGTGCATTTAGTTCAATTCCAGACTTGAAGATCTTTTGCCAATCCAGTTCTCTCGTTCTGTGCCCCATGTTTTTCTGTCTGTACTTTAAATAAAACTCTACACAAAGTAGGAATATTTCTAGCATTTGTCTGGATAGAACTTAATTTTTACAAATAAGAAAATAGTTAAACGATTGTATTTTAGATAATGAATTAATACGGATGATATTGTTTAAGAATTTTATATTTAATTATTAAATTATTCATTCATTTATTTTCTTCGGCTTAGTCCCTTTATTCATCAGGGGTCGCCACAGAGGAATGAACCGCCAACTTATCCAGCATATGTTTTACACAGTGGATGCCCTTTCAGCCGCAACCCAGTACTGGGAAACATCAATACACACTCATTCACACACACTCAAACATTACGGCCAATTTAGTTCATTCAATTCACCTATAGCTTATGTTTTTGCACTATGGGGGAAACCCGGAGGAAACCCACGCCAACATGGCAGCATGCAAACTCCACACAGAAATACCAACTGACCTAGCCGGGACCCGAACCAGTGACCTTTTTGCTGTGAGGTGACAGTGCTAACCACTGAGCCACCATATTGCCCTTATTAAAATATAAAATCATATAAATAATCCATTTTTTTTAGTAGATTAGTTCGCCCAGTGATGTTTTTACATTCTCTCAAAGAGTACTGATTGTAAAAAAAAAACACATAGATCAATTTTGATAATAAATGAACGCATTTGGTGTTATTCCAGATGTTATAATTAGTTACTCAATTACATATATTTGGTCAAATCAGTGCACATTTTAAAAGCTGTAAAAGCATATTGATCTGCATTTCATCTGTGGACTCACCTGGTTGTTGAAAAGCACATAGATTACTGGGTTGACCACAGTGCTGCTCTTGGCCAGGACTGATGGCACTATGCTGGTTACGGGAGTAATTAGTCCCGTCCTGCCAAAGGTGGCCAGCAGGGCCACAACCCCATAAGGCATCCAGCACAGCAGATAGCAGGATACCATAGTAACAACCATCAGAAGAATGTGGTTCTCTCTCCTCTGTGCAGTCAGCAGGTTGATTTTTGTTACCTGAGCCAAAAAGGAAATGCTTAGTGATGCTTTGTAGGTTCCAGAAAGATAGGTTCCAGAAACCATGTAAAAATAAATAAATAAATAAACACTTTTCTTTTTCTAGATTGCTTTTGAAAACACTATCGGTTGGGTTTAGGGACGAGGATGGGTGGGTCAGTCAGTCTGTCAGTCAGTCGACAGCAAGCTGGCCTGAGGTGCATTTCACATAACTCGTGGCTGAAATTTCATAGTACTATGCATTGTTTGGAAAAAGAGTGATGTAGTGACGAGTGTTTCCCAAAACCGTAGTTTCTCTGTTGCAGATTTATCATTTGAACAATGTTAGTTTTAACGTAAAATGTCCATATGATGCTCCGAACAGGGTGGAATAACAACTTATTTAGAGAAAAAAATTGATAACTTTTGCGCAGATTATGTTGATTTACATGCACACGCATTTAAAAAAATCCAATATTAGTATTGGTAAAAACATGCACTTGTTTTCCATGTTAATTGAAATAAATTTAAATGGCACATATAGGGCCTATGTTTTGCATATTTACAATATTATTGTAAATTTGCAATATATTATTATAAAACATAAAACCACTTACAAAAAGCTAAACCTTTAAATAAAATTTTTGATCTCATATATAAATCATATAAATCGTTAATGGTTGTAATTTACAGTAGGCTATTATTAAGAAATGAAAAAAACCCTACTTAATATTAATAATAATATTTATTATTATAATTAAGTCGGATATTGTTTTTATTTTTATTCTTATTTATTTTTAAGTCTACTTTTACAATTTGACACCTTCAAACCACTGCAGAAATGTACTAACCAACAGGCCCATGTCATATAGGCCTACAGTATGATGCATTTCTTAATAAATAACCTACTGTAAATTAAAGCCATTAACGTATGCTGTATATTTTTGTTTTCACAAGCTTTGGAGACATAACATAAATTCTGATTTTAAATAATAGGTGACCCATAGCTTTTATTATGAGCCACAGCTGTGTTCAAAATGGCATAAATGATTTCAAAGTGCACTGCGAATGAGGTGTGAAGATCGCTTAAACTGAACTGTAAAAATGTTTTAAAAGCAAATTAAATTAAGAGCGATGATTTTAATGTTTTTTTTTGTTATTATTCCAAGTTTAAATGTTGGAACATTTGAAAGGAATAGGGCATGGGGGGATAACTGGGAATAGAACACAACCAGGAAGTATGCTTTTAACTACAGGTCTAGAGGTGTAATTGCAAACATACAAGTTTGCAATGCAGTTTGCGAATGTTCGTTGGAAAGATGGATTTGGAAAACCCCAGATCAACAAACTATGTTTGTAACTATGCAACTTGCAACCTTAGTTGGCTAACGATGGTTTTCGGAAATGCACCCCTGGTCGGCTCTCTGATGGGTTTATGCAAGAAAAGGACGAAAAGCGAAATATGAGATAATCAAAAAGTGTACACAGCAACCTCTGGTGGATTTATAAAAACAAAAACTGCAAGCAGACATACCTCCAGTTAGGTATTTCGTTGTCCCCAGAAATGTAGACCTAGGTACGTATCCGCAATGAACCTGGGTTGACTTAAATTCTAGATTCATCATGCCAAGGTTGCATACTCTTTGCTCTATTTGATTATTGGCAAGTGCAAAACACCTGTGTATTTTCTTTTAGTCAACGGAAGCAACATCTAATCTCCAATATCTACTTTAAAAGTTATAATTTGAAATAAAAACAGGCCTTCTCAACCATCTAAGTCAAACTAAAAGCTTTCATCTATCTGTAGAGCACATGGTCTATTCTACAGCAAACAGCTCATGATGTGAACGTGCTTAGTATGAATTAGCTTGCCATGTGTGCAGGCTGTTTGCGAACCTGAGGAAGACTGGCAGATGGCTCCTTCATGCGTCAAATCTGAGCATCGTGACTTCTATCCTCTGGAGTCTGTTAACCTTCCCTATCCCTTCCCATCCTGAAGTAATCTCTCTGTATGAAGATCTCCTGCCGATCGGGGACTGAATGTGAACTTCCATTCAGCAGCGGTGGCAAATGAGTGCTGATGAGAGAAACGGTGCTCCCTGCATCGGCTCATGTCGTCATTCACACCTTTTACATGTTCCACTAGATGATTGTAATTGTATTGACAGCTCCAGCTCGCCAAAGTGTTTTCTATGTAATCCCATTGCCTCCGGAAGTGTCCTTTGGCAAATTGTAGAATCAATTTAACATTGTAAAAAAAATGTATTACAAACAAATCCTATTTTTACTACAAAACAATTATTAATGTAATTTAATAATCAGTCTTTCTTGGGATCTTTGATTCTTTAAAAGATTTATTAACAAAAATACGTCTCCAAATCATTGATTGATTTTCCTTCAGCTTAGTCCCTTAATTTATCAGGGGTCGCCATAGCAGAATGAACCATCAACTTATCCAGCATTTGTTTTACGCAGTGAATGCCCTTCCAGCTGCAGTGCAGCACTGGGAAACACCCAAACACTCTCGATACACAATCATACACTACGGCCAATTTAGCTTATTCAGTTCACCTGTACCACATGTCTTTGAACTGTAGGAGGGAGCATCTGAAGGAAACCCATGCCAACACAGGGAGAACATGCAACTCCACACAGAACTGTCAACTGACCAAGCCAGGGCTCAAACCAGCGACCTATCCTTCTGTGAGGCAACAGTGCTAACCACGCAGCCACTGTGCCCCCCCTCGTCTCAAATTCATTCCTTCATAAACACCCCCAAAAGCCCCTTTTAATTGTATTCGAATGCATTTTTTTTTAGACTTTCTATTGAATCGTATAATGGAAATCAATTTCATGCCACATGTCTGAAGTGACTCTATTTTAGGAATCCAATTACTTTCTCAGACATCAGTTTCACAGTGGTCTCTCTCTTTTTTTGTGATTCCCCACTTTGAATCCTATCAGAATTCCATGTTTGTGTTTCTAAGAAAAGCTGCAGGGCTGTAGCGACTGGCCCACTCGAATGTGCGATGGAAGCAGCTCTCTCCATTTGTCAGACACACAATGCGGCGCCTGCTACTGAACAGAGCGAATCCTGGAGGAAATAAGTTTGTTGCATAACCGCTCGTCACCAATAGTAACAGGCTCCTCATTCTAAAAATACCTCTGATGGTGATTCATTCATAGAATCGCTCCGGCGACTAGAGGCTCGTTGCCTTACTACCTGCTGGAAATGCTCATTACATATTCTTTCACACAGTGATGTGTTTATGAAATCTGCCTCAGGCATGGATGAGTCACAAAACCTAAAGCCTGCATCTCCCTGAACACTGTCTAACCTTTTGCCCTAAAGTGCTTTGTTCTTATTCTTGAGCTGGACAAATCAATATCAAATGGATAAAAAAAGAAGCCAAGAAAGCAAGATCTTTGATCTCCAAGTAGTGTTATCTGTGAGTTTGCTGGGTTGAAATGTTAATTAGACTCTGCCTATGATACCTCATTTTAGATTTCTGGTACAACGGATTCATTTCCTCAGAAGGGAAATTAACACGGTGAAAGGAGACTACAGGGTGTAGCCAATTGTCAGCCACTGCTGTTTTACACCAGTGCTAGGATCTTTCACTATTACTCTGCTCATCCGTGTTTGCACATTACAAACATAGATTTTACAGTAATTCTTCCTGCAGGTTACATGCCAGTGACAAGTGACTCTTTATGAGTCATTGAATCATTTATTGAACCGTTTTGTTAACCACTGAAGAAATCAAGTGACTTGCTGATTTTGAAACCACTTACCAGCATACAGCTCCAACATAACATCTGAATTGCAAATCCTCTGATAGAATTTGCTAAAGACATGCAATGAAAATCTTGTGATGAAAATGTGTAGGCCTTACTGCATATGCAGTTGAAAGAGTTTTTTCTTTCCAAGGATTTTGAATTAGTTTACTGGCATTTGCGCCATTATTCAATGCCACAAAAGCTTCTCTTAACCCCTATGTTGTTAGTAAAGTACATACATTTGATTATTATGAAGCTCTTTGTTGTTTTCAACTCCTGTGTTTGCACTATTTAAAGTAGTAGTACAATTTACTGTCCCATGAGGACTCAAGAAATGGCATGGAAGGGAATTAACTGATGATGGTAGGGCACATTACAGGAATATTTATATTTCACAGAATTTGAGGTGCCAAACTGTTGAGAGGCACCAGCAACTATTTAGAGGTGGTGAGATGGTGGTGAGGATACCTGAGAGAGTTGTGAATGTGGGATTTTGCCAGCTAATCTTTAGTCATCTACAATAGGTGCTAATTTTACAGTCAACAATGCAACCCAGGCTTATTATGGATACATACTCCTGCATACATTTCTGGAGAGAGCAATTTTTTGTAGTTTTCGCGAATCCATCAGTGGCTGCTGTGTATGATTTTTCAGATCTCAAATTTCTCTCCCGAGTGCCATTCACACCTGCTATTTTTGTTTAAATCCACCAAAGACCACTGTGAACTGACTGACTGATGGCCCCACCCACCCCCTTTCCTAAACCCAACCAATAGTGTTTTCAAAAGCACAAATTTACCCACCCACCGCCTTCTCTACATCTTTCACACTCACACTTGTTTATTTTATTTTTTGCCTTTTGTTTTTGCTTTAACTGCTTTCTGGAAGCGTTATTCACCACACTCAAACCCAGCATCGCGGTCAACTCCTCTCTGTGTCTCAAGTTCACCAACGTAAGCAGCGAGCCACTGGGCAAACTGGTAACAGTGAAAAAGCCGTCCACACGGAGGTAAGCGGTCAGCTGGTCACGCGACAAGAAACAGAAGCTGTCTGCGGTGTCATACCGCCCTGTAGCGTTCATTTTAAAGATGAAATGCAGACATACATACCTCTGGTTACAAAATTGACTTTCTCCAGAAATGTATACAGAGTTACGTATTCACAACGAGCCTGTGTTGCAAAACAGTTACTTACCTTTGTTGGATTTGTTTCAGTAGAATAACACACAGCAGAATGACACACACACACACACACACACACACACACACACACACACACACACATACATACATTTAAAGAAGATACTGTCAAATTGAGTTTAGTATTACATATATTCATTCTCACTTACCCCTTTGATAATGAGCAGGATTTTGCCATAGCAGAAGATCATGAGCATGAGGGGCAGAAGCAGACAGAAGATGAACAGGCACATGACATATGAGATGCTGCTGGTTGAGCGCAGGTGCCATTGCACTGAGCATGTAGTCCCGGGTCCTTCAGGCCCATAGCTGCTCCAGCCCAAGAATGGTGGGAGAGTCCATAGCAGTGAATAAAGCCAGGATCCGGCCACGCAGAGCCAGGCCCTGCGGAAGTCAGACACATCTGCCTTGGTGGCCCGCAGCAGGGCAGCATAACGCTCGTATGACAGTATAGACAAAGACATCAGAGACACAATTCCTGTTTGGGGTAAAGAGGAAAAATTGCCACTCAAGATGTATTTTAAAATGTATTATAAAAATGTATTTTTTATTGTCCTTTTTATGTTATATAACAGAAATAGTCAAAAACACATTTGCCTGGATTTCCTTTTTTGTGTAATTGCACCCAAATGCATTTGTACAGCCACAAAAGACCACCAGTAGATCACTGAAAGTACAATGTTTTAATAAAGTGTGTGTGTGGGTGGGTGGGGTAAAATTAAACATTTAACTTTAAAACATGCATTTAAGTCATTCAAGTCATTTTAGTTGTAAGAACTTAATTCCAAGAGTCCAAGTAAGTTTAGTCAACAACAAAGAGTTTCTTACTATTGTGTACTTAAAACAACCCAGGCTCATTATGATTACGTACCTCTATATACATTTCTGGAGAAAGCTCCCAGGAGCTATGTTTATTTATTTATTTTTTTGCAGTTTTTGTTTTCGTGAATCCGACAGAGGCCGCTGTGTACTGTTTTTAAGATCTTAAATTTCTTAAGCGAGTGCCATTCGAACATTCTGTTCTAACATAAATCCACCAGAGGCTGCTGTTGACTAACTGTCTGGCTGACTGACCAACCGACCGATATCCCACCCTCCCCCTTCCCTAACCCCAACCAATAGTATTTAAAAAGCACTTTCTGACCTGCCCGCTCACAACCCAACCACGTTTTGAAAAGCAATCCAAAAAAATCCCCTGATTTTTACAATATTTTCAGATTTTACCACATCCTCACTCTTATTTACTTGTGTATTTTATATTTTGTCTTCTGTTTTTGTCTTACCTGCTTTCTGGAACCATTTTTCACCAGGCTCAAACCCTGTTGTCGCAGTCAACTTCGCCCTGCATCTCAAGTCTGCCGCTGACGTGTCGAGCTACCGGACAAACTGGTAACAGCAGTGGCGGTTCTAGTTTAAATAGCACCCTGGATGAACCACCTCAAATACACCCCCCCCCCCCCCATCTCTCGAGAAATTAAAGATGCTATGTACTTTATATACATTTTAAATATTTAAATATATATATTTAAATATATACATTTTAAATATATGAATACATTTAAATATATGTATTTATTTTCTATAATATAACATTGTATTTATATTATTATAAATAAATACAATTATTGTTATTATTATTATTATTATTCTAAATAAAGAACAGATATAAATCCTAAATGTAACTGGAAAACCATTTAAAGACACAACTTCAGTTTTTGGACTTTCAGCATTGAATATTAAACCACACTGAACTAAACTGAACTTAAACTCTGAAAACTAAACTGACACTGTTTCAAATCACTATAATCTTCTATGTGAAGCTGCTTTGACATAATCTACATTGTAAAAGCGCTATAGAAATAAAGATGGATTGAATTGAAATTGAATTAAATATGCTAAGATCGCTCACAAAATCTTCTGCACGAATATTATGACAATTCTATAGAATACAAAAAATATGTTTTACAGCATTATCTGTTGTCTTAGACCCGAAACATGGCCAGAGAATTAATGTAATTAAGTCTTACCTTGCTGACTCATCGTCTCTCCTTTCTGCTTCGTAGCACAAATCATCACTATATTATATAAACTTTAGATTTGTTGACTTGCAAAACTCACTGCATGCCAACACCTCTACATAAAAGGCAGTTACCCCGGTTTCACAGCGCATGAGTGTCATCTATTTTATTGGTGTGCATGTAAACAACCGGGATTCACACTGAGAGCAGGAGCAGCGCGTGTGAGCCGCACCGGAGTGGTTTTCTGTGCCCATGCATCAATTTGTTTTAACCAGCGTTGTTTCGGTTGCACATAGAAAATAACAAACTTGCGCACTAACGTCTTTATTCTGGGATTACCACTCTAAATTAATTCACTTGCAAAAAGTAAATCGTATCTCAAAGCTTTTACTGGGGCACAGTTGATTTTTACTGGGGTACTTTTTTTTTTGCACTGTCTCCCTGTGCCGCCCCCAGCAAGATGCCGCCCTGGGTGATCGCCCATATTGCCCATGCCTAAATCCGCCACTGGGTAACAACAGCAGGAAAGCTGTCCACATATAGGTAAGCTAGTTAGTGAAAAAAGGAATGACGTCATACCGCCTTGTAGCGTTTGTTTTAAAGATGAAATGCAACCATATGTAGCTCTGGCTACATAATTCGCGATCTCCAGAAACATATATAGGGCTACGTTTTCAGAATGAGCCTATGTTGAGCATTTTAATTGCAAGAACTTAATTCCAAGAGTCCAAGTAAGTTTCGTCAACAACAAAGAGTTTCTTACTATTGTCTACTTAAAATGTTCTGGCTCTGGAATGAGCATGCAGCTGAATGCGGAATGAACCGCCAACGACTCCTGATAAAACTAAGCCAAATGAAAGTACGTGGGTGAAACTAAAATTAAAAAACTACATTTGTACGGCTGAAAACAACTTCTCAGAGTGACTAAAACTAAACCCAAATGTAGAATAATGCAATAACCTTTCTGTTTTGCAGCCACCGACTCAAGGTACTCATTAAGGTAGTGATCGTGTTATCCAGACAGCATCAAGAAGCAAAGTTACGGGGAAAGTCAAAGGTATAATGACATTATACATTACACTCTTATGTAAGGACTCTTCTTTTATACGATGAAGCTAAAACAAGCTGTTGACAACAAATAATATTTTATTTGTCAAGTTGTCTTAAACGCTTCTGAGAAAAAGTGTGACCAATAATGAATGCGTTTAACGTGATTGTCAACCATGTCTGTGAGGAATGTGATCATTAAAAATGAATGTGAAAATGATGAACCCTATGTATACATTCCCCTTCAATGGATTTCAGGTTTACATGTTCTGGGTAAAAGTGCTCTGCAATCTTCCCTGCAGTTTCTCTACACAACACAGGAAGACAGGGGGTGTCACAACACTCCCACTGGGGTAATTAAAAGCCTTAAACGAGCTCTCCATTCAAATGTCAGATCACTGGAGAAGCACTGACTTTTGAGGCGACTCCTAAATAAAGTACACAGTGATTTTTGCTTGCACCTATTTTGAGCATATGTGAAAATTTTAAGACAGACTGAAAACAGCATATCTTCTAATGTGAACTTGACATGATCAATGGCAGTTTTCTTTAGGTGAAATACTAAAATAACTTTACAATCTCATAAATAAATGTACAAAAGCTGTCACTTCATGCTTAAACTATTTAAAAAGTACACTTTTGTACGTAGGTACTAATAGACTATGTATATTTTCAGTACTAACTTGTACATTTAAGGTGCCTGTATGGAGCCTTTTAGTATAAACTTTTGAGAAGACACCGCACAAGTGACAGCCTTTGAATCTTCCTTTTTGAAAGTTTAAAAACTGCTACATGCCATGGTATTCTGCTACACAGTAAGTGCTGTGGTCTTTTATTTAACAAACCAAAATATGTAGATAATAATGATAATAAATGATCATAATGGAATTTTTATTTGGTCACATGTTAAATGTTTATAGGGAAATGTTTTTACCATTCACACCTGAATGAATAAAGACATTCGAATTAATACTAAATTTAAGTGTAAAACATACAGATATTAACCCCAATTTTTTGGCTGATTTTGCAGTCAGATGGTTAAGCGGTGTCTACAAAAAATGTAATAACATGAATATTTTAGTACTAAGTAAACTATTATTTCTTTGTGGTTGTGGTTATAATATCAAGATACAATTAATTTAATTTAGGTTTAACTAATTGCACAAAAATATCAATTCATTAATAACAGTAGAAGTAATAAATTAACTAATAAATACTTTAATTCATATGAGCCCACTTTTTGCAAATTACATAATAACGGGAGTTGAGTTGATTTAGAATTTGCTATGTATTTGATTATTTTTGGTTAACCCCTTATTTGCTACACCTTGCTAGGTTATTAGAAAAATTTTAACTGTCCATTTTGGTACTTTTTAGAATGAATACCACAGAGTGATACACATACATTACAAGAAGGTTTCAATGAATTAACTGTGAATAAAGTTAAGAATATGGTTCCTTTAAGAGTCAACGTCCTTTGAATATTATTGAATTTCAATAAATCATCATTTTGATAACCACAAAAAAGGTTTATTTATTACACATTATGTTAATTATCATGAACCAACAAATAAAAATATTTTACAGCATTCATTAATCTTGGATAAAATTTATTTCAACATTAAGTATGACAAATTAACGTCCTCAAAAATTAATAAATGTTGTCAAATGTAAAGCTCTAATGTGTTTTCACTAATGTTTAATATGACTGTATTATAAACTCTTATATACTTTTTTGTTGTTATAAAATGTATATAATATCCTTAAAAGTTTTCCTTAAAAATCGTGACAGAAATAGACTATTTGCGTTGCTCTAGCTATTTTTATTTTTCGTCTAAACATTTAATTTCCATAACCTGACAATCTCAAGTTTTCAGACAGTAAAATATTAAGATGTTCAAGCTTTTGAATGATTACTGTTAAAATCGTGATATCAGCAAAGCAGGCGAGAGAAAGTTCATCTAAATTCTGAGACACCGACACCTTCAAAAGCCCTGAAGGCTCGCAAACTTTCCTGTTGAATGAACTTCAGCAAAACTTACCAAAAAGCGAATTGGCGAATCCGTACCATTTGCAGCCGTGATGTCCCAACAACCATTTCCCATAGAGACTGGACGCGAAGCTGAAGGGAGTCCCAAACAAACAGACCAGTATGTCACTGACGCTGATGTTCAGCAGGATCAGGTTTATAGGAGTCCACAGTGAGCGAAACCTCGCAAAGACGAGCAGGACAAAGAGGTTGTTCAGGCATCCCAACAGCAGAATGGCTCCGAGGCAGACAGCGGTCACCGTGTGGCCGGTCCTGCTCAGGCCGGGTGGGCTGTCGTGGGGCTCCAGAGAATCCCCTGAACTCAAATTGCCACTTTGGTTGAGCGCAGAAGTGTCTTTGCTGCTGATGTTCAAACTCCAGATGTAGACGACCATAGCAGCCTCACTGCACGGGAAATGATGTTGACACTATGACTTTCCTGACGGAAAGATTCACAGTTTTCATGTCTCCACCTCACTGACGCGCTGCCCACCATCGACAACCTGCCTCTGCGCCGCTGACCCCCGCTCTCTGATCACAGATGACCGGGGTGCGAATTATGAGCTGTGTGGGGGTGGTGGAGGGGGGGGGGGGGGGTCTCACTCTAGAGAAAGTGAAATCAAAAGAGGATGGTCTTGGGGAAAGTAGCCTACATTTTATTTTTAGACACTGAGACATCGTTTTAACATGGATCAATTTTGTAACTGAGGTAAGTGCCTGCGTCTTTTAACGCTTGCCAATTAAATGCTAACAACTTGGCGGTAGGGTGGGTTGTTGCAAACCATGGTTGATTTGTGGTTGCCATGGTTTAACAGCAAAAAAACTTGTTTCTTCTTCTTTTTTGAGATACCCATAATATCAAACATTTCCATATAACATTTCCATAAGCTCGTGTTTCAATATTTGCTTATTTTAAGCGTTTGCAACCAAAAGCTGAACCTCCCTAAAAGTTGTAAAAAGAGTTTTTAGTAACAACTTAAATCTACAGAGAAGTCATTCCTGGCTAACCAATAAAAAACTCTCTGGAAACTAGAAAATTATGCTATTTTGTTAAGGGAACACAGCACATCACACATTTACTTATGCATTAAAACATTGTTTTTGGCAATGTGGGCCATCTGTTTCATTAATAGCACACCACTACAATGAATTTGTCAAAAATACTCTTTTAGAACAAAAGATAATTTAGCTGTAAGTGTTTTTGGGCACTCAGTATTGTTTAGTCTCTTTTGCATTATGTGTGCACAAGTGCGAGTACCATCAATGACATCTGCAATGAAGTTGCAACAGGAGATCTTGGAGAATGCTAACATTAGACTGATAATATTGAAAGCATACATTCCACACTGGAAATCACCATTCACAGCCACGCTTCCTGTATACAGGAATGTGCACTAGACAACATCACTACAGTACATAACATTCACAAAAGAGAAATCTTTATAATATAGTTGTAACAAAACCAAACTTGAACGGGGTGCACAAAGGTAAATATTTTGGACATATTTTTTGTTAGACAATTAGCCTATAGAAAGCATATCATAATGTTTGGACTGAACATTTTGATTGGATGAAATTTTCTTGGTCCTACACCTTCCACAGAAGATCAAAATAAATATAAGAGCATGTGAACCACTTTATTTGATTGCTATCATGATGTGGAGAGACTTTCAACCAGCAAAGTAAAAAATGCTTCTGAAGACAATCACCTATTCCACCTTTAATGGCCTTTTTTTTGTTGTTTTTCTGAATTCTGCATGTAGACCATTTTGAGGGATGTAAACAATAACAATGGTCCCAACGTATTTCCTGTTTTACATTTTTAATTTCTATAACTTCTGAGAATCCAAAAAGAGACACACATTGATAAATAATGTTATGATGGCTGTTTTAACATTAAGTTATGTGTTATGATTGCCTCTTGCTACACTTGTTATGATATAATTTGATAACAAGTAGGAAATGTTCATGGGCCAATGACATGACCACACTGAAATGGTCTATAGCCAATTGAAGGTCAGCATGGAACAGAAGTATCCAAGTGAAACAGCTTCATAAACAAAATAAAAATATATGGTGGTTTTAACAATAGGCTACATTTTATTAAACATTAAACTCTTATGTATAGTTTTAGTACAGATGATATAACCTTAGTCAGGCTGTGGGTTTTTATTGCCTTACAATTGCATGCTCTGAACACAAGTTAAGTTCTCCAGTGTAGGTATCCATAGCAACAGTGTCCTGCTCAGACATTTAGTATGCAGTAAATACTCATATTATATGTCATATTTAATACTCATTTATATGTAGACTTCACAAATACAAATGTAATTCCTTTTGTTGGTATTTTAGATAATTGACGTTTAGCTAACTGGGCTTGTTGTGCCAAATGGCAGCTTAATTGTAATAAACCTGTGGAATTCCTTTTAAAATTCAGCCCACCTCAAAGTCATTGTGTAAGGGAATGCATGTGTGAATCATTAAATCATTGTATGCATGCTTAATTATAACTTTGGGCAACCACCTCCATCACACTTTATTCCAGTGATTCACAGCATTGATTGAGAAATCAAGCTTTGATTGTGGGGGTTTTGGACTCATTGCGGCTAGAGGCAAAGTATTGGAACGCATTTGTTTAAACATCTACCCATCAATATCATCCTTTTATCCGGAATATTTTAATTAAAAGTAAAATGCAAACAGTTAGCGTGCGTGTTTGTAATGTGAAATGTGCTACAAGCTACACACAGTTTTATTTTGCAGAAACATTATGGTTCTGAGTTTGTTGTTTTTATGTGAACTTCTTGTTGTTTTTATGTGAACTAAAAATTGAGGATATCATAGATCTATCACAGGGGTCAAGAAGGTTTTTTTTTCAGCAAAGAGCCATTTCTGATATTTTTTGCAAATGCATTTTTTAAAGAGACATTGGGGTATACTGTATATACACCCAGATATATACTATATATAATAAATAATACAGGTTTAAACAAAACCTTTATTTATGTTCATGCACAAAAAAATAAACAAATAGGACAGGAAGTCCATGAATGAAGAAAGGTCAATTCATTTAAATTCTGGTAAATAAACTCTTATTTTTTTTCTGAAAAGCAACATAATTTAAGATAAAGAAACATTTTACTGTTATAAAAATACACAGTTACTTCAAATAATTCAAAATAAAGCATGCAGCAATTTCCAGCAATAATTTTGATATAGTTTTAAAGAACATATAATATTGTTATATTAAATTTGGGTAGTTTTGAAGACCAAAAATTATATTTTACTATTATTGAGAAAAGATAGGGTAAACGACTTATATTTCTATGGTAACCACGTGCACGCGTTTGCCCTTTATTGGTGACGTGATTCAATTTTATCCACAGCACTGCCAACGCAATCTCACGGCAATTCGTAACTTTTTGCTTTAGTGGCTAATTCGTATGAATTCGTATGATCTAATTCGTACAATTTAGTACGATTTGACCATCCCCCAATGACGGTTGGGTTTAGGGGTGGGGTTGGGTGCCACGCCTTCTTTTTAAAATCGCACATTTTCGTACGACTTAACTTGTACGAATTGGTACGAAGTAGCCAGTAAACTGACAAAATATTAAATACTTACGTTTCCTCTTGAGATCCAGCTAGCACTGCACATGTGCATTAGTCGAACCGTCCTTTATTGTTAACTAAGTTTTTTTTATTAATTTTGCTGTAAAAAAATCTATACACAATTAAAGGGAACTGTAATTGTATTTTCAATACAATTCAATACACTTCCAGTGACAGTTATAATTTTTAAAACTGTAAAATAGTATTGAAGCCACAGGTTTCCTACCCCCGGTTTATTAGATTACAGCAGAGAATTTGCATAGTCAAAGCAGTTCTGTCTTCCACACATTGACAGTAGAAATGAGAAAAAATACTTAGTTTAAAAAAGTTTTTTAAAAACATAATAGTTTTGAGGATACCAGCATTGAGCTTAAAGTGCAATTTAAAGGCTTAAGTTAACTACTGTAGGCAATTTAGGTTAAGTAGGAATTTCATTCGACAGCAGTGGTTTGTTCTTTAGCCCATAAAAAAAAATCCAAAAAAATTGTTAAAAATAGTTAAATATATATATATATATATATATATATATATATTCCTTGCCAACCTAAAAAAATAAAAATTTCTCTAAAAAAAAAAAAAATATTTTAGAAAATAAATGAAATATATGTAAATATTTTTTGCTCCATTCAACATCACTTGGAAAATATTTTTAAATAAAAAAAAATATCTAAGGAAGACTAATCATTTTTCCTTCAACTGTTTGTGTTTGGGTTCCTCAAAATCTATTTGTGTTGAGGCAACATTAAAGAATTAAATTGGCTTATTACTTTTTGCAGATTAAGTAAATTGAACATAAACCAATTGTCAACCCAGGCTCATTCTAAAAAGGTACGGCTGTATACATTTCTGGAGAATGCCAAATACGAGCTACGTTTTTTTCCAGTTTTTATTTTCATGAATCCACCAGATGCCTGTGTATGCTTTTTCAGATCTCAAATTACTCTTGCGATTGCCATTCACGCCTGCTCTTCTCGTGTAAATCCACCAGAGGCTGCTGTTGACTGACTTCTGACTTACTGAATGACTGACTGACTGACTGATGGATCGACTGAGCCACTCTCCTCCTTCCCTAAACCCAACCAATAGTGTTTTCAAAAACACGGATTGATCCGCCCACCCACTTAACTAAAACCAACTGACAGTTTTAAAAAGCAGAAAAACCCTTGCTTGTTTTTTTACCACATTTTTATATTTTACCACATCTCACTCTGTAATTTACTTGCTTATTTTATTTTTTGGCTTTTGTTTTTGTTGTCATGGTCAACTTCTCTTGGCGTCTCAAGTCTGCCAACGTACATGGCAAGCTACTGAAGAAACTGGTAACAGCAGAAAGTCGTCCATATAGACGAATTACCAACTTACATCACACATGACGTCACACGGGTCCCCGGTTGCAAAAAAGACTGGCTGCAATAGCAAACATGTGGTGTTGTGCGGTGGGATGTCAAATTCCCCCTGCAGACGTCTTTGGCTAAAGGAGCTGAATGAAGTGATGACCTAATTATAAATGCTGGACTCTGCAGTTCTCATGTTATATCAGGTAAGTTCACGCTATGCTGAATCATATACATTACTTTTTTTTGATTGCAGCAATGTTACAAACAGTTACATATGGTTAATTAAACTGCGGACACTGAATGCTTAGAATGAAACGTGAAAGTGTGTAAATTATTAAAGTTGGTTTTATATACAGACATTCATTCACTGACAACTTGTAACACACTCCCTATATTGTTTACCACGGCACTTTGAGTAATCGGTCTGAAATAACCTGCAAGTGTGACTTGAAAACAACATGAACACTGTTATTTGACTGTGAACAATGTTGTACTTTGATAGTCATTGGCTGCTAATATGATTTCGCTATTTAGAGTTTGTAAATAATACTTTTATGAAATTATATTATTAAGGAGAAAGTCTGAATGTGCGAAAATAAAACCAACTTTACCTTTATGTGTAAGTTCACATACCCTGGGCCTGCCATACAGGTGTAGTTTGCTGTTAGAATGCAGTATTGCTTGTTGATCACCCAGGCCTTGTATAACGTTAGCTCCAATTTTTTTTCCTTGTCTTTGGCTCGGCAGAACCTCGGTTTTTAGCACTACAAAGTTTTGAATCTGGTAATCAGGAAACATTATTTCTTGCACATGACCACACAGAACACAATTGTTGGCATACAAACACTTGTAGACCTTTAACTTCTCTCTCGTAAAATCACTTGGAGCTTCAATGAGATTGTATATTTCGGGCTGGATTCTTGGTCATTTCGTCTTTTCCAATATCCATCGGGAGGGTGCTATCGCAAATGGACCTGTCAGACAAACGCCGCTCACTTTACAGTTAATTTTACAGTTAATTTTGCCGAATTACTGTGCTTATCACTGGGTGATAAGCTGTTATAATATGCTGAAAGCATTATGTAAATAATATATATAACATGTAATCAATATATCTTATTTCTAAGACAACAACAAACTCTGTACCGCATCGAATGTCATTCCCTCACTGTAAATGTTAGCGCTCCCGTTTTTTTTCTGCCACCCTGCGCGTGCATCCTGAATGTTTACAAACATGGTAATTGGTCTATAGGTACACGTCAGCTGGTAAGCAAGAAAAATAATAGTGTCAAACCACCCCGTAGTGTTAGTTTACAAAAAAAATGCAGCCATACTTAATAGGCATACATAATTCAGGATCTCTAGAAATGTATATAGGGCTACATTTTCAGAATGAGCCTATGTTGCATTAAGTTGTTCCCCAATAAACTCAGGAGTTGTGTTGTTTCATCTAATTTTGAATAAATAGTTTGACTAACCAGCAAACATAATTTTTTGAGTGTAAATGTGTACAACAACAAATACTGTGTACCTTTGGGAAAGATACTAACCCCTTGTGTACCTTTTTTTCTAAAAGTGTAGTTTACGTTCACGCATTTAGGTAGACGCCTTGATCCAAAGCAGCTGACAAGTGAGAATTAAGGAAGCACTTCAAATCATCAGAGAGTTGCAGTATATAAATGCTATGACAAGTCTAAGTTTGTTTGTATTCTTTTGTTTCTTTTGTTGGCTTTACTGTTAATGAATATATGATTCATGTCAAACCACGTTCTTTAGTTTAGAGCTAGCAGAGCCACTGCAGTTACAAGAAGGTTAATAACACAGACATATCAGTAATGTAAGAGCTGCTGGCAGAATCCATAGATACTCATAGGTCATTGTATTCAGCTCACAATAGTTAACATAAGCTATTTAGTCTCTGCTGTCAAACTGTATTGTTTAAGAAATGACACATTATCATGAAAACAGGCTTGGCAACACTGAAAACAGAGGTGAGATAGTGATATTATTCCATAATGCCAGAAATGAAATATGCCCATTTAAAGGTGACACCTCTGTAGGTCAGCAGACTAATTGAGTTGTGCGCTGTGGATTCCCCGAAGTGTCACTGCAGACTGTATTAGAATTACAGATTAAGTGCGAGTAAAGAGAAGAGTGGAGGCTTGACTGGAAAGAGTGTCGATAACAAAGACAAGTTGAAATGCCAGAAGAGTCATGAAATTCTTCCAATTGTACCTGTGGGAACACAAGGACAGTGGTTTTCACTATATCCAAACAAGTAAAACTGAAGGCATTTGGCTCAGACATTATGACTTTTTGAGCTATTATAAACCGCCTTGCAATTTTTCAACAAACAACAAAAAAATCTATTGATACATGTTAAGGATAATACTGCACAGAGCCAATTATGGTGCTTCCCTGCTATTCACGACTCCTGCTGTGGCCTCTTGGGGTTGTAAAGTGTCCATTTTTTTGCCTATACCATTTAAGGAATACTAAACTGAAACATAGTTTTTTCACTTCTTTATACAGTTTACACAGTTGTTACTTTCAGATTATAAAATCCTTGTTGAAAGGGCATTTTGGAGTGAGAACAATCATGAGCACTAATTACGAAAGGTTGTTCCACATGTGCACAAAACTGGCCCCATTCAAATATGGAGCCAGATCAGTGTCAAAAATAACACATTTACAAATAAAAATTCATACACCTACAACACAATTCACATTTACAAAATCCAGTTTGTAAGTTCAAAACACGATTCAAAATACACAAATCCAGGTCGTAATTCAAAACACAATTCAAAAATACACAAATCCAATTCGTAAATTCAAAACACAATTCAAAAATACACTAATTCAATTAGTTAATTCAAAACACGATTCATAAATACACAAATCCAGTTCGTAAATTCAAAACACAATTAAAAAAAATATGTAAATCTAATTCATTTGGTGAAAATATTTATGATTTTTTCTTCCAAATTCTTTGTTTAGTTGATGCAACATGACACAGAAGTGCATACCTAGGAACATTTATTTTGTCCCTTCGCCTCTTTAAACCTTTTGGTGTGGAGTGTAAACCCATTGAAGGGATTAGGGCATAGGGTTGAGCCCTTCAGTAATGGAATAACAGAATAGAATAATAAAATAATTTGTCTGCCATTTAACACAAGCGTCCATTTAGTTCACTGGATGATCATTCTAAGATGAAAGATGGCATCTTTTACATTTTTATGAATGAAAAAATGTGAATACAAAATGGAGTTCTGTCCAATAAATAACTTTAAAAGTATGTGTTTTATTTTAGGTATAGTTTGTAAAAAAAGACATATGTCAACACCCCCGTTTTCCACAGAGTCTCCCATATTTCACACCCATCCTCAACCTTTCTCACATTTTATTTTTCCTCCAGGGAAACTCTTGTATTTTTTATAGCTCAAACATTGTTATATGAATAATCACATCAATATATAACTCCAAGGTTGTCCTGTTACCAGATCATTGATAAAACACATCCTACCCACACATTCAACACGGCATACAGATTTCAAACCAGTTGTGACCTCAAATTGGCAACCTATAACCCAGCTGTGCTGCTGATGCCTTTGCAGGTACATTCAGAAAGAAAGGAACAAAAGTTCAATTTGGCCAAAAGTGTACCTCATGTTTTCTAAACTTTTGTGTGGAATCGTTAGATACAAATGTGCACCTTTTGAAATGCTACCATAGCCGTATATATACAACGGTTCTTCTGTCTGGTTCTTGAATCTGATTGGCTGATAGCTGTGCGATATT
>CAIGQZ010000690.1:1556604-1569377 GCA_903798205.1 Danio tinwini | reverse complement strand
AATTACTTCCTATTTCATATTATTTCATATGAAAAGGCAAAAATGATAAAATTTAAAGTACCACTTAAAGTAACAACCCCCTCCCCCCTTTTTTTTTTTTAAAGTTACATTTACAACTGTCTTAGAGTTAAAAAGTTGAGTTTACTATCTTTAAATCTATTTAATCGATCTCCAGGTCTGGCGGGAGCACTTTCATCTTAGCTTGGCATAAATCACTGAATTGGATTAGACCATTAGCATCTGGCTCAAAAAATTCCCCAAAAAGTTTTGGCAATAATAGGACGCAGTGCTGTTATATAGCTGGGTACTATTTTTAGGTGCTGCATAATATCATTGCACCTGCTGCAGCCATAGTATAGCAGCAGAGTTCCTTGTTTTTAACACCAGAATGAAAGTATAGTTCCGAGCCATTATTAACCTAGAAAATAGCAACTTTTCATTTTCCATTCATCTTAGTTCACAACATAACTACAAAATAGTCAAGCTTTAAATAACAAAATGATCAAAACTCTTTTTTTTTTTTTTTTGAGCCAGATGCTAATGGTCTAATCTGATTAAATATTTTATGCTAAGATAAGCTAAAATTGTTGATCTGGAGATCAGCTAAATATATTAAAAATTGTTGAAACTCAATCGTTCAACTCTAGGGAACTTGTAAAATGAGCCTATTTCCTTTCTGTTCCTTTAAAGATGTTGTGTTAATAACAGGATTGTCTTTGCTTTAACCTCATCAGATAAGGAATCAGAGGCCTTGAGGTCAAACAGTCTTCTTTGGGATAAAGAACGTTCACTGCTACAAGGCGTCCAGATAACCGTGAAAAGGGACAGGCTAACCATTAAAACTCCCGGAGTCTACTTCATCTATTCCCAAGTCACCTTCTCCAAACGGGCCACAAAAAATCTACTAAAGCAAACTATAAACAGATCAGGACCAAAAAATGAGGACAAGGAATTACTCAAGTCTTTTTGCACCTTGCATGAGACCACAGATGACATGTGTACGGCATCCTCAGCAGGAGTGTTTAATCTGGAGAAAGACCAACAAGTCTATGTCACAGTAACAGACAGATCCCTGGTCAATAAGAAGTACTGCTGGTTTGGATTATTCAAGCTATAGTAATGAAGACTTTGGAACTGAATCAGTCGAGGAGGAGATGGATGATACTGATATTCCGGGAATTGATCGGATTGAGGCACTATAATGAAATGGATAATTATACAATCATGTACATGTGACGTCCGAATGAGTTGAGACTCAAAGAAAATCACCACACGAAGCTCCTGTTCTCCTGCGTGCCAAACCACAATACAAATTCTGGATTAATGAATATGGAAATGTCCTGGAATTTGCTTTCAATTATTTTGTTCATTGCAAATACAACCTAATAGGATTTCATGAATGTTTTCAATCCACTCAGTGGCAGTGTTTGTATCAAACTATTTATTGCTTATTTGGATTTTCTTTCACAGTTTGTCCTTTTTATATAATGATAATAACAATAATAAACTATTGAACTGAAAATAAAGGTATTTATTCAGGAATAAGCTTGATAAAATTATATTTACTATAGGTAAATTTTTCTTTTTAAAACAGCGATGTAATGTATGTATGAGTATGCAGGGAATTAACACAAACTAAAGCATGCAGACAGACAGATAGATAGAATATGGATGGACGGACGAATGGATGGATGGATGGATGGATGAATGAACAGATAGATGGACAAATAGATGGATGGAGAGACAGACGGACAGACACAGACAGACAGATAGATAGACAGACAGACAGATAGACAGACAGATGGGCGGATGGATGGATAGATGGACAAGTAGATGGACGGATAGAGGGACGCATAGACGATCGGATAGACTGACAGACGGACAGAGGGACAGACAGACAGACAGGCGGATGGATGGATAGATGGACAGGTGGACGGACGGATGGACGGACGGACAGACAGACAGACAGATAGACAGACAGACAGAATATGGATGGACATATGCACGAATGGATGGATGATGGATGAATGAACAGATAGATGGACAAATAGATGAATGGAGAGACAGACGGATAGATAGATATGGATGGACAGACAGATAGATAGATAGATATGGATGGACGGACGGACAGACAGACAGACAGACAGACAGACAGACAGACAGACAGACAGACAGACAGACGGGCGGATGGATGGACAAGTAGACAGACGGATAGATGGTCGGATAGACTGACAGACAGACAGGCGGGTGGATGGATGGATGGATAGGTGGGCGGATGGATAGACGGATGGACAGACAGACAGACAGATAGATAGATACGGATGGACGAATGGATAGATGTACAGAAAGATGGACAGTCAGACAGACAGATAGTATATATGAATGGATGGACAAATGGATGGATGGATGGACAGACCGACAGACAATATGGATGGATGGATGGACAGATAGATGAATGGACAGACAGACAGACAGACAGACAGACAGATATATGATATGATATGATATATGATATGATATGCACGTGTTAGTTGAGAGAAGGCATAATCTTAGCTCTTGGAAACTAATGTGTAGGTAGAGTTTGAAAAGAAAGAGCACCAGTTCTGTTTTTAACTTCAACTTTTAAAAATAAGACCACGAACCTGCCATACCGATGTGCCTATTTTACAGCATTCCATCCTCCTCCATGGAAACAGTGAGTTTTAAGTAAGAAACTCGCACTTGTTTCATAGCCTTTGCTTACAGGAAGTTATCAGCCCACAGCGCTTAATCCAGCCTGTAGTTTCACGCCTGAATAAGTAAATAAAAACCCCCCATCACACTACGCACAGAGACCTCCACACAAACTGGAATTTCCTCCAATCCAAATAAAATCAAACACACAGCTAATTAACATGATGTTATTTTATTAAAATGATTCCTTATTGAAATGAGGATGAAATAAAAACAAGCATTAGGGAAAAAAACATATCATATATATATTTCAGCATTTATATTGCATAGATCAGCTCCGCAAAAAATAAAAATCTTGCGCTCTGCAGACATGGGCACTTTTTAAAGAGAGGAAACTGACGTGGACGATCCTCAGCTCTCTTTATGAACTCATGAAAGTGCTATTAATCATTTCCTGACAACATTTGGAGGACAAACTCGACTTTCTTTCATAGCCACCATTAGAAAATAGCACATTTCTATATTAACACAATGCATATTTACATACTGCTCACTTCAATCTCAAAACTAGAGCAGAAATATAACATTTACCACTGCAGTTATCTTGATTTTAGACAGTTCTGGAGTTTTTGTAACACAACAACAAGAATACAATCAGGGTTAACACTTTAAAATAATATTTAAGGCTATGTGTAACACATGGCATGCAAGGTTAATTGCTGGAAAACAAACACACACAAACATGAAACAATTTTAACACAGTACCACAGTAACAGCATTACATCTGTGCACCTCGGAGCACGTCTTATTGCCTAATCGGAAGAATATATTATACAGTATACTCCTTCCAAGAGAAAATCTGGCTCTTGAATGAATGCACAGCAATCGTAACCAAACAAACAGTCATATATTGCATTGAAGTGCCACAGCAATGCACCGGAAGTGACTGCTGGTGGATTTAAAAAGCAAAAAACAAGCCTTCTTAGCTTTCTGCATGCATTTCTCTATCGCTTAAAGATGGAGATCGTCTCTTCGATTCACAGCGATTGAAAGCATTAGTCACGGTTATGATCGGTAATGAAGGGTAAGGAAAGGCAACTTGTTACAGTCAATCTGGCAACTTCAAAAAGGTAAGCCATACCACGCACTGCCACACATGACTATGGCAGACTACAAATGAGTAAGAAAAGTGCATTGCACTGCACACCTCCAGGAGAGCAAAAACAAATCATTTATTGGGTTACAACCGCATTCGTTTCTCATTATAATGTGATTTGGTAAGTGATATCAGTGCCTGAAGTACCATAAGTTTCCATATACACCCTTAAAAGGGCTATTAGTACCAAATTCGCATTCATACTTGATTGTTTTTGGTTTAAGATACATACCAAGCAGTTTCAAGCCTCTGAAAAAGAAGGTTGACATTTCCTTATGTGTTTTTGTTATTATTATATTTAAAAAAAAAACATCATATGGTTCTTTCTGCCATAGCATCTATGATTATATAGGATTATATATATTTATACTGTATACATGTTTATATTATGTACATACATTATATTATCAATCATATTAATATAGCATTATAAACTTAACTTCTTCTGATAGCTATGTCCCTGATACACAAGTGATGATTATCAGAGGCATGTAAATGTAACTGTGGCAAGTGGGCTAAGCTAAGCGTCGTGGAAACTGAACAAGGACGGCGCTTGAGTGAAAATGAGAAGCATCTGTGGCACACACTGGCCTCGAGTTCTGCAGAGGAGCTCTAGATTATTTATGATTTTAAATGGCCTCCTGGCCATCGGGAAGGAGAGGACGGAGAACTGACGAAATTTAAATAATTTATTAAAGAGAAAAAAAAAAAACAAACAGACAGCAGCTCCTCACGGAGACTGCCGTCAAACTGAAAACAAACACAACGTAAATACGCTGGTCCTCTCTCATCCTCCTCTGTCGTAACTCTTCCTCTTATAATCCAGAGCTCCTCCACGGGACTCAAGGCCGATGTGTGCCACATGTGCTTCTCGTTCTCACTCAAGTGCTGGCCTTGTTCCTTTCCCACAGCTCTCGGCCTTGCCCCATAGCTACAGTAATGTTTTAGAATGAAGTGACTGTCTGGGAAACAAGCTGTGAATATGTTGAATCTAAAGCTGGATTACTATTAGTTATTTCCAAACCTACAGTGTTAATTTTGCCAAAGAAAATATAAGGATGAAAAATGTTTGCTTCCTATGCCTGGAAACAAACAGAAACTTGACAGCTCTGCTGCTCCAGTAACGTCCAGCGGATAATAATTTAAAATGGATCTTTTTGGCTACATTTCAGTCTTGTCTATTTTTGTCAATGATATTGCATGCTGATGTAGTCGCTGTTAGTTACTGATATCTATGCCATCCAGTTTTTATCTCGCTTTAGTCTTGTAAAAAAAAAAAAAAGGTTATTAATGAACATTTTTGCCCTTATTTATGTTGACAAAATAAACACTGGAAACGCTTAAATTAAGGGCTGTTTACAGGACAACATTGTACTTAAATCAAACAGTTTCACCAAATGATTGTCCATTAGCACAAATCGACTGCAGGCCAGTATGTGGTGATGTCACTTTGTAAAAACAACAATAACAAAAAATGTCTGTGTGTATATGCAAAAATGTTACTGTAGTTCACCAGCGTTGGTTCAGTTGTCAGGTATTCACGCATACCAATAGACTGAACATATCATATGCAGTATGTCATGTGTGATGTATTTATTTGTACGAATTAAATTTTTTTGTAGTTTACATGGAGACAAAAATGGTCTTTCACAATGAGCACAATAATATCAAAAGTTATGTGAAAGAGAACTACAGAGAATACAGGGATTAATGGCTTAATGGACACAAATTCATTTATTAAATGTATTATGTATTATAGATAGTTGGTGTTTCTGGTGTATATATAGTGCAAATGTTAAAGTCAAACAGAAAAAAGACTAAAGCTGCTTCCGAAATCGCATACTTCCATACTATATAGCAAGCTAAAACAGTATGAGTAGTATGTCGAGTAGTATGTGCGAATTCAAATTCATAGAATCAAAAAAATTGTAAAACAGTATGTGAGAATACCAGGATGACCTACTCCTTTAGACGAGATTATGAAGTGTGCTGCGCTATCCCATGACGTACCGCGAGAGAATTCATGAATGGGAATGAAGCGACGCAACTGAAGCAGGTAGGTCACATGATGACGACAAAATGCCGGATGTACAGTAGTATGTCTGAGTTCCATTCATACTAATGACATTCATACTGTATAGAACGTACTTTTCTAACAGCTGAGTTGTACATTTAAATTCAAATGCAGTACCTACTGAGTAGTAGCCAATTTCGGACGCAGCCTAAATGTATATGCAAAGATATAATTATTTGGTGTAGGCGATCCATCACTTTCGAGTTGGTTGGTAATTCACCTTTCTTTATCACAAATTTATACTAAAAGTTTTCGCTTTCGCATTTTTGAACGCAACCATAAAATTTAATATCCAAAATAATAAAATAGCTAGATTTTGCATGCCAGGCCAGTAGATCAATATGTCACTTTGTAAAGCAACAATTTACAAATGTAAAAACAGTGCTGTAGTCTGTCAGTGTATGTTTGGTTCATCCATTCAGACTAAACACCTAATTTGGATGTGAGTGGAGTCATTGTTTTTAAATTGGATGACAATAATGTTAAACTTGCACATTGACATGCAACACAAACAAAAAAAAGAAGTGGGTAAAACATTTTCAACTAAAACTAACTGTTTAGATGAAAGTGGTGTCATGAAAACCCCCCCAACAGGAAAAAGCAAATGCCTTTCAAGATGGCAAGTAGGGCATCTCATATCTATATCAGGAGCAAATCTCACACCTAAATCTTGTTCATTTGTGACCTAAAAGCTCTCACGCTAGCGTTTTCACATTACAAAAGCAGAAACAGGACAATACTTATGGATCTGGTGAAGTCTACGGTCATCTATTCACTTGTGCAATAGCGGCTTGAGTTGGAATGCTGTTCATGTCTTCAGATTCCTCTTGTCCATGACCAGTAACAGTCATTAAGTGAGGCAGATATTTGTTCAGTTCAAAAACAAGAAATCCCATCATCTTTTTTATGTGATGTTTCTTATTGGAGTGCTTGAGTGAACAAGAAGGAAAGTTGAAGGGTTGAGGACAGGACTCCACAAAAAAGAAAAATCACCTAATACTTCCTAAATAAGCAGTTCACTTGGTCTTCGAGAACAGCTGCTGTTTTGTTCTGAAAACGCCACTACACAGGAGCGTGAAAACAAACCGCACAGTGATAATCTTCTATATAGCCAGAATAAAAAAGTCACAGTTTTGATATTCTCATCGCATCTTGTCCTTAAAAAAAAATAAAAAACTTTTGATGAGAAATGGCTGAAAACCCCCAACATGGAGACTTTCCGAAAGCAACGTTCAGTGTATTGTGATTGTTGCAAGGACACACAGTGACACAGAAACACATACATGCGAATGGTGAGGAGGAAAGGCAGAGTGTTCTTTAGTGACTTCCTTCATCCCAGGAACAGTCGTTCTTTTGCTTGGCCAACTTTCTGACTACGCGCTCGAGCTCCTTACGGGACTTCTGTTCCTCCTCCAGACGCTGCTTTATCCATTTATTCTCCTACAAAATGTACAGCACCAGATGGTCATGCTACTATCCTGGTTATTATTAGTTTTGGCTGACAAAAATAATAATTCAAAATCGTACCTTTTTTAATTCATGAACTTCATCTTTTAGAGCATAAACGGCATCAACCAGACTTCTGCAAAACAGTACAATACATTTTTTTTAGGTATATAAAACCAAGCAAATTAAACCAAAGGATAGTTCATTATTTATTCTGTTTTTCTTTGGTTAATATTATTAAATGCACATCAAAACCAAATGAAATATGTACAAAATCTATTTGCCAGATAATGATAATGAAGTAACATTCAATATAACCCTTTAACTGTCAATGAGTACCTTTGTAAACAGTGATTTTTGATAAAATTTTTTCCAATTATGGTCATAATCGATCTCAACAGAAATCCAATTAAGACATGTGGAGTATGCCGATTTTAGACACATTATTGAAGTGCAGTACAGACATGTAAACACCTTAATCAAACTATTACTGTCGTGCAGGATTTTCGCTGCATTTTGCAACAGAATATATTATATACACAAGGCACCGCGAAATGCAGTTTTTTTTCCCCATACGGCGTGTGGTATCAAATTTCATTAAAACAACACTCTTCCACATTTCATACTCGCATCTAATATCTCGTTTGTCACAAGGGACATCGATGAAACGTTCCTGAATAAAAAAGTACCAAACGGCAATTAAAGTCAACAAATTAAAAATGAACCTCCGGAGGAAATGTATATTACATGGTGACGCAGTGACGTTAATCGAATTATGTGCTATAACATGTAAAACGATAAAAAGAACATTCAACAAGCAACTTATGTGAACACCTTAATCATATTGTCTTATTCAGATTAAGGCAAATAATTATATTACTGATGTGCATGCAAACGTAGCCATTGTGACTGTATGGCTGGTTAGCAGTTTTCCATATGCTATTGTTAAAACAGAACTGTCTGAAAACTTTGCAGAGACAGATTTTTTTCTTAGACTGATTAAATTGTGGTTAAAGGGATAACAATATAATACAATAATGTGTGTGTGTGTGTGTGTGTGTGTGTGTATATATATATACTTAAAATGATAATTAAAATGATTATAATACTAATTATAACAAAAATAATTGATAGATCCAATTAAGCCTAATTAAAATTATTAATATTAATGCAGCAATAAACTAGCAAAAATGTATGCATATATTGTTTCTGGTTTTGCTTTTCGTTAACTGAAGACATTATCAAAACAGGGATTTTTTTTATGACAAAAGTTTAAATAATTGAGAGAGTGACAAAAAATGGTATAAGAATGAGCCAGTTGATGCTAATTAAAATATATATTTTAGCCAAATCATCCTATCAGGACATCCTCAAACAAAAAAGTCTGTTATGAACAGAAAATTAACCTGATCCTGCACTATTTCTAAGCCAATATCAACAATTTTGTACTAATTTTCATAAAAAATTGCATTAACAAATAACAAATCATGTCACTTACGGTGTAAATATAATGTAAATTATTTGCTGCCTTTAATGGTTTACAAAACAATAATAAAATGTTTCATAAAACTGACAACATTAATGCAGTAAAAATTGATAATGCTATATTAAATACCACAAAAATCAATGGTCATTTCTGCACATGAGAATTGGGATTTGATATAATTCATAGACATATATATACTAGATATCGCATACGGACCCTGAGCATGCGTTAATACCGCCGCCACATTTGTACAGTGCTCCTAGGACAAAAGTCAATCAACTGCACATAGTCAACACTAAAGCAATCTGAAGATGCTGGACTTTTGCGCAGTGTACAGGTGTAGTAACGAGCAAACGAAAAAAACAAAGCATAAAGACAGAATATTTCATAGGTAAGATTTAGTTTTTGTACGTTACGAACTTTTGTGCAAAAAAGTAACGTTATTGATGATAATACAGTCACTTACTGCATTCACCATAAGGCAAAGTAGCACCAACTTGCACTAAATTCTAGACTTACATTACTTTTGTTGAATAAAATCAGCAAACAATGTAATTGAAATATGACAACAAGACGCTGCAGTGCTAGAAACTTGTGTTATTGTCGGCTAAATGAAGTAACAGCTAGTTTTGAAGTAACTTATAAGGGTGCCTGATAACATAACAATGCCTGCGCTTTAATGTGCAAACTGTCCACCCTAAATTATTGAATATTAAAAATGTTATATACCATTTAGCTCAGAAAGGTGGATATGTACATTGAGATGCAGGGATATCGATGGTTCACACGAGTCGTTCATAACGGGGATTCAGTCACAAACGAATTACTCTCTCCGTTAGAATTAAAAGTTAAAGCAGGAGAGGGGGTGTGTTTCAGGACATAGATTAGATTAAATTTAACCGGTAGGGTGGATAATACATTTCCATGCACACAAACACATGCTCTTTTTCGGCAATGCCCATGCCGTCACTTATCCATCGATATAGAAAAGTAATTTAAGCAATTTGAAAACAATATTTGCATACTGAGCACCGAGAAAACTCCCACTCAAGATATATGTATAAATCTTTACATATCTATGGCTCCGGATGGCCAGTTCTCCACTACACCCTGGTCCCAGATTAATTTCAAAGGAGTGCAACCCTGAACTAAAATGGTGGCTCTATTGACGCGCTCCTTCCAACAGACTATCTATGGATATAATTGAACATACTTCTCCTCAATGGTGGTCTGGCCATTGCTCTTGATATCCTCAACAATAATCTTCTCTTCTTCTGGAAGCAGGACCTGCGGGACGCACTCCTTACAAACAGCTGTGTGAACAAATCAGTGTTTTTTTTTAGCAAATTAATGCTATTAAAAATTCAGTCGCTTATACAATGCATATGACAATTACAGTATAGAACATAAAACCTGTGGTGGACTGGTGGAGACTGGCTCCGGTGCAGTAGGCCTCAATCACTTTGAGTATCTGGGCATCCTCTTCTAGAGCTGCTGTACCTGTGAGACAAACCAAAAATACATTATTGCTATTTGTTTGCAGATGCTAAAAGACAAGTTGGCAAAGCCGCTTGTTGTTTTGATTAGGACAAAAATCAAAACTGAATTAAAATGAAGCTGACTTTTCCTATTTTATTGACTGAACCTACTTTTTCTAAGCAGGAACTCGTCGTCTGATGGCTTTCTCTCTGTTTTTCTCTTGTGGAGGAACTTCTTGATGGGTCTGGGGCTTTTACTAGAGTCCTGAGGAAACAGTGTGGTGTTAATGAAGTAACGGTGTCTGCTGAGCATTGAATAAAAAACCACAACGCAGCAGCGAGCAGACTTTCATTCGCACTAATATCCCGAGCGAGGATTCTAAGAAATGAAGAGCAATAAATGCTGGCTTACATAAGTTATGACGTCATTTGGGATAATTTAGCAGCAAATTATCAGGGTCTCATGAATGAAAACAATTTGCAGCAAAGGGACCCTTGTCTGTTTGGGAACTAATTATTACAGACTGAGTCATTTGTTGACTTTGCACTGAAAGAAAAATGTGGGTGTAGCAAACACCACCTAGCGAGTCATCTAAAGTGGAATCTTCCGGATTGAAGGCTTTATTAGATCAAGTTATTTAACCAAATACACTGGATTGTTTTAAGGATAATTTAGGCTTGAACATTTTACATCTGCTATGGCTGAAGGCAGATTTAATGCATTATGAGTTAACCACCTTAGTGACATTTGATCTTCTTGATGATCATTTACGGTCACTGACGACAAACCGGTTTAGTCATAGTTTTAGCAAAACTTCATTTACGGTTAAAAGGATAGTTCATCCCAAAATAAAATTTACTCATCATTTACTCACCATCAAGTGGTTCCACGAATGTTTGAGTTTCTTTTGTTATGCTGAACACAAAGGAAGTTATTCTAAAGAAAGCTGGAAACCTGTAAACATTGCCTTCCATAGTATAAAAAATACAACAGATGTCGATGGTTTCCAGCTTCCACACAGTAAAACTTGATGGTTTAAAAGCTACAGTAAAAATCCATAACCTGGTTAACAGTACAGTAAGTTTCTTTGATTAGTTAATAATAACTATTTAATATGGATATAATTATAAATTACATGACACTTCACTTTTTTGCCTTCTTGTGGACATTACTGTGGCTCTTTTTTAGTTTTTTTTCTCATCAGTTATGTCCATTAGAGTTTTATGTGACATCTAATGTTGATTATTGATGTTTATTGTATTAAGTTGATTTTATGTGTGTTATCATAACAGTGTTTAGTAGTTGTATGAATGACACTGAGCACTTTAGTGTGTTTCTCTGCTCCTGGGAAAAGTTAATTCATACTGTGGGTGACCATTCAAAGGGACCATTACCGCCACGAGTGGCACCACCACTGCACTAAAGGGTTAAAAATGTGTTTTTAGGAATAGCCTCAGTTTGCGACCATGCTGCCACGGGGCACAAAAGGACGGGCTTGTAAATGAAGATGAAATAACAAAACAAAGCATTATAATTTCTTCAATAATCATTAAAAACTTGTTAACAAGCTTTATTATCATTGTAAACTTGTTAAGTGAAATGAGGATTCATTTTGGAAAGTAAAATGAAAGAAATAGGAATAAAAAACAACTAAAATGAAAGTACAAACAAGCATACATGCACAAATAAGTAACTCTAAATAAATAAAGCAGTGTTTTAGCCTAAATATAGAGAGATGTACAGTGTGATAGGACTAAATTGATTATATTTTATTATAATATTAAATATATAAATATATTAAAAACATAATATTCAATCTCCTTACAATTTCATTAATAATTATTGTACATAAATAATAAATGAATAATTAAATAGGCCTAAATAATTACTTATTTAAAAACATTACCAACAATACATGGAGAAACGGTCCACCACATAGTCTAAAGGGTTCTTAAGTTGAATGCTACTTCATCAAAAGCATAAAGATAAATTGACCAACCTCAAGCAGATCACTAAAATGCTAATAAAATAATTTTGCAGCAGGATGTAAATTAAGTCCCACAAGTTTATTTTTAATACTTTAGTTTGAGTTCAGTTTTGTTTTCACAGCAGCAGAGGGAACATATTGAAGTGGTAACATCTGCATGAGCTTTGCTTCTTCATACGAGTCTCATTATCACCTGCTTGTGGTTGTGTTATTATCTGTGTAACAAAGGTATGATGTAGAGTGTTAGTACTTCAAAACACTGGTGTATAATACTATAATTATGAAATACTGTAGTTTACTGTCAAATTTAGAAAAATATATTGTAGTTTCTACCTTTTTTTAATGGTAAATTTCTGGCAACCACACCTGCATTTTTTTAACCAAAAAAAAAATAAATAAAAAAAAATATATATATATATATACATATACACATACACACACACACACACACACACACACACACACACACACA
>CAIGQZ010000690.1:1533284-1553261 GCA_903798205.1 Danio tinwini | reverse complement strand
TTATTTATTTATTTATTTATTTATACAACAGTTCTGTTAGGTTCTTGAATCTGATTGACTGATAGCCGTGCGATATTCTGCAATATCAGAACCCATAAAGCCTCTTCGCTCATGTGTATTATTCCACAAACATAGAGTGACAGCAGATTAATAAGTTCACTACAATTTGACAAATATTGCATCTGTTGGACAATATAATGTACTTTTAGAGGCTTTTTAGGTGAGAATGTAGTTGTTTAGATGACACCTATGCAGCTTATTTATAAGGATAGTGCCTATTTAAAATATTTATAATTTCAGAGAGACAGCATTAGGCTGTCATACTGAGCAGAGCTAAGGCAATTGACGTTGTCCATCCACAAAATGGCGACAGAGATGGAGTCATATCAGGAATAATGTATGTATTTTGTGTTGGCCAGTCTCAGTATAACCCTGAGTTACTTTTTGGTTGACCATCTGTTTGTTTCTAACGAGTCTCCTATTTTCATTACTCCAGACTAGAAAGAAAGAAGAAATGCCTGCATGTGTTCAGCTTTTTTCCTTATCGTGAACACAACAGTAATCTGGTAGTGTTTGCGCTGCCTTGGATTCTTTGGGGTAATTATTGTGATATCCCTTCAGCCTTATAATCTTAAAATGTGAGCAAAATAACCTGTTTTTTGATAACTTTAGAAATTACGCTAGAAAATCATTCAAATACTAGCTCTAAAATGACGTTGGAGAAATAGCAACGGTTTCTGCCTTTCTGACGTCAGCTGCAGATGTGAAGGAATGGCAGAAGAAAGTAGTTCCTCATACAATAGGGTTTTTAGACTCTCGTGTTTGATTTTCTTTTTTATATACGCGATTATGCCGTTGAACTGTTGTATAAACACAATATCACACTCACAGCAGTGTGATATGGCTGTATATCGTCACTGGTGGGGCACTAAGGCACTCGGCCTGCAGCTTTGAGCCATCACATGCCTCCCACCAATGCGATATACAGCTATATATATATATATATATATATATATATATATATATATATATATAGCTATGTATATATTCAATATTTAGAATTCGTTCACTCGTTATGAACAGTGAGCTGCTCTATTTATTGTTGAAAACATCATAAACCAAGTATAACAGTAAAGTAGGTAAATATCATAAACAGCAATCCATCTGATTCAATGCTTGCATTTATCTAGAATATATTACTGGTTGATTTAGGAACTGCAACAAATGAAACTCCATTAACTAGACACTGATTTGACGCTTTTGGGGTATTGCAGCCTGCAGGGAGCCAATTTAAGATCCACCATTAAAAAGATCCAAACTTCTTTTTTTATTATTGATAAAAGTTAATGCAGAATGTTTAATGTTTTTCAACTGACCCGTCTTTCAGTCTTTTGTCTTGTGGTAAATCTGTCTTCAGAATCTGTGGCGTTGATCTTGTGTTTAGAGCTGAATTATAAGTAAACATCATTTTACCCATACCTTGACATATTTTTCAGAAAAGTCTTCTGAAACATTTAAAGAGACGCTGTATTTAATTAGCTTTTTACACATATAAAGTAATTTGATTTGATAGAGAGAACAAAAATGTTACCTCTAATCCACACAAACAACTTTTAAATCTGTGATTTAGCAATAATCTATAGTACACCTTCAAAAAGTCTTTCAGTATCTGATCAATCACCTTCTTAGCTCTTCTCACCAATCAGAGCAACTGAAGCATCATGTAGCACCAAACGGAAAGCATGTTTCTGAGAGCCTGCTACCACACATGTCAAGCGCAAGCAACATGAAATGAGTAAAAAGCCGCCTCCAGTATAACTGTTCTTGCTTTTTGAAAGAGCTGGACAGTGTTTAGCAAATAAACAATTCAGGCCTCAACAGCTTTCGATTTCTAGTGTCTCCTCATTTTTTACATTAGTAATAAAAATGGTTGTGCATTGACTTCTAAAGGTAATTTTACCTATTTTGAGTTTTATGTATCTGTAAAAAATTAGGTTTCATGCAATTAACTTAATCGAATTCATATTTTTTTCCTATAATGCACATGTGTGGCTTTTTTCATAAGTACTACCAAGAGTTTATTTCATGCAGGAAAAGGGTTGGTGGGTTCTGCGGGCATATCGATGTAAGAAGATTGAGAAGCAGGATGTTTCAGCAGATGATGTTGCATGGGAACTCCCTTCCTCCTAATAAATAGATGCAAGGTAGCAAAGTTCTCAAACGCAACTTGAGCAAAGATCATCGAAGACAGAGGAGGACGAGATTACGAGGCAAACAAAAAGACACAGGAAATGCCTCATCACAGAATGAAACAGAAAAGCTTGGATTAAACGTGCAACACCAGTGCTAGCCAAGCACACAGACACACGCACACACACAAAAACGCACAAACTCACGTAATCTACGCTTACCTTCAGGATATAAGACATCCTCTAAAGAAGCAGAAAATGGAGAGAGAATGAAGATGTGTATGAGAATAAAAGAAGACAGGAATATGATGGACAGATCAGTGAAAGGTGAACATTAATTCAGATCATTTTGAAAAACAGATTTCACATGCGTTTCATAAATAGAAGAGCACCACTGAACACCAGTTCTAATGCAATCAGAGACACATACGAGTGGGATTTGGGTAGAATTAGCTGATATGTAACTCAAAAACCATCAAACATTCCACTTGTCTGTGAGATAACACCTTCACCACAATGTGTGGTGAAAAACAAGAAGGCGGCTACCAGCTTTAACACTCACAATCAGTTCACTGTGCTTCGGTTTCCTGTTAGGACCACCAAGAACGCACAGGGGTAAATTACGCTCCCACTCAAGATATCATATGACTGTTTTCCAGAAAGTGTACCTCTTTATAGCCGAGAGCGGCGGAGGGCTTAAGGGGCGGAGCGGGTCTCAGGCAGCTTAAGGACCAGGGCTTGGTGATTTTAGGGGGTTCGAAAGGTCCTCGGTTAACCGCAGTCGTACCGAAACTGTGCAAGTGGTGGGAAGACGTGCCAGGCATGGTTAAAGGTTTAACATCAACACTCTGCAAAATACACAAGAACATGACGTATGACTTACTGTTCAACTGGACAGAGGTGAAAGCTGCAAAATACCCTGTCACCTTCAGTACTGTTTTAATGGACTTCCTACCTTGATGTAAGGATGAAGATGTTCTAACCAATCCTGTTGTTCCTGTAAGCTACTGCAGAACACCATGGTCTGATTTATTGTCCCACCTAAACAAGAGATAATCAGCAAAAAAGGAAGAGACAAGAACGAAGTACTTTAAACTGTTTAAGCAAGTTTGTTTGGAAATCTTCAGACCTAAAAATGCAACTGAAAATTGATGGGTTTTTGAAAATGACCTTCCATGCAGTGTGTAACACAGCACTAAGTAAATGAAAACATCCAGCTGAGGTTTAAATCTGAAAGTGCACCATGTTTAAAACTATTGATTCTCTAATTAAATAGTTGACTCAGAGTCAAATAAATGAGTGTTGGGTTTGAATCTTTTGCTTGAACGCGTCGACGTCGATATGTTCAAGCACCAAATATGAAGTGGCGGTTCCGGTAAAAACGTGAACACGCCTTTCCCTTCAGATAAGTGCTGAGCATGGGGGATCACGGGACTGATCATGACATAAAGATGAGGATCACTGACATATGGAGATTCGACTGATGGGTAATAAAGGGTTAAAGTGCATTTTCACAACAATACCACATTATGGACAACCTAGTGCTGTGTTTGCTCCTGTCATTTTTCAGATTTTTGACACAATAACCTATGCGGCAACACAGGATTCAACGGCCTTTTGCTATTAAAGGAAGGAGCAGCAGAAATTATCATGTACTGGACTTTGTCAGACTTTGAAAGAGACTTTGTCAGTAACTGTTACAGTTCATATGGACCAGTTTCTTCTTCCAGGCCATAACATGCAAGTGTAATTAAAACTGCAACCTTGTTTTGTTTATTTGCAAAATATGTGTTTAATTATGTGTTTTAACTTGTAACTTGTATCTCTCAGGTTAAATCTTTTTTTGGGGGCTGTTCACATATTGCGTCCAAAACCACTCTGAAAACGCGACACATACTTCTTCCTTTACCGATTTAAACGCGTTTCTGAACTAGCAATCCTCAGTCGTTTGCCTTTGCTATGGCCACCATCAGCTGTTCCTCACATGCCGGGCGTGCTTAATTTTCTAAATAGTTAAAACTTTTCCCAATATGTGGAGTAACACTGAATGTGCAGATGACTGGGGTTGTCTGGGGGCCCCCAAAAAGGCTTGGGTCCTTAATTCCGAGGAAGGAATCGTCCTTAACTCCCATCCCCTAGTGGCAGCCAATAGTCATACTCATGTTAATAAAGGCTTTTAAATTTTTTCACCTACTTTTCGAGTGCCTTGAACTTATGATTTTTGTGTATCTTTATGAATCCCTTATCCAAAAAAGAGAACTAACACATCAATTACCCCTGAAGCACTTTTTGTTTGATTCTGGATTTATGAACATTCTATAATTTAGTCACTCATATTTAGTCATATTATTTGGAAAAAATATGCTTTTTTTGTCACATAAAACACAAAAAGTAAGAATTTTCAAGCTGCCCCTATGTTATACAAGTCTGTCTCTTAAGCATCAACAAAAAACAACAACAACCTTATTATTTGTCATATGCAACATTGCGCCTTTTTTGCTTATAAATCTTTAAATGATAACGTATGTATGTGCATGTGCATTTTTCTGCATTAACACTCATAGTTTTATTATATTGAAGTTCATATTTTTTGAAGTTTCTGATAATGTCCGAGGCTCAGACACACTCTCTTAGTTCAAAACTAGATTAAAGACCTATCTTTTTAACAAAGCATACACACAGTGCATCACATAACAGTATGTTACATGAGTTTGCTCTATGCAGGTGAGTGGGCTTGACAAACCACCTGTAGGACACACTCCTGTCTTAATGCACCACACACTTTGTTAGAAACACTCATATGCTTTCCATATTTGTTTCTATGTCTGTTTATATAACTGCTACTTTCATTTATAGCGCTTCATTTTTGCATTTCGTGTTTAAATACACTATGAACAGCAGCTTCGCTAATTATTTTCTTTATTCTCCATTGATCCCGTGGGTCAGCCATATACTCGCCGATGATCTCCAGCCTCCGGTGCCTAGACTGCAGCTCTGCACAAGAAGTTTGGCCAACTATGCCTGGTTTCTCTCTAGGTTTTTTTCCTTCACTTTCATCTCTTGGTAAAATGTGTTCCTCGCCTCGCTCGTTCCTGCTTGGTTTGGGACTTGAGAGCTGCGCATCAATGGATTTGCTCTTCAGTGTTTAGACTTTCAGCAGTGAAATTTAACCACACTGAACTAAACTAAACTGAACTTCAACTCTGAAAACTGGGCTGACACAGTTTAATATTACTAGAACGTCTATGTTAAGCTGCTTCGACACAATCTACATCGTAAAAGGGCTATAGAAATATCTATGAATTGATTTGAGTTTGTTGTATAATGTAACCAACAAGTCAATGACCTTTATAAAGTGAGTGAGATTTGTGAAGTCTTAATAGTTTCATTAAATACAATGATTTTGTTGGTTTTTCAGTACTCACACAGTGACTTCAGTAGACTGGGAATGTAGAATCATACTGGGTATTAGACATGATGGGGTTTACATTTTTTTAAAAAGTTCCTTTCTGGAAGTTGTCAGATGTAGTTTTTATGAACTGTACATAAAACACCTGCATGAAAATTCAGTTTGTGTTGCACAGGTTTGGACAGAAACAAAGGTTAGAAAATAACAATACCATTTTCAACTTTGGGTGAAGTATTCCTTCAATAAACCGCATGCTGTCTGCTTGTCATTTTAAATTCTGCTGCTAGTTTGTAGAGCAGCAGGCAGCACTAACTATAAAAAGCAACAATAATGACAGTTGAATTCTGTGACACCCCACTAAAAGTGTTTACATGAACTGAAACAAACCTGTGATCTCAAAGGCATAATGGCCGGTCTCTGCATCCTCTGGCTGTTTGGTTACAGAGGTTCCTGTCAGCGGCAAACGTCCCTGAGATGAGAAGAAAACATGAATAAAAGCCCTGCGCTTCAGCCTTTTTCACAAATAACAGATGCTGATTAATATAAAAACACATGAAAGGGAGAGAGAGGAAAAAATAACTCACCTGATAAATGAAACCACTCATTCTTGGGCTGGCAGACAGCATGATTATCACATTAGGAAACAGCATGAAGTATCGCTCTTCTTTTTCCTTTTAAATAAAAGAGAAGAAAGAGAAGGAAATGCATGTAATTTTACAATTCAATACTTCTGCACAAATGAGGTGAATCGCCACTACATTACACACTGTTCATGGTACGGATGCAGGTGTACTGCATTACAGCAAACAAACACAAACATCAAATGTCTCTGGGTCAAAGACGCAACATCTTATTCTGTTGTCTGTATTAAATTTAAAATGCAATCGTTTTTATGCACATAAAGCATATTAAACACACAAACATATTTTAAAGAGCTTTTGTGCAGTATATACACAATATGGCAATATAAAAACAATGACAATATACAATATCAAAATATGGGTACAATAATGTTCGATCTTTACAAAAAAAAAAACTAGATATTTCACTTGTATTTTTTAAAATATACAAACTTAAGGTAAATAACACTAAGTTTAATCTCTTAAGAGGGTTGATAGTTCAGAAAATAACATTTCTTTATCTTGATATATAGGAGGTCACTGTGGTAAAAAAAATAGTAAGTTTCAGAACTTAAAACTTTCTTGTTGGTAATTATGTAATAGCGTGGCCAAACTCCACCTTCAACAAAGGTTAACTCTACATCACCTCATGTTTAGCTCCGCTAAAGACTATAGAATACACAAGACATGTCACTCGTATAGATTTGAATAAGGGAAAGTGCAACGGTCAATATGGCGAATGAAGCCCCTCCTACTAGCACAAGAGCCAGTCATCAATCGCTATAGACTGACATTTCTCCAAGCGAGAAGTTCGGACCAGACGTGTGCTTTTACGACAGGTTGTGTGGTCAACAAACACACTGGAATATCAGCGAATACTTGCTTCACAGAAACATATCCACATAAAGCTTGAAATCTCTACTTTTAAATGAACCAACTACAATTGAAAACAAAAGTTTTTTAGGTTTTGTAAACCTTATGAAACGAAGGCGAGTTACAGTCCATCCTTTCAAATGCACATCACATGACAGCAACTACTCAAACGCCCACAAACATGTAAACAAAGCATCACTGTAATTTCTGGAGAGATTCGGCATCAAAATCAAGTTGTGAATTACTTCAGAAGACCAGCGCAATCTGACGAAGCATTATTCAAATAATAATGTGTAACACGGCCATAAATGAGGTTGGTGCCGTGATCTCGTTCCTTTCGAGTACGCATTGGCTGGTCCTTTGTTTGATTCAAACGTAACTTATGAGACAGTTGTTGCTTAATTTTATTGGTGATTATAGATATGATATGTAATGTAATCGTAAGCTTGGCAAAAACTTTTGGAGAATTTGAGGTTTCCCAATTCAGACAGAATGCCCGAGCATACTGCACGAGAGGCGTTTCAAAGATGGCCGCCGAGTAAAATTATTTGCCTTGAAGGGACTTTGGCTCCGCCCAGCAATTTATGCATGTAGCAGGTAAATAATGATGAGATGAATAAAACATCAGACATGTCAATAACATTTTACTTAGCGTCTTGTGTAAATCATAGCAAAAATAGTGAAAATCTTCTGTGTAGTGATAAACAAGAAACATTTTCGTCTTTGACCCCTCTACATTACACATGACAGTGGATTTGCACACACTTTAATTGTTTTTGCAACACAGACTACTCATAATTAACAAATATCGTACCTTATTTCTAGCAAACCAAGAAAAGGAGACACCAAGAAGAGAAAAACAAAGCAAATACATTGAATAAAAGTAAACCACTAAAACATCGCAGTTAGTAAATTACAACAATAATCCTACTGTTTTTTCTTCAGCCTATTAGTGGTTTCAGATCAGTTCAACATTAACAGTTTCCATTAACCAGATAACCAGATTAGTAGGGGGGCTTAAATGCAAAGCCTTCACTAACCACAGATGCAAAAGATAGCAGGGGGATTTGAGCTGTTAACACGTACACATTTTCCATTCATTAGCAAACACAAATCGCACAAAGCAAAATACGAGGCTGCGGTTGTGTTTGTTACATTTAAAAAACGGTCATAGCACAAAGTGTTTTCCAGAACATACTTAATAATCTTATTAATCTCATTCTTAACAAAACAGCCACTCAAGTCATCATTTATTTCAACACTGATTAAACATCTAACCAGCATTTTGCACAAAATAAAATGCGCTATAACCACGCAGCTGTGAAAGCAACAAGTTGGGTTTGGATGCGACGCTGTCAGTCTCTGTTTCTCACCTCATTTGCGCTGCTCTGCATGTGGATTTGTGACATGTAGATCACCTGACCCAGTGATTTCATACTGTCGCCCTCCCATGCTCGCACCGGTTCGGACAAAATCTGCAACTCTAGGTTCTTTCTCTTTCGCAGGTCTTGACACTGAGTCTGAAATACACAAGCAGATCCATGGAGTGAAACACAACAATTATTGGCACTCATTTCATTTGATTATGCAAGTTTCTTTATGACTCAGGGAAATGACAAATGGTTAATACTAATGAAAGTGTAAGGGATTTGAAAAGAAGTGTAATGCTCAGGAATTAGTACTGATTCACACCCAATCTGAATGTGATGGCATCTGTGACAAGAAACTGAAGTATAAATCATAAACATGTTATAATTCTAATGAAAAATACTTTAGTTTATATTGTTTAAAAAAATCTTTACAACAAAAAAGTAGTTTTCTATTTAAATACAGTTTTCTGTGTCACATGATCTAACAGAAATATTACTATCAGTACAAAATTTTCTGGAAATTATGATTAGTTTTAATTTTCAAGCCTGTTTCACACCGCAAGCGTGAGCAGCACGTGTTTTTTTCGGCGTCCATGTTAACAGATTACAGCTTTCATACTGCATGCAGAAGCAGCGCATCATCGCGAGGTGGGAGCATCACTAAAGCAGCAGTGCTGCGATAGTTTCGGCATTAGGACTATTTTTGCCATGCTGCACATGCTCAATTAAAGTAACAGTGCATTGATAATGACCAAAAACACATTAAATGACAGTAAATAGTAGCAATTTTACCCAATAAACACATTGATAATATCCACTGATTTTAATATATTCAATCAAATTAACTTAAACGATTAAAAATGGCAAAAAATATTTGGGCCGAACTACAAAAAATTTTTTTTTAAACAATTAGTATTAAATTTGCTTAGTGCACACTAGTTTGATCACGTATAAATATCATTATAACTATATTGTATAAATATTATTATAACTATAGGCCTGGCATCCTGACAATCAAAAATAAAATTACATGACACCACAGTCGATTGTGCTCTGACCAAGTGCACCTTAAAATACATGAATGACACTCCTCGTAGAGCGTGAGAAGCAAACAGTTCTTTAGGATCTTTATCATTTGTACAATAAAGACTTGCAGGTTTAGGAAACAGCATAGGAGGAAGTTGACGCGGGTCTTGGTGCAAATAAAAAGCAAAAAAAAGGGTATTTATATAAGATAGGCAACTAGATAGAATAGACAGAGATAAATTGATCTGTGCAACAGCTGTCGATGCTCTCCATACGTGCTGCTCATGCTTGAGGTGTGAAACAGACACCAGGATTCGTTGACGAATTAAAACCTTTTGTAAGATCTTAAATGTCTCTCCTGGCACGTTTGATTAATTTAATATGTCCTTGATAGATAAAACCTTTATTTTTTTTGCTGTTTTTGTACTTAAAAAAAGGCAAGATTATTTATTTATTTATATAGCACATTTCATACACAATGGTAATTTAAAGTGCTTTACATAAACAAGAATAAAAGAAACAAAGTACAAGTAAAAGAAAATAAAAACAGCAAAGAATAAAAATGATTAAAAACAGATTAAATAGATGGAAGATAAATGTACAGCGAAATAAAAATATACAAAAACGAAATATACAGCGATAGAACGATTTTACACATTGAAAACAAGAAATTTCATTTTCATTTAAAACAAGTGTGAATTTTACATTTACATCACACATTTCCTTTCTTTTTTATACAGCAAAGCTTTAACTACTGCACAATATTACTATTTATTATGTTTTTGATTTAAATGAATGCAACCTTGGTGACCAAAAAAGACATTTTGACTGGTAGTGTTGAAATATTCTGTATCAGTATACTAAATGCAATTTTAATACTATAAAATCATACTATAGACCTCACATTTTGAAATGGTAGTGTATGCATAATATCTTGAACTTGTTTTCAGTGCTGCTTTTTCCGATAAGGATTCATCTAATGACATCAACGCTTAACTTGATTAAAAACTGAACACAATATTAAACAACAAGTAATAAAAGAATGTTGTTCCAAAGTAGGTGGTCATTTTTCCACAAAGCACTTCATTCCTGTCCCTAAATGATGCTTTCTTACCGAAGCGACTTACAATAAAGTACGCAAATCATCTCTTTGGCAATTAGGTAACTGAGAAAACATAGGTAAAGGGGGAAGACCAAATCTACAAGACAACTTCACTACTGACACCTAAACTGAGAACAGGGGACTCTCCCTTACCTGTCAGAAAAAAACTAAACTAACATACGAAACTGTTCCACAGAACACACGAGTAAAGAAATTACCTACTACTGTGTTGTTTAATGCGAGACGTGAGACGGGCCATTATCTAAGGAATGACTCATCTTTCCTCAGACATTTTTTTTTTACCTTAGAGACACTCTCACAAACCTTAACCTTTACATTTCATGTAACAGCAACATCTTCTCCATCCTGAACCTGCAGTGTGGTTAAGACATGATGGTTCGAGAGCATTAAGCAGAAAAAAGATTTTTTGGCACGATTACAGGAAACACTGGTCAAAAAAAAAAAAGCTAAAATCACAAAATAGTTAGAAGAAGCTTCAGGTGCCAAACAAAAAGCAAGATTTGACGTACCACAAGATTTTTAAATGCAGCAGTTGCTTTCAGAATGTCACTGTAATCGGGATGCGCTTCCTGCAAGTACAAAAAAAAAAAAGAGAAATTGTGCATTTAATTAATCACTTTTTTAAAAATTAACCTTTTTAATGGTTGTCAATGACTTCATCAGCTTGCTGTTACCTCAACGTGTCGCTCCAGTTCCTGCAGGAGTGTCGGGTATTTGTCGAGTCTCATAAAGGGCTTGCTCAGGCTGGTGGTGAGGGTCAGGATACCTGGAGCACCGGCACCCTGGCTCTCCATGAACTTGTCCAACTCCTCACTGTTTATGAAAAATAAAATTTATTTGAAATTAATTTGTTGTGACTTTATATACTATTCTAATCTGCCTATTTCTTTTAATAATTGCTAAATCTATATTAATAATTGGCTAATAAATTAAATATTTTTGCAACAGTTATGGAAATACTGAAATCTTGATATAAAGTTTGGATGTTTTCGTTTGTCTATGAATAAGAATTTAAAATGATATCACTCTTCAGCCTGCAACCCCCAAAATAACAAAGCAAAATAATTTTGTAGACCGCCACTCAGCGATCATTCTGAATGTTCAGTTGTGGGCTGCATCTATTTTTATTGTATTTAAGTGCCAAAAGGGGTCAGAAAGTTTAACCTGGTGCTACAAAATCTTTTTTTGCTGACTTTATTGCTGTGTTGCTAATCTAACAAAAAAAAATTAAAGGCTGATGGCTTTTCTTTTGCATGATGTTGCTTTATGTAACTATTAACTACTTTTTTTATCTGGGTTATGGATAAAATATGGTTTAGGATTTATGGAATAATAGTTTAACAAAATTAATTTGACTTTTGGAAAACACAAAGCGACCCCGTCATTGTCCCACGACCCCCACTTTGGAAACCAAGCATCATAACAAAAATAAACAAAAACTAATAAAGCTTTATTTTATTTTTTTTTCATTTAATTTCAGAGCCAAGAAGGGACTATTATATATTTTTTACTGTGGTAATACCAAAATGACTAATTAATTGTAATTTTGCATGTTCGTACACTGTAAAAAATGATGGGTCGAATTCTAACAAACCCAACAGTTGATTTAAAAAATGTAATTTAAATAATACAAAATAAGTAACCCCTTGTTGGATTTGTCCATATTTGACTGAACATTGGGTTAAATCAACAGAATAAGCTTTTATCCAGTAATAAACTATAACGTTTTAGCCATGTCAGCAATATTTTATATACTAGCTGGAACACTCACTCTGTTCCCCAAGGTTCTGTGTTGTTTGGAGAAATTCTAAATTGAACCACAACAAACAATTACAATTGGCTTAAGATTGGCAATGAAAAATCTGGACATTGCAACCTGCAGAACCCTGGATTAAAAAAAGAAAAGAAATAGGGACTATTAAGTTTTTTTTATGTAATAAGCGAAAGAATACATGCCAAAAATACAAAGCAATAGTAATTTTGCATGTTTATACACTGTAAAAAATAATGACACAAGAGTTGATTTTAAAAATGTAATAAATAATAAATATAAAAAATTTAAAAATAAAAATAAATAAATAATAAAAAATGTATGAATTAACCCCTTGTTGAATTTGTCTATATTTGACTGAACATTAGGTTAAAACAACCAAGTGTACTTTGCTTTAACCAGTAATAAACGACAACATTTCAGCCATGTCAACAAAAAAATTTAAACATTTAAATAAAATATAATTCATAATAACTATGATCGCGTATCCTTAGCTCTAATAAAAACCAGGCCAAGAAATTAAATAAGAATTTCATTGTCATATTTAAATAAACATTTCTGAATACACTGAATGACAATATATTATTTTGCACAAGTTTTGACCTATTTACACAAGTTGTGAAAAAGTTTTTGTGAAAAGTGAAACTTTACATGCTTTCACTACACAATAACATTATCTCACTTTTGTAAATTCTATTTGATGAAGACAAATTGAAACACCTTTAACTCTATATACTGACCTCTATATAACTGAAACACTTCAGGTGTATTTTTAAACGCAAGTATTTCAGTTAGGCTTAAAATAAATGACAAATTAAATCACTGACAAAAAATAAACAAACATTAACCATTTTCAATCAATGCATACTCATACAAACAAACAGCAGAAAGTGTTGGAGATCCTGAAGTGATAAACTAAAACTATATAGACTAAAGATGAATCATCTGAATGCTTGCCTCGAGTACACCATCAAACAATGGAAAAAAAAGCTGCAACAATGCTGCACAGTGATCTGCATTTGAGCAAACACAATCAGAAGTGTGTGTTCTGCCTCCATCAGCATAACCACAGCTATAGATATCCTGTCGAGTTTTGTGCTGTTTCCTGTGCTTGAGGCCTGCCTGCCTTTTCACTCTCTCCTTCTGTCGTGGAGCATTGAGAGGTGGAAGGAGAAAACTGACAGAAACCCGGTTTAATTCATCATACAGGAAGTGTGTAAATTGTGGCTCAGGCATTTCGGAATACTTGAAGTTTACAAGTACAAACCAAAAAAAAGAAGAAGAACAACAATGGAAACCCAGAGGTTTGTAGGTTTGTAGGTGAGCGAAAGGGAACGTATGTTTGTTTAGTCACTCGTTTGCTTGTTTAGGGAGAATGAAAGCTTAGTAGTGACACCTGGTGGTTCATCTTTATACTTCAGAAAATGTCAACATAAGAGCTGTAATTTAGGGTTCACTAGGGTCAAAAAACAGAGAAATGTTTTGTAATTAATGTGAGAACTTGTGGACTCAGTCTGAAAATGGCACAATAAACTTAAATAAGATAAAGTAATATAGTAATAAATCACACTTAAAAGGAGAGTGCACCCCGAAATGAAAATTTACTCACCATTTTCTTTCCCTCAAGTTGTTCCAAACCTTCATGAATGTCTTTCTGCAGTTTCAACACAAAAGATGATATCTCGAATGCTGTAAACTTGTAGCCATAGACTTCCATAGTAGGAAAAACAAATACTATGAAAGTCAATGGTGGCTGGTTTTTGCCATTCCTCAAAATATTGTTTAACAGAAGAAAGGAACTCACAAAGGTTTGAAACAAGTAAAGAGTGAGTAAATGATGACAGAACTGACATTTTTGTGTGAACTACCACCTTAAAACATTTGATAAGATTTATGTTTAAACAATAATGATGAAAAATAAAAACAATTTAAATTGAAAACTTTGAAAACATGCCAGTTTTGCTTACAACACAATCTATTTTGATGGTCTGAAATTAACAATTCGGCAGCTTCAAAAAAATCAACAGCAAATTAGGGACTATACTTGCTCATTTTAATTGACAAATGCTTGCCTTGATGCGTGTGTTACGGAATTTTTATTTTGGGTGATTATTGATTTAAAATGTAATAAGAAGTAATAATGGTTAACGTTCATGAAAGCTCAATTGTTTTTACTTGATGACAAGAACCACTGAAAATTGTTCTTGCACATCAAGTCAGAATATCACATTTATAAGTGATGTACTCTATGCATGTGTGTTGAACTATCATGTGAAAAAGAAAACTAAATCTGTTCATCATATCATTTTATTTGATATTTGAGGTATATTTATTTGGATTAGGGATGCAACGATTATAGATTTTGTTTGTACTATTATAGTTTGAGGAATAATCACAGTTTCACGGTTATCACGATTATTATGCATTCGTTAATTTCTAAACATTACTAGTTTAGAAAAATCACATGAAAATATATTTTTTAAAGTGTTATTTATTGCTGCTCAGTAACCAAATAATACAACACAAAATAAAAAAAAATAAAATAAAAAAGTCTCTCTGGACTTGGAAAAACAAGTGAAAAAAGTTTTTGGCAATTAAACATAAGTAATACTGTAAATTTACACTGAAAATAAATAACATCTGCAAAATTAATAAATGTAAATATAAAATGAATTGGACTGTGTTTTGAACTGGGTTTCTGCTGGTTTCACCAAGTGAAATTAAACGCTAAAGATTAAACGCTTTTTAAATGGCCAGTGGATTTATTTTTTTTATCTAATTCTTTTTAGATTCTTTAAAGTTATTTCTTATCCACATATTTCTAATAATGTGTTAAAACAAGCAAACTCTAGTTATATACAGTTGAAGTTAAAATTATTAGCCCCGCTGTTTACTTTCCCCCCAATTTCTGTTTAACAGAGAGATTTTTTTCAACACATTTCTAAACATAATAGTTTTAATAACTTATTTCTAACAACTGATTTATTTTATCTTTGCCATGATGACAGTATGTAATATTTGACTAGATATTTTTCAAGACACTTCTATACAGCTTAAAGTGACATTTAAAGGCTTAACAAGGTTAATTAGGTTAACTAGGCAGGTTAGAGTAATTAGGCAAGTTATTGTATAACGATGGTTTGTTCTGTAGACAATCGCAAAAAAATCTAGCTTAAAGGGGCTAATAATTTTGACCGTAAAATGTTTTTTCAAAAATTTAAAACTGCTTCTATTCTAGCCGAAATAAAACAAATAAGACTTTCTCCAGAAGAAAAAATATTAGCAGACATACTGTGAAAATTTCCTTGCTCTGTTAAAAATCATTTGGGAAATATTTTTAAAAGAAATCAAATTTCAAAGGGGGTTTAATAATTCTGATTTCAGCTGTATATACTGTATATATATTTTTTCAGCAAAACTTTCCTTAAAAAAATATTTTAAAAGAGGTTAAAAAAAAAAAACTATAATAAACTACATTTATGCCCACCAGACTGTTCAGATCAGTGTCCTCACCATATAGCTATAAATACATGAAGCATTTTTTTTTAAATATGAACTTTTAAACATATTTTCGTAAGGATATAAGGAAGAAATTAAACCATATTGGTAAATAGAGTTAATAAATAAATGTAAATAAATAACTTTTGACTGGATGTGTGTTGGCCTGAGAAAAATTAAGACCTGTTTAAAATGTATTAAAATTGATTTTAATAAAATATTTAAGTCCTACAACAGCAAATTTCAATCAATTTAAGACTTGTTAATGCCTTTTGAAATTTAAGACATTTTAATACGTTCAGACCTTGTGGACACTCTGACTGAAGATGAAGTGTTATGGGTTTGGATTAGAGCTGCAGAATTCCATATTAATGGAGAATCAGAGCTTTTGGTTTAAAGCAAAAGATCAACACTCTTCCACAATGTTAAATAGACAACTAAACAAAGTAATGTAATTTACTGAAAATTCTAACAAAATATGATTACTTATTTGACTTTTTGCAATACAGAAAAGAAAATGACAGTGGTTGAAAAGATCTTCATTTGACAACTGCTCTCTCAGTTTCAGTGGCAGACACTTACTTACATTTTCCACTGTGAGTTAATTTTTTTCAAAGGTTTTGACAGGCATAGGCAAATGCTGTGAGTTAGGAACAAGTTCACATGCATTTTAAAATAAAAATTGAGAAAAAATGCATTGTGCAGCACTAACTTAAAAAGACAATTGAGCGTCTCTGCATGGAGACTGACCTGTGATCAGTGAGCACACACACTGCAGAGGGATGACTGGAGCAGTACGACAAATACAGTGTTCGGATCTGACACATCATGTTGAGGTAACAGCCACCAATGCGCTGCTGGCCCTCTGGCACCCTGGCAAGAGAAAAATAAACCAATCAGCTTAGATACTTCTCTCTTAATATTAGCTATTTTGAATAAAAAAATCAGTTTATAATCATATTAATAATTTGTATGCAGTGCTGTGAGAAACTTAGCAGAAAAGTTAGCAGAAGTATTTGCTTGATTCATTTCTAAATGAATGAGCTGTCTGAATGAATCCAATGATCTGCCGCCACCTAGTGGGTTTTTAGCTTAAATACAGTTTTAAATCATCATGTAAGGCACTCACACTATGCTATCCGATCCGTGCCCATGCGCGTTTCCCGGTTCGTTTGAGAAGTGTGAGTGCTCCGAATCAACTCAGGCGCGGTTCAGTTGGCCGGCCCTGGCACGCTTGGAAGAGGTGTTCTTACTGTTCAATGAACGCAAACTGTCGTCGTTTATTAAAGACGCAAACCCCCTCACTGCACGTCAGCTACACCTTCAGGAAACCTCCTAATACCTGCAGCACTTGGACTTTTATGATCATTTATGAGTGTCAAAAGTGGTGGATCTGTTCGGCAAAGTGTTTGCGTGTCACTGCATCCCAAACGACTAAAAATAATACAAAACGATATAACTGCAGCTATCTTCACTGTGCTGAGTGAGAGTGCTTCTCTTCCTGTTAAACTGAACAGTCGCATCATCGATGTTGTAAGCGTGCTCAGGTCCTGTAGGTAAAAAATGCTATGTGAGTGCAGGCCGAGGGGGAGAGGGGAGGGGGGACAATCGCGCTTTGGCACGGTTCAAGGCAACTGTACCTAATATGAGTGCGCCCCAAGAGTTTTTTTTTCTAGACATTAAAGGAGACCTATTATTCTTTTATAAGGGGTTTAAACACAGTTGTGTGGCAACGGTGTGTCAATATAACCAGCTGCTGATGGTAAAATTATTACTTTAATTTTTTATAATCACACTTTATATAAAAAAAGTGATATAAAACTTGATATAAAAAGCGCCACCCCTTGTTAGTTTATATATATACTCAGCATATATAAGTACACTTTTAAATTCATATTTTTAATAGGAATCTATACAATATTATATTTATGCATATCCATTAGATTAGTCAGTACTGAAGCCAAATCTGAAGCATATCTAACAAAATAACTCACGATAATGGTTCAAAAACTAGCATACCTAAATTTATATGTGATAGAAAAATATTAAATACAAATCAAAAGAAGCAAAAAATTGAAAAATTGAGTAGAATTTTTGTAGGTTTAATTTTTTTTTTGCAATATTTTGCTTTAATCTCATTGTATTATCTTTCAATTTCTAAATATGTTCGGTGACAAATTATTTTAATAAATATATGTTTACTAAATCTGTTTTGTTTAAATAAACCAAAACACATTGCCTATATTCACTGAGAAATAGATAAAAATATTCATTTTCAAAATGGGGTCTACTCAATTATGCTGAGCACTGTATGGTTCACCCCTGCCTAGATTGTGTGTGCTGAAACGTGTATGGGTCTGCAGGTCTGCAGCTGGATATATTTCTTTGAGTTATCAATATATTATTGTTACAGAAATGTTTTCGAGTAATGTTTTAGTAACAACTGTGAAAATTGAAAAAGTAGAAAAAATGCATAAAAAAATGACTGAATAAATAAATAAATAAATAAATAAAAGTCTCTCAGTGAAAAAAGTTTCCCAACTCCTGGGCTTATAACAATTTACAAATACATGGTGAAGTCAAAGCCACCACGAGATGGCACTGGAGCATTGAAAAGTATGATTACCAGTAATAGATTTATCAAGAAATATTTTCAGTTGTCAATGTTCTCTATAAACACAAGAAAACCAAGCTCTTACTTGGAGCACTCCTCTAAAGTCAGACACAGGCCTTGCTGAAAAGAGAGGATGTCCTCTAAATTCCCATTCAGACTGGAGCAGTCTGCACTGGAGAGCCTGCAGAGGAAACCCACAGTAGAGTCATTGTGCGCATGAGTTTTGACCGACACAGCTCCCCAAAATGTCAATCGGCTTTCATATCAAAGAGAGTAATGTGTGTGTGTGTGTGTGTGTTTTCGTCTTACTTGTCGCTGGCCTGTAGAGGGCGTAGGTAGACGCCCAGCACTGTCTGCAACTCTTTGACAAACTCTCGCTCATGTTCTAAGATGTCTTGCACCACCTGAGAAACAGAGCATTCATGCAAGAACTTTAAATGTGCTTATATGCATTTCTCATTAATTCATGTGTTTTTAATAAGAACTCACCACACTGTAATAATTTTTAGTCAGCTGAGGAACATCAAATCCTTTTATTGCTTTTGGGGATATTGGTTTATCTGGTGAAAAAGGAACAGAACATATTTTGTTCAAAACTGATTATATTTATTTAATTGTTGTGTAAGAAGCATTTCACTCAATGTTGAACCACTACAGCACCACCACTACAGCATGCACAGACAGTCACACAACACATGCACACTAAAAGATTCACACGTTTTTCTTAATGTCTGCATGGCTGCAAAAATTAGGTATGCAGTATTTATAGAGCATTCTGTAAAATTCTTCTTTAATTAAAAAAACCCAAAAAAATTTATTACAAATTCATAATTTGTTTAAATTCACTTTTGCTTAGAATTTTAAAAGGTTTTTTATTAAATGAGTGCAAAGCAAGAGCTTTGACAGGTCTGCTGTCATAGACAAAGCTACACAATCTTAAAGAAACAGAGGTGAGAAATGTTTGGTAGCACAAAATAGAAATAGATATAAGTCTAAGCATAAGCAATGCATTAAATAAACACAGCAATGTGCAGCAAGTGAACAAACACTAGCTGATGAACTTAGCCTACAATTAAATTTTTTTCATTTAAATTAAGGGGAGTTTGATTATGGAAAATTTTAGAAATTATTTTGGTAATAAATGAAATAAACTGAAACAATGAAATTAAATGAACATTTGGAAATAAATAATTATTGACACGATTACTTGACTATTACAGGATTGCTTATTGACTTGAGAAAATAGGTTGGATTTTTTTTACAAAAAACAACATAAAAATATAATCAAATAAGTGATGGGAGATATAGACAGATAAGAATAATTTATTAAAATTAATTATATTCATATATTATTTTTCCATAAAATGTTTAAACAATTTCACTCAGATTTGCTGCTACACATATCAATCAAAATTGAAGAATAAAACCATGGATGGAAACTAGTCACAAAAAAATTATATATAAATTACATATAAATTATATAT
>CAIGQZ010000690.1:1464466-1518284 GCA_903798205.1 Danio tinwini | reverse complement strand
TTTTTTGTAGATTATAAGTGACCAGCAGCAGCTCATTTTCTAAAAATGTCTTTGATATGAGGCTTGCACATAGCAGTATTTGCTATGCCTAGTAAAATGTTGTAACTATCATTTGGGGCAGAATAAAAAAATACATCACTAAAATACAGTAATAAAGTGCTATATGTCATGACTATGATTATGATGATCTAAACCAGGGGTGGCCAAACTCGGTCCAACCCCAATAAGACACCTGAACAAGCTAATCAAGCTCTTTCTAGGTCTGTTTCTCAATATGCATTCTTCAGTGATCTTGCGTCCTTGTGTTCTCAAGTAACGTCATCATTAACTGCTAAAGTTAAGTTAAAAAAATTCAAGACCGCAAGAAAAGAGGACACGTGAAACTTTCCGGATGTGTTCCTGATATCGAGGAAGCATGTATGCAGACTTGAGTGCAAAACTCCCTTGAGAAGTCCCAGAAGTCATTGCGGCTGAATAAGGAGGTAGGAAGCGCAGCATTCTGTTTATTATTGAAGTTCAGAGAAATAACATAATTATTTCTCAGGAGTTTCTCTAAATGAGACGGTGAAAGTAAACATTAACATGAAAATCTGAATAAAGGCATAAACACATTATGAGAGTTTAATTGCTGAAATTCGCATTAAAATTACTTGTATTGTGCAAAGTATATTTGTAAGGTTTTGTGCATGTTATATATATTGAAAAGGGGTAATGTTTTGCTGTAATGTTTAAATATTCCGTTAAAAATGCTTGAAGGTCATATGACCATCAGAAAGAACGCAGCATCTCATTTCTCACAGGAGGACTTATTTCTTGCGGTCTCTAGAGGTCATTTTTTCCAGGTAACTTGGCAAGAACGGTCTCCACAAGAATGCAAATTCGTTCTCTGCGTTCTTAGAATTGATAAACAGCCTAGGTATACTACACGCTTCCAGGCAGGTCTGTTGAAGGAAGTTGTAGCTAAACTATGCAGGACACCAGCCCTCCAGGACCGAGTTCGGGCACCGCTAATCTAAACTATATTATGAATGATATTATGAAGTCAAAATGTTTAAATAAAATTTTAGCTCATTTTATTTTTTTACTGAACACAAATTCACTTCTACCAATCCATCTGCCAAAACAGGGAACAAAAATCTGTTTCAATACAAGGTACTATAAATCTATACATCTAATCTGTAAAATATTCATCTGATTGACATGCATACATTGTGTTTTGACAATAAAAAAGTAAATTAAACTTTCGCCCAGAAGCAAAAATATGCTTATAAACTCAAAGAGTAATATAGATTTGACATTTATCATCCTAATTATTAACAGAAGTATCATCATTTTTGTGTTCATGTCATCTCTACACTGTAAAAATGCTATTCTTAGTTTTCGTCTCATTTCAAGACCAAATATCTAAACATTCTTAAACCACAAAGCATTTTCTAGACACATTAAACATATTAAAATATGTAACCAAGATTTCCCTTAAAACAAGCAAATGAATATGTAACTATTTGTTTTCTAAATGTACTTCACTGAGTGTTCATGAACTCAATTATAAATTCATTAACAGTGTTCATCTTACACCCTTACTTCTGAAAATAATTTACAGAAACTCCTCTGATCTTTGTTTTAACTGTAAATGTTAAATGCAAAGGAACATTCACTGTTTCTGATATTGTGACAAAACATGGACTCTTTAAGATAAAACTGAGTTTTTCTCTGTAATTTTTTTTTGTTATATGGTGGAGTAGAGAATGTGACTCCCACACCAAACATTTGTTTTTAATCTTGGTCTATCTGTCAAAGAAATGTATACTTCTATTGTGGACATCTCCTCTTGTACCCTCCCTAAAAATGTGGTTGTCTCAAGTATGTATGCTATTTCCAATTGAGAAACTCGCCTAAGACATGCATCAAAAGTCAGATGACTTTTGGCAGCTTTGGACACCTTTTTTAGCACTACGTTAATAATTTCTCCTGATTTTCTATTCTATGGTGTATATTTTATCTCCTAGCCTGATTGCATTATCCTGTTAACTTGTTGTATATTTAGCTTTTTCTTCAAACTGTATAGCTGAGACTGTATGTGCTGATGTATTAAAATAACTGACGATTAATAAAAAGAAAAAAAAACAAGCAAATTGATTGATTATTTGATATTTGGACTGGAATCAAGAGGAAAAACTCTAAGAAAGAAAATAATTTCTTACACAGGCAGTGTATTCAAAAATGAAAACGTTACACATGAGAACATAAATGAGACCATGTCCCCTGCGCCGAGTTACCTTGAGTGGCGATGTTTATTGCTGAGAGTGTCGACAGAACTTTGTTGAAGTTTTCCCCACTATATAAACTTTCTGCATCAAAGCCCTAAAAGAAAGACACAAACCAAACAAGTAAAAAAGTCAGTTCCAAAAGTAGAAGCAGCATAAGTAGGTCAAAAATCAGACAAGAGTCTGGTTTTATCAACAGAGGAGAAACTAGGGGCGATTCAAGATCCAGATCAAACATTGATTCTTATACCCAGTGACTTCATATTTAACATATATATATATATATAACCATGTGATAACATTATTACATGACCATTTTGCACAACTCATAAATGTAATTAAAATATTACTTATTTACTATTTAACTGAACTCTGATGTTTACATCCATTAAAAACAACCCCATTCAAAAATGAAAAATCTTGATGATAGGGAAAACAACTTCAGTCAGTGTGAGCCACATTTTGAGATTTGAGATGTTGCTTTTGTGTTTGGTCTGCAGGCCCTGTCAATGGCTGAGTACCGACAGCTATCCTATTTCTTGCGAAGGGTACAGTTTCACATTTAAATAAAACATAATAGCATTTACACAGCAATGCAAGAAGCATCTGTGCTTGTGTTTGCAGAGCACTGTTTAGGTATATCAGCAGTCAGTGCTGTTCAAGACCACTTACAATATACCATTTGTTTTTGCTAACCGTTGTTCTCACTCGTCAATAATTAAATGTGGTTCCTAATAAGCTTCGGGCTTGTGTTAAGATACTTCTCGTTTTCAGCTACTTTAAAAGCAGAAGTGAAAGTTATGTGCCTGGTTTGTTTGTCTAGTCACATGACTTCCATCAACTATATGCCCATTGGGTTTTTCAGAGCATGAGACCGGGGTTTGCTTCCAAACAAATGTGACTTGGGGGTTCATTTGAAAAGTTCGGGTTTAAATAGTCTATCCTGTACATTTTGGTTAAAGGGGCAGTTCACACAAAAATGAAAGTTTCTTTTACAATTTATGAAGAGTTCAGACTGCATGATTTCAAAGTAGTCGTGTCACGAATGTTTTCACACTGCATGACTATCTGGGGTAGCGTTCTGTCGCTGCAGTGTTTACACTGTAGGATGGATCAGCGACAGGGGGGTTCATACTGCATGACTTTACAACAGGAAGAATAACTTTGTCCAAATTACGTCTTACAACCAAACGCACGCAAGAAGTGACATGGAAACAATGCAAGGTCACATATATTTTTCGTTATTAACTACATAATGACAAAGAAGCCTTTAGTGTGGTAGAAAAAAGTACTTATTTTGCTCACCTGGCTTTGAAGAGAATTAGCAAAGTCTCCTCAACTTTTTAAAAACTTTGAACAGGTTGTGATATTTCTCAGATGACACATTAAACAGACACGGGTGCTACTGTCAAATTTCCACTAGTTTTTCCTCCATTTCCTCTGTCCAAATAAACTGAAAATGAGCGCTTTTAACTTCTTCCCCAACCTCCCGCTGGCCTGCAGGTAATCGCTGATGTTATTTTCAACCAGAACACATTTCACACGGCATGATTTGAATCAGGTGTCGGCGACTCCTCTGCGATTCTCTCAGATCGCATCTTTAATAGTTCATACTGTGTGATTGTCAATCATGTGAACGAGCAGCGATTTGCCTGTAATTTCAGGAATATGCCAGCGATTTCTTAAAACCTGTTGGTGAGTCAAAATCGGAACTAAAGTCATGCTGAACTTGGCATTACTCACACTTAAGTGCTCACACTACTAACTCAAACTAGCTTTATGAATGACTTTTTCAGCTAAACACAAAACAAGATATTCTTAAGAATGTTGAGGAAAAAACAGCCATTGACATCAGTAGTATGAACAAAAATATATATATGGAAGTATGGCTCTTTTTTTTCAACAGTCTTTGGTATATCCTTCTTTGAGCTCATTAAAAGAGTAGAGCATTTGAAACAGATGACAGATTTTTATTTTGGGGTGGAGGGAGGATGTTGGGGGGGGACTCTCTCTTAAATAACATTTACGTCACATGATTACAATATGCATACTTAAGGAAATTTGATTAACCATTATGTGCTGTTAGACATGTTTTCATACACTCAGGGGTGATTTTGAGTCTTAATTTTGCCCCAACTTTCTCTGCGTTTCAGCAAACGGAATGATTTTTGGTGGCAAATCTTTGTTTTGGAAAAATGCTTTGAAAATTTATGAAAAATCAACAATACGCTCTAGGCAAATTTACAACCTTTTTGTTATGTTGGTGGCTGTTTTTGCCCCATTGACTTGCATTATAATGACATTTTTGATTGCAAAGCCATGACACCATATAATCATGAATTCTTGATTGTTAAAGAGGTAAGATTTGTCATTCTTACTATTGACCATCAGTTACAGTGCAAAAAAAAACTTAGTTTCTAGCTTAAAATTATAAGAACATAGTAAACATAGTAAGTGTATTCATGCAATCACACTGAAATGTATTGTTTTACTCCATAGAATGTCATATAACTTGGGACTTGTGGAGCATCAATGTATTTGCTCTTTAGCGTTTGGACTTTCAGCAGTGAAAATTAAACCACACTGAACTTCAACTCTAAAAACTTGACTGACACAGTTTCAATTTACTATAATCTTCTATGTTAAGCTGCTTTGACACACTCTACATTGTAAAAGTGCTATAGAAATAAAGATGAATTGAACTAAATTGAATATAAAAGTTAGAAACTTTTATACACAGACCTATCTAAAGCGTTAATGGTGACAGCTGATGATCGACAGTAAAACATTTTAAGTTTTACCTCTTCCCAACAAAGAAAAACGCCAACAATCAAGAATGCATGTTTATTTGGTCTCATGGCTTTACAATAAAAAATATAATTCTAATAGAAGTCAACTGGGCAAAAACAGCCACAAACATAATGAAAAGCTAGTCATTTTCAACAGCACATAAAAGGTTAAAAAAATGAATTCAAATTGTGCTTAAAATGTTTTCCAAAATAATGGAAAGTGAATTTGGCCACATATAAAAGTTGAGCTTAGAGGTGACTTTTACTTTAATTAAAAATTAAAGAAACTAAAGAACTAAATAACATTATTACCTTTAGCACAGTCTCGGCATACAGTCTGAAACATGAGCTTACTGACACAGTCATATAAACCGATGATGTTGTGCGCAACTTTCACAACAACACATTTTTTTATAGGTTGCAGTAGGGATGTCCCAATCAGGTTTTTTTGGCCTCGAGTTCGAGTCCTTTGATTTTGAGTAACTACCAATACCCAAACCCAAACCGATACTTTGACAATACATTTTTTTAAATTCAAATCGAGGTTCTACATGCTCCATAAGCATAAGAAATCCAGGGATCTCTACAATGGCGAATGGCAGGTCACTCATTGCGATCATTTGTGCCATCTTGGCCGTGATGTCCTGGTGGTTGGGTTGCCTAGGTAAACTCGCTGTATTGTGTCGGGTGTTTGTTTTTGAGGTGCCTTATCAGGTTTCTTGTGTTAAATTTAGCCTTTTCCTTTCCACCTCTTGCAATCTCAAGTTTACATATCTCACAGTTTGCTAGGGCAATGTTGTCGTCATCAAGTTTATAATACCTCCAGATAGCAGGCATACTCCTGCTTTCTGCTTCAAGCTGCTTCCGTGGTCTACTTTGCCGGCATTTAACCAATAGCGTCATTTATTTAACCAATAAAGTGATGTCATGCCGCATGTGTTGCTGTTTCTGTGTGAAGTCAAGATAGAGGTCTAACTCTGTGCCACCCCAACTACAGATGTGTTAAAAAAATTATCAGAATATATATATATATATATATATATATATATATATATATATATATATATATATATATATATATATATATATATATAAACCGCGTGATTGGGCCCAATTTTCTAATACGTGATCTAGTCATCCCTGGATACTGGATCTGGACATCCCTAGGTTGCAGTATCCAGTATAAGCACAAGTATAATGTGGACATACAATATAACAAGCACATTATAGCCCTCTCTGTTGTGCAAGTTTGGACATTCGTTATTACTCTTCAGACTGTTGTGAACATGCACAGGAATTCAAGGGCCCAATCCCAATTCTATTTTTGTACCCCTACCCCTTCCTTAACCAAGGGTTAAGAAGAAGGGTTTTAAAATTTACCCCTAAGAATTGGGACAGCACTACAACACCTGCACCTGTCATCGAGATCTCTTGCTTCATATGAGATCAGACAATCGCAACTGCTGTAGTTAATCCAGTTGTGTTATTTTTTGTTATTTATCTTAAGAAAATCACTGAAGGCAAATATTATGTTATCATAATAATCTAACGTCGCAATAAGATCGTAACTGTACTGTGTATTTACACAGTGGCCATATTCAGCAATGTAAACAGTTGAAAACAACATTAACATTATAGCAGACACTGTAAAATGCTCATTCTCAGCCACTAGACTTTTCTGACAGGGTATTCAAGTGTCATCGAGTGTCAGAATGTTGTGGAACTGCTGTACAGGAGTTATGATTATGGATTATAGATCGCAAGATTTTGCGTTTTTTTATTTTTTTAAGCATGACGGTAAAACACAAACGTGGTTATGAATATATTAAAACATGTGTGTGTTTGTCATAAAAATTCATAATAATGACAAAAAATACAAATTTGTGGATCTTCTTACTTCCGGGTTCAGCAATACTGCCATTGTGGCTGGTGTATTCTGAAAAACGCCTTCAAGCTAAAGAGAATTGGGACACCCCTACCCCTTGAGGGGAACGCGCAAAACGAGGGGTAGGGGTAAAGGGAAGGGCTAAGGGGTAGAATTGGTATTGGGCCCAAATCAGTTTCATGCACAAACCAATCGTTTTGCTTCATAGGACCACAAGCCACAAGTATAAATTTTGTGTTGAATATATATATATATATATATTTTTTTTATCTGAATGTGCTCACAGCTTTCAACTAGCATTTTATTGATCCAAAAGACAATGTTTTAAAAACTACATCTTCGACGGTTTGAGGGTGAGTAAATTAACAGCAAATTTTCTTTTTTGGGTGTACTATAGCTTTAAGCAATGCCTTTAGCACACGATAACAGTTTTTTTCTGAAATAGACTTTGCTGAAAGGATATTAACTTTAATCCACAAGACATATGTTGATTCACTAACTGTTCTGACGAATTAAGTGATTTCATTCAACAAAGAATATGTCAAACAGCATTCAAGCCAGTGACAAAAGAAAGAATAAATCATTTATGGTTGTTCAAATGAGTCATTAACTGTACTACACAGAGTTTCTGTTCCCAGCTACCCTCTCAGTCCTGCTTGTCCAGCTACATAGTGCTGCTTTACAACAAGAAACCACAAATAACAGGGCAGAATTCAGCATTTGATCTACTCAGTGAAACTTAGTCAAGCCAAAGATAACAGCATTACACTTTTAAAACTATTAACTCACCAGCTAATATTTGGCCATTTTGAGATACTCAATAATAGCTGCTAATTGTAACTGATTGTAAATATTAAGGCCTGTTACATAAAACGGGTTGAACAAACTTTGGGTTGCAGAGTAAGTTTCAGGTTGACAAATTTAAAGAAATGCAAACTGGTTAAGATTAGCTTAAGTTATATCACAATGCTTGATATAATCATTCTCTATTAACTCAGATTTACTGATTAACCCTGGGGGGGGGGGTGCAGATGAAAATGTGACATGTGCAGCAAACAGCCAATCACACGACACATAAAAAAGTCAATTCACTTCTCTGTTGAAGATTAAGAGATGTCATTATCAGAATATTTAATAAATTTAAACACAAGGCTGGAATAAACACTGTTTGTGTAGTGAAAGTTAAAGAAAACACATCAATGGCAATAAATCATTTATTTTAATAATATAAGTAGGTTCACAAGCTTAAAAGACAGCCACATATATTGCAGCTTATTTATATGTTAATATTGAAATGTAAATGACATTTAAAGGCATTGCTTATATTAACGTATGATTTAAAAGTATTTAAATATATAATATAAATAAATATAATTTACATAATATAGAACACATTATTAGTGACAAAAACTATTTTGACTCAAAAAAAAGATTTTAATGTAAAAAAATGTTTTAATTTGGAGCAAAAAAAATTAAAAATACTTAAGGGACAGGGACTGAGAGTGACTATTGTGTGCAAGAGCGTGGTTCAGTTTGGCCTTGGCGCGGTTTGAGCCTGAAACTGAAGACGCGACTTTTTCATATGAATTTATTTATCATTCTTACATTTCAATAAACATGAACTGTAGTAGTTTATTAAAGGAGGCAAACCCTCGCTGCATGTTAGCTGCACCTTCAGCAAACTTCCTAATACGTGCAGCACGAGGACTTTTAATATAACTTATGAGTGTCAAAAGTTGTGGGTCTGTTCGGCAAAATATTTGACTGCGTGTCACTGCATCCCAAATGACTAAAACGATATAAAGCAATCTCATGCTCCGTGCTGAGCAAGAGCGCTTCTCTTTCTGTTAAACTGAACAGTCGCATCATCGATGACGTAAGCGTGCTCTGGCTCGGAAGGCAAAATGCAGTGTGAGTGCATGCTGAGAAGGAAGGGCGGACGATCACGATTCGGCACAGTTTAAAACAACTGTACCTAGTGTGAGTACGCCCTAAAAACCTGCTCCGGAGCGGGTTAGCCATGTAGCATAGGTTACCATGATGATGAAACCTAATCAAAACCAGCTCGCCTTGTTGAGCCAGAAAAAAAAATTGTTTGCTAAATCTAAACTTAGCTGTGGGTAAAAATCAAAACTGGCTTTGTGCAACAGAGCTATGCTGTTAGTCCCAAAGCATTTGAGTAAATGTTGTTCAAAAATGTGTTTGTATAAAAATAAATTAGTTGCTCTTTCTTGCTTTCTTTAAACTGATTCATGAATCCAAGATGTAGAAAACTTATTTTATTCAGTAGAACATTAAAGAATATTTTAGCTGAAACTGTGGTCCTTGATGAGTTATAAAATACAAGTGTTGCATAACATATACAAGAAAACAAACTGACAATGTTAACAATGAGAAGAGAAGAAGCGCTCTTCTGAATAAGCCAATGACTGTTTGCAGAGGCTGTGATTTCATGGTAATAATGTTGTGATTGAATAATGTTCAGTTTTTTGACCAACCATTTCACTTGTATTGACACAAGACATGGTAAGTGTATTAAGTTTTGCCAGTGTTTTTTTTTTTATCATAAAGTACAGTTTTTTTATGATTTGCATTTTACGAGACAGCCTTTGAATCAGTAAACTAACAGAAAATTCTCATTTTTGGGTTAACTATTGGGTTAACTAATTATACACAAAGCCTAACCTTTAAATTTAAACAAGTAACATGAGTCACATCCACCACTTGTGTATAGTTTAGCAGTCCATAGCCACATTTTGATCATAGTTTTAGTGCTAGTCTTTTGCAGAGGGTGTGGCATCATAACCATGTGTTTGTGTCCGCATTAAACCTTTCAGATTGACAATGTTTACAGTGATAGTTATAATTCTTCTCAGTCTTCCTGAGAGGCCTGTAATGCTCCTGCAGGTCAAGACCATAATAACCATAATAAATGAAATGCACATGTGAAACAGCTAGTATTACAGACAATCTTGTTTACTTGCATATTTTGAGATCACATGTACAAACCCAAAACAAAACCTGCTATTTATTTGCCTCTCCTCAGGGAGAGCGAAACTAAAATAGACCAGGCAGAAGAGAGAAGTACTCTTTTACAGACACCAATTTAAATAATTAAATATAATATTTAATATTAATTATTAAGTCTCCCACAAGTAAGTTATTCCTCCATAAAATCAATGCTCATGGGCACCGTTTTGAATAGAAATACACACTCTACATAACTGATAATGTGATTTGTTTATGCATAATTGTTTATCATCCTACTTTTGCCTAAAAGTGTGCCTTCAGTCTGCGGACAGTATATTAATACACAGTGTATTTTTCAAAATGGCATAACCATCTATTAGCAAAAACGAGGCATTTCAGTGATCAGGACACAAGCACTGCAATTTGAGAGAAATAAAGATCTTACCTCAACCTTTAAAGACTGGCATCCTTTTAGAAACTCCCGAATGTTTGCAATGCAGTCTGCTTCGCATTTGGGTTCAGCTGAATACTGTAACCAATGAAAGCATGAGGATGTAAATAATCTTAACTTTGCTTCAGACACATTGCAACGCAAAGAGCCACTTTGAGATCAACAAGATCTCGTTTTTGGAAGTGAATGTCAGCCTAGCCTATGAGCCACATTGTACCCGGACACTGCTGTCCAGTAGCGCATGCTAATTCTTCTGGCGTTTACTTTGCGAACAAGCTGAACTATTTCTTCGCGTACTCTTCGTTCTGTTACACACACACACACAGCCAGTATCTATGCTAGATCTCATCGGGCCCTGTCGCACCAGGAAAAGATATTTTTGGAGGAAGTGACGATGTTTGATCAGCAAGGTTCTACTTGGACCGCTTACTAGCTAGTGCGACTCGTTTCTGAGAATCGGTTCTTTCAAAGAGTTCATTTTTAAAGATTCGATTCTAAATACAAATATCATGATTAAAAATTATTATTAAAGAACCATGGTTTACTCACCAATTCTATATTTATTCCAACAATAAACTAAAATAGTAATATTGAAGAAATATTAATAAAATGTATAATTTTCTATGTGAACAGAGGGGCGTCTGACTAGGTAACAGGAGACATTGTTAAAAGTTTCTTTCTGGCCCTCTAATAGACTGAAAATAAATATTTAGAAAGAAATCAGTAGAGTATTTAATATTAAGGCAGTCTTCATTATCACATTCGTGATATTTCAAAATATTTTTAAATTTATCATTGATACCGTACTTTTTTTCAAATACATTTGGACCGTAGTATGCTTAAGCTTGTAAAAAAACAATACATAAAACTTCAATATCATTTGCACAGAAATGAGAACATTAAAACGAGTCCCGAGTGACGAACCAAAATACATTAAAAAGATCCGATTCAAATGAACGAGTCGTTCACGATACGCATGCACTCAACCCAAAAAATGTCCTTAAAGACTCGTTAAAATCAGTAAATCGCTATAAGCACATAATTTTGTCCAAAAACAAAGGAACCAATTGAAGACAAGCAGCAAGAAGGCATTAGTATTTCAGATTTAAAAAAACCCACAAACTTTCCTTTTTCTCTGTTAAGTTAGCACATTCGTTACAAGTCTAAAGATGTGTTTACCTTTTGAATCAACAGTGAATTAATGCACGAGTTTAAAGAGTTCAAATTAAATCAATTTAAAGGCAGATTTATTCGGCAGGGGAAAAACAGCTGGCTTGTGGACTTTAGTGCTCTAATTTGGACAGCACTAGTTAGCATCAGATACACACATGCATGCGTATCAGCAATAATACAACACCAGATCGACACCGGCTAAATAACTTTTACAAACGACAAAAGTAAAAACCATAGTGTTTACACTAAAATAAGACTGATGAAGATTTGGGCTTTTTTGAGAATGCGGAACAATTTTTCTCCATGTAACAGGAAGTCAGATTCTGATGCGCTTTAACTGTACGTCCTGAATAATTATCGGTTTTAAATAAACATTAATAGTGCGTGTGGTTTCACAACTCATTGCATCTTCGCAAAAATGTCATGCACTTCAATTTTACTTGTAACAGTATAACGTTATATTACGCATCGTTAACAGTGCATTCCGCGTCGCTGTATTAAAGGCTTTTGCACAAAAAAGGAACAAATTAAAACAATTAACCACAGCTGTTTAATAACTTAAATATTATATGCATGATAGCGATTACCTTTGTGACGGCTCCAGGTAGCACTCGCTCAATAAGCTTACACAGAACGACTCCATCTCTAAGGGACGTTTTTAGAAATTCCTCTGGGTCAGCGATATTCTTTTTGGGTGAATTAAGCACGCCTAATGTTATTAGCCACGTAACAGTCTGCTCCTCGGGGTTCATAGTTTGGGCTCAATGGGCCTTTCAGATGAGCTGCACCCGGTGCGCCAGCTCTGACTATCTGTGTTGAGATGCTGCCCACATCCGTCGCGCTTCTGCTTTTTCACTGATGTTACAACGACCATTCAGCCCAGCAACTTAGTTCTCCAGTGGACGCCTGCCATATAACTAATATTAAGGCTCTTTGACATTTAAAACGACAAAAGGAACCGTGATTGCTCTAATGCCGCAAGAATTTTCCATATGGCTCAACTAAGTTTTTTTTTTAAGATGAAGTACACCAGCTGTAAAAACAAACAAGAGTTGTGCATTTTCTAACGCATAATCATAGCAGGCATGGGCCGGTATAAGATTCTGACGGTATGATAACCTTGAATAAAAATATCACGGTTTGACAGTATTGCGATTACTGCAGTAAAATATATTGTTTTTAAATGTCTGGGTAAAAAGCTAAAAGCTTTCCCCCCTCGTGAACAATTTATTTTATTTTGAGAAACATTTTTGAAGCAGTTAACATGTCAGCTAAATAATTCAAATGAATCATTAACTTCTGCTGTCTTTAATAGTTTCAAAAACACTGTTGAATACACTGTTAAAATGTTGAATATTTTCAGCAGAAAATTGACAGTTTTAAAACCTTTACTTTTCCAAACCATGGTATACTATGAAAACTGTTATCGTCCCAGGCCTTAGCAGGAATGACTCAAAAGCGAAAAAAAGTTACTTAAAACAATTTTATTGGGAAAAAGAAAAAAGACATTGTAGCATCCCATGACTTCATCCAAATGCTTTCAGCCTCAAGGAACAGCAGCCTCCGAAAGATGGTCTGGATGGAGATGAAGACAGAATGAATTGTATGTAAAATAAATGTTTAACCAATCAAATTATGCTCAACTTGGGAATGATTTAAGTCAAATTAAACAGTGGTTTAAATTAGATAGAACCTTTAACTTTGATAGAAACAAAGCAACATAAGTAACAAAAAAATTAAAATCCAAATAAAATAAATCTTTGCAATGTAAAAAATATATACAAGACTTTCTGCAGGCTTCATTAAGTCAATGTTAGGACCATTATGAATGAAATTATAGACTTAAAAAGAACTAAACACTAATAAATATTTCTAATGCTTGCCAGAAAAACAATTTCTTAGCTAGCATACGGTCAAAACAAGAAAACTCTAGTTGTACACACCTTTAACAATTCAGGGTTCTTGCACCATTTTAAAAGTAAACAATTAATGATTTTTAAGACCTCAACAAATATAATTTAAGACCCAAAAATGTCAATTTCTTTAGAATAGGTTACTAAATTTATTGCCTCCTACACTAGAAATCAAAACTTTAAAGTTTTCCATTCAGAAAAGGAAATTAATATATATATATATATATAAAAAAAAAGTAAAATACTTTTTTGAAACCTTTTTCCTTTTTTTTGTTCCTGTGATGTAAAACAGAGCTAAAGTAACATAGATAAGTTAGATTACACTAAACACAATGCCTTGTATGAAGGAACCAAATAGAATAGTTTGTCTTTCACAAGCCAAAATGTTGACAATCTACATGACTGTTAGAAAACACAAATGTTATTACATGACTTTTAATGAGATAAACCATTTGTTTAGTAACATCCCAAATTTTCCTCAAGACATGTGGCATATCTCCTCAATTTCATGGTCTAGGTCCACCAACTCCCTTCTTTTTTCCTTGCATCTTTTTCTCATGGAATTAGATTTAGTGATAAAATTCTATATAAATAAAATGCTTTTCTTTGAGACCTTTTTCCTTTTCTTTTTTTGTTCCTTTGTGATGTAGGACACAGAGCCAAAGTGTGTGTGTGTGTGTGTGTGTGTGTGTGTGTATGTGTGTGCATGGATGTGTAAAAACGTGCTGGATAAGTTGGCGGTTCATTCCACTGTGGTGACCCCAGATTAATAAAGGGACTAAGCCGAAAAGAAAATTATGTGTGTGTGTGTGTGTGTGTGTGTGTGTGTGTGTGTGTGTGTGTGTATTCCGGGATTACAAGTCTTAATAAATACACTTGCATATGAAGTAAATCATATCTCAAAGCATTTACTGGGGCACTGACGGACCCTGTGCTGCGCACTTTAAATGCAGCAAGTAATATGTGAATGTTTGCACATGGATTATAATTTTGGGTCGGGGGAGAGAGGAGTGCGAGTGAAATTGGCCAAACTTGAAGGGGCGTGTGTCCTAAAAGTAAAAAAAAAACCCTGGTATAGAGAACCCACAGTACCTCTGACTTTTGAGTGTCTGGCAGTGAAATGAAACTTGTTATAGCTGACGGTCAGGTGGCGTCTGAACTAGTAAAATCGTTAGGTCAAGCTGCAAACAATGAAAGGATTAACCTGGACCTGCCATTACTAGTTGCTGCAACATACTGCTGGTGCTTTTCTCCTTTCATGTGTTACTTGATGGCTTTGAGCCCCATGGTCACCTTACCTCAACAACCGCGTTATGGCAGCACACAGGTGCAGACAGACGTCAGTGTCTGTAGCCAACCTACCGTAATAAGCTAATAAATCACAGAGACTTTCACTCCTGTTTCACACATACTAAATTAATCAACCATTATGGCTCATTTCCACTGACTGGTACGGTACGGTACGCTTTTATGGCCGTTTCCGCTGTCAGAAGGCGTACCGAACCAAACCGTGCCACTTTTTCGGCACCCTTTCGAAAGGGTACCAAACGAGTCCCAAAGGCGGAGCTAGATGCGCAGCTGAAGATACGTCACGAGCTCACGCAACAAGCCAAAATGAAAACAAAGGAGCCGCCATGTTTTCATACACAGTCGAGAGACTATATATCCATATTATAACGAGCCTTGTTCGATCTGGGCTCAAATGAACAGTCGTCGTCTTGATGAACAGCCACAAAGCCAAAAAGAAGAGCTGAATTTACCCTGTAGTTTTTTTACGAGCCAGACTGAATCGCGAGCTTTTTTTTTTTTGCTTGCGCTCGTTGCGTTTCTTTATTTGAAATAACACACTTCTTGAGCTGATGATCATAACATGCGCTTGATTATTGACGTGCTTTTGAAACCTGATCCTGTCAGAAACTGACAAACGCGAGAGTGACGTGCCAAAAAACAAAAGGAGAAGCCGGAAAAAAGGAGCATATTTTTTCAGCAAACGTGAACAAACTGCCATGTTTATCCATCACCTTTTGGACTATTATGAACTCAGAATGATGAAAATTACTTTCTAACAAGAGGCTACACATGCTGAAGGTTAAAGACACATTTAATCATGAGAGGTCTGCACTGACTGGGCTCTATTTCCTGCTGTTTTGAACCTAAATAAGAACTTAACATATGCAGTGTGTAGTTTTTCTGTAAGTGGTAACATATTGGAGACTGTAAGTGTTCATATATGTTGCATTTATTTATTTTATATAATTGCAGACGTTACAGTAGGCTATTTCGCACTGTCATTGATCTGCAGTTATAATCAACTCATGTTCATAGTAAAGTTAGTAATAAACATTTATACTGTGTAAAGCATGTTTTGTGAGAAGTGCTTCTCATATGATGCGAGCGGCCCGTACAGCTTTACTTTAGACATTCTCAAGCAAAAATGAGGTTGACTGCAACTTTCTGTTGTACACCACGCCCACCAAAAAAGTACCATTGGTACCCTTTAGCAGTGGAAACGCAAGCCTGATAAAGGTGACCCGTACCGACCCGTACTGTACCAGTCAGTGGAAACGAGCCATTAGATGCTTTACGGTGGACCACTGTGCTTCCCTATTGTCATTAAGCACACCAGCTCAAAAATTAATACCTACAGCAAGTTTACAGTAAATTTAAGACAATTTAAGGCCTTAATTTCCCGGATTTTAATATAAGACATTAAGACTTTAAGGACTCGCGGGAACCCTGCAAATTCTTTTTTTTTTGACAAAATATAGTTGCTATTTAACCTAATGCATTTGTTATAAATCCTAAGTTTCATGCCTATTTATAAATGTCTACTCCCTCTTCTGTAAAGTTTTTGTATGAATGGAAGATAACAAAGGGATATTTTGCTCTGTTATTATCATGAGGAACTGTGTAATTGCTTTTAGTTCTTTCCCTGGGAATTTAATTCGGAGAAAATGCTGTAAAAATGTCCAATAGCTATTGTAAAGTGTATCTCTTTGCAGTAAAAAAGGCTTTATCGAGATGGATTGTTGGTGATTGGATGGATTTTGGAAAAATTGAGTAGCTTTTCTTGGACAGAGGAAAAGACCGGTTTAAAAAAAGATTTAAGACCTACAACACAATATTTCAAATTAATTCACCTGCTTTAAACCAAAATTTGCAGGTCAAACTTTAACAAGCATAAACCGTAATTAAAAGTGTAAGAGGAAAAGTGCGTATAGCAAATAAAACGGAGGTTAAGGATTAACCATACCTGCATTACACCATCCTCACATCCCCTGATGCATTACTGCATCATCCACAATTGACAGCAGGTACTGCTCAGCAGAAGAATTACCATCAAAGCACCTCTTCCTCCATTTATCCTGCAATGAGAGACTTGCAATCAGAAAGCGGTTGCAGCTCATCATAAGGGACATTTTTTATTATAATTAAATTTTACAAAAAGAACTCAATGACCCAATCTGAATGTTTTTCCAGGTTTGTCGATGGGGTTGTCTTTCTCCAGGTGGTCTCCTTTGTTAGATTCGGCATGCTTGCGAGTGCTTCTGGATTTTTGTTAACATTACGTGAATTTACTACAATTTTCCACTGGGAGGTTTCAAGAGGTTCTGCAGCTTACATTTGGTTTACATTTGGCTGTAGGTATAGATCCACTGAGGAGATTCATCTTAATATCACTTAAATCATTTTTTTCATTTGAAAAGGGGCGAAAAAAAAATCCAGACATTTTCTCCTTTAGTGCAACAGTAGAACCGGCTGATTTTTGTGAGACAAAGGCCTCCTAAACTCAGTGATCCAGAAGTTGACTCCTTTGAAGGCAGGGGCTTTTTCTAATAAAATGTAGGAAATAACATTGAGTTTCAGACTGCATTTGAATAAGCCAGGGCAACCAAGATGGTGTTTGACTAAAATTACACTAACCTTCAGGTTGCAAAATAACACCACAGAGACTTGACTTATACCAGAACAAAAGGGTTTGCTTTGCTTACCAGCTGTTGACAGGTTTTATCTGTGGTGCTGAATTGTTTCCTGCATTTTGGTTGTCTTTCGATTGGTCGATGCAAGGCGTCAATGTTTAGGCTTTGTGATGAAGGATCCATTTGCACTGAGGAAAACTACACCCATAGAGAGTTTGCAAAAAAGTTGACATTTGTCCAGTCCCCAACAATGTGTGAACAATCATGCCTACATAATATTCTGCATTGAATCTATAAAAAGTGGCATTTGGGGGTGCTCACCATGGAAAGCTGAAGAGGTGAACGGATATTTATCTTTAATAGTTTCTCATTCTCTTGAATAGTGCGGATTAAAATCTTTGATTAAAACACTTTATTGGTAAATGAAAGCCATATGTTACGGCATTGCAGGTTTTACAAATCACTAGAAAACAAAGAACACACTTAAGATTTGCAACGGTACCAGTAAATGTGAGCTGGGCAGAGAAAAGAAATTTGCATTTAAAAATTACAAAATAATAATAAAAAAAAAAACTTCACAAGTTTGGGTACAGCTTGAAACGGAAGCTTGAAGTTCAGAGTTTAAAAGAACGCTTTTGAAGCTCAAAGTCTTTTGAACGAGAAGCCACCATTTCATTTCTCCGACTCATTTTTCATCTCCACACAGTCCATTTCAGTATCGGTTTCGGCCCATTCCTCTATCGGCTCGGCCGCCACCGCGGCCACCCCCACGAGGTGCCCCACGGCTCGAGCTGCTGTATTCACGAGGATAGCCTCTTTCAAGTGGGGGAGGCCCTCGCTCCTGCCTACCCGGTCGGTCACCACGGTTAGAGTACGGGTCACTCCGACTGCTGGGATAACTGTCACGACTGCCATATCCATCTCGGGAACTGCTGCCATAGTCGTCATAACGACTGCTTCCGCCACTCCCACTGTAGGACGGAGGGGGACCCCTTGAGGGTGGGGCGCTGCGTGAGTTACCTGCAGGGTCAATGGGTCATGTAATTGGCAAAAATTTACTTAAACATTTTTTGCATGATACTATGTTGTCAATTGCCCATTTCCCTAGATTTTTGTTTTAACCACTTGTAGCTCAAAATGTTTCCAAAAGCAACAATTTCTTTGTTTTTTGTTTGGTGGAACTACTTTAAGACAACTGAAATACCCAACTGCAGTGTTGACAACTGCTCAGATTTGTTTGTTTTTTTGCACCTCACTGGAGTAACGCACTTTCCTTGGTTTGGATTGTAGTTTGGATACTGAATCTCTCTTGATTGTTTGGACGGAGCTACAGAATAGACTCATTCTTTGGATGGGAAAAACAGCTTGCAAGAGAATCCTTGGTGGTGCGATTTTGGTTGGAACATTCAGGATGAACAGATGCAGAGTTTGAAGTTTCCGACTTTCTGGCAAAATCACACGAGGCAGCTCTTTTTGCAAATCAGGCAGTTTGAGTGAAGCCCATTAACCATTTTCACTACATTATATGTTTAATCTTACCGTAACCATCATATGGGTCTCTGTAGGAGCCTGCACTGGGTCGATCCATATAACCCCGGGGCTCTCGTCCTCCACCATAGCCATCACGATCACTAAAAAAAAAAAGAAAAGGGTTTCTATAGATTCTCAAAAGGCCAATAAAAGAAACTGGTTATGACGTGTACACACCTATAGCCTCTGGATCCTGACCCATAGTCATCTCTAGAACTGGAATGACCCGAATACTCCCGGTATGGATAATCTCGTGGAGGTGGGCCATAGTCTCTGCTGTCCCGTGAGCTCATGTAGTCACGGCTGGAATAACTGCAAAACATGAACATATGAGTGAGTGTCAGTTTATATATAACAACTGGAACGTTAAACTTTCAGACCAACTACATGACATTTATGAGCCAGAAAATACTCAAATTCATAATTTTACCTACAAACAAGGTCAAGAACATTTTAATAATTTTAGTGGGTCTGTATAAAGTGGGATTGTTGTCAAGAGTTTAAGTGCTAACATTCACAGCGTAAGCTCAGAACTTCTTAGAGGACAATTGTGGACTAGATCAATTCAAGTAGATCACCACCACAAAATTCATCACAGCTTACAAATGCAATTTTCAAAGAAGGGCCCACTAGGGCTGCAACAATTTCATTTTAATTTTCAGAATGGTTCACCAACTTTAATCAATTTGTTGATGTATTAAATTAAGACACCAAGTGACATGGCTAACCAATGGGTTGGACAGTATAATACAGAAGAAGTTTGTCATTTTTGTAAATCCAGATGACAACCTTCAAGCCTGGGACACACCAAGTAGACGGCAAACCATTGAGCTTCTTTGGTCAAGCAAGTTGGTTTGGTGTGTCCTACACGTCAGCTCTCATTGATTCAATTCAACATCGGCTAAAGAGTGCTCTGACTGGTTATTCAGCAATGAATCAGAGTGTGAATGTGATGTAGTGCAGTGACGTGGCAAGTAAACATTTTAAGTCAAGCAAGAACGAAAAAAGGCCGGCTGTAATTGCTACATTGCTCAACCTTTTGCAAATATGAATTAGGCGATACGATATGTCTGGCACTGACTTGATGTCCCAATCTTTAGTCACGAATAAGGTTGGGCTTATACGCTTCATCTTACCTGTCTTTACTACCATAGTGGTCATCTCGATGTGGGGGACCATCATCCCGCCGTGACATGAGAGAATCTCTGCGTGGAGGGGGGCCATATGGATCTCTGTCTCTGGACACTGGCGCTGTTTAAAATGTTCATATTAAGGATTTTATGGGTCGAAGAAGAGAGAAAAATAAAAGCCTGACTCACGTCTGCCCATTGGCCCTGAGGGTGCAGATCTCTTGGGTGGGGGTCCTCCATTCCGCACTGGGGGGCCTCTCTTCATTGGTGGGGGCCCTCTGGACGACATGCCTTTAAAAAAGGGTTCTACAATTCCTACGTTATCTTGGAAATATTTTTTCTAGCAAGTATAGATGTTAAGTGTTGGCTCAGAACTTCTTAGAGGACAATCAGCTCAAACAGATCATCAAAAAGTTGTCATCACAGCACAAATTAAAATAACTGTATAATGTTTTAAGTGAATGTACCTCTGCTTGGTGGGCCCCGCATTCCACTTGGGGCTCCTCTGGACCCTCGCGGACCTCGGGAAGGACCACGACTGCGAGGTGGTGGTGGCCCACGGCGTCCTGAAGACTCAAACTGAGGTTTTGTGGCTTGCTCCACTTTAATGGGCTTTCCATCAAGAGGCTTGAATACAAAAACAGGTTTAGAAAACTACTCCAATGTCAAAAATAAAAAAGCTGACAAGAAACTGGACAGAAATCACACAGCAAGCTCAGAACTTCTTAGAGGAAATTGTGGATTAGATCAACTCCAGTAGATCACTGCCACAAAAAAAAAATCATCATAGCTTCCAAATGTGATTTTCACAGTATTAACTAAGAAAGGAAGACATCACTTTACTATAACGATTTCAATGGTCCACTTACTTAATTGGCTTTGATCAATTCAGCCTTCACAATTAGAACCACTTATGAGAAAATTCTTAACGGAGGTGTTCTTGACTGTAATTTTGTGAAAAATTTAGCTCCAAGCTACTCTACTTCACAAGCTACTATATCATGTCATTCTAGACTCATACTTCCAGGTTAGTACTCACCTTTCCATTCATTTCCCTTGCAGCGTCCTTAGCGTCACCAGGATTTTCATAAGTTACAAACGCAAAACCTCTCGATTTGTTTGTTTCACGATCTTTCATCAACAGAACTACACAAAACAAGATCCAAAAATCACACTTAATACCACAAACACTTTCTCCAAACACTACTATAATTGTAATATTCCTGCTTAAGAGCTAGTCTCTTTACAACCAAACATACGTTAAACCATAACGTCTACATAGCAATTTAGATCATACAAAAATGACAATTACCTTCCGATATTCTGCCAAATTTGCTGAAATACGCTTCAAGGACTTTCTCACTAGTTTCAGTGTTCAGGCCACCAATGAAGAGCTTCCCGGGTCGGTCTGCCTCTGCCATTTTTCCTGCAATGCCACTGCAAAAAGACATTTCTTTTTTACAAGACGATAGGTACACATTGTATTAAATAAAGCAACGTTAATCACGCATATAAACTGGCCTCTCGAATTTGTCTAGATTAGCAAACAGGGAAACCTGAAGCTCTGAAAACCTACACATTCTCAAATATTTTACCATAATAATAAAAACAAACAAAAAACTACCGTACACGTAGTCACACCGGTTAAAAAATTGAAAATACGTTTATATCATTATTAACTGCTTATTACGTGCGAGCATTTATATACATTTAATTGCGTTTCAAATTGTACAAAAGGACTCGCTTGTTTAGTTAGCATAATATTTGGATGCATTTTAAAGCGTACTTGACAAAATGGCGGACGCAATGCATTCGGAGCAGCCTGGGACCTCTTCAGGCCATATGGCTAACTTGCAACGTTTCATTAAACACTTCATATAATAGTCATAATGATAACGATAAAAAATATTTAGATTACGATATACAAGCGAATAACTCTGCACATTGCGAGTTTAAAATGCCGATGAAAACGTCCGTTCATAAAAAAATCTGGCCCTGGCATGATCTACATGAGGCCACTTTCAGTTACGATTGCAGCCGCAAATATACATGCATGACTATGAGACGAACGGCATTTAAATTAACTTTTAATATAAAATTATCACGTATCTATATACGCAATTACATAATGTGATTGATGTTGATACAGACTTTAGTCTTTCACTCACCTCAGAATCAATAGACAGAGACAAAAGCGTGTGCTGGTTATATGTGTCCACTGAGTTTCGACCCGCCCAGCACAGTCACTTACTCGACGGTCAGAAAGAGGAAGTGGAACTGAACGGTTCAGAAGTCTCTCACGCCCTCTGGTGCTCTGTTTGCGAACTGCGAAAACAGCCGAAATTTGTGTTATTAGTTAATTTTACACTAATTATTCATATTCTGACATTATTCTTTAGTTGGTAGCTGTTTATTAGTAATTTATTAGCTATTATTAATCAGAAAATTAATGATTTATTAAGCTAAAAGTTTTTGTTGTTGGTTTGTTATAAAAAATGTGGCTGATGGATGTATGTTTACTTACTGATAGCATTATGGTTGTGTGGTTGGTTGGTTCATTTTGCATATTTATTTTAAAGGGCTCCTCTTTTACGTCTTTTACAAGATTTAGCCTAGATTCAGTTTATGAGTCAAACTGCCCAGTAAGTTTATTTGATGTATTTGTTCTGGAGCTTATTCAAACCTTTCTGCAACGATGAGTCACACACATTCCGTTACAAAGTTTGCAGTACACACCACATGTACACACATTAACCTTTGCTCTGTTTTTGTATGTCTACTTGCATCAAATGTTACAGGATACAAGGTAATATACACTCATACCTGCCAACACTCCCGTCTTTCCCGAGAGTCTCCTGTATTTCAGACCCATCTCCCATATTGTATTGTCTCATGGGAAACTCCCGGAATTACATTCTGAACAATAAATCTGATATAATGTCCACAAATCTGGACTCCTGTTGTTGACTGAAACATCCTCCTATATAGTTATACTGACAATGTACAGCTGATTCCAGGTGATTCCAGTGGTTTTGAATAACATTTTACTGTCTTTTCATTATTACAAGCATGCTCTGTTTTAAAAATGTTTTAAACTTGTAAAACAAATTCTTGAGGTGCAGCTGATCACAGAGAATAGGGTATGCAGAAGTATGAAGAAGGACTTTTAATTTCCCAGTAACCTGGGTCAAACTCTTCTGGTGAACTATATGTTGTTATAAAATTGGGCCGTTTAAAGTCTGTTTTCTTTTAAAATCAATGATATTCACTGCCTGATTGATATACAATATAAAGTGGGTGTCAGAATGCACAAGAAGCACTGTATTAAATGACATTTTCTCCAGCCATGTCTTAAAAATATGAAAATTAATTTTACCCCAGTATTTTCAATGGAGTTTCTGTGCTAGTGTGCTGATTCTGACTGGTGGGTGAGTGTAAAAGGAACCGTAAAAAATTGAAAAAAGTCACATTAACCATTCACCAGAAGTTTATTGGTATGGAAAGAAACAGGAGACATGTTAATACACTCCTGTCAATCAATTTGCTGAGAGGGGAAAACTGCACTTGCAGTGGGCCTCAAATCATTGGGATTTGAATCCTATTAAAAAAGAGACGTGTGTTTATATCACTCCAAAATGAATGTAGACATATTCTACCAACACACAGTTCTGTCCAAACAGCTTCTAAAAGTAGTTTTTTTCCATCATAGGTGCCTGTTTTTTTATGGATTTAGATACAATTCCCTAGTATTTACATATCTTTATGACTGCACAATAGATAGCATCCTGACGAACTGTGTCACAGTCTGGTATGGAAGCTGCTCTGTTGTGGAGCGTAAGGCATTGCAGCGGGTGGTGAAAACTGCCCAACACATCACAGGGACCACACTGCCAGCCATAGAGGACATCCAGAGGAAACATTGTCTGCGCCGAGCACGCAGTATTCTTAAAGATTTCTCTCACCCTGCTCACAGACTGTTCTCTCTCCTGCCTTCTGGCAGGGGCTTTAGGCTCCCCCGGACAATAACCAGCAGACTAAAGAACAGCTTCTTCCCCAGAGTTATTTCCCTTTTGAACTCTGCCCCCCACTGACATTTTGCCCCCCCAATACACCCCGCACTCTCCTCATAATCACTGCATTACTTAACATTTGCACATTTAAAAATTGCACATATTCATTGCACTGATTAACTTATTTGAACTGTACATACCTACTGCACATGTACATTTGTAATTATGTACACACCCACTGTACATATTCATTTGTAATTACGTTTATCTATCTGCACACTTCTGATTATTAATAGCAACCTGTACATTTATCCATCTATTGTAAATCTCTGTTAATAGCTAACACAACCTGTATATAATGTTCATAGTACATCTATTTGTAAATATCCCCATAGTTTTTCTATAACTGCACTTTATAATTTATACCTGTATCCTGCACTTGCTGCTATTGCAATCCTGGTTAAACCTAAACTGCATTTTGTTTCCTTGTACTTGTACATGTGTGATGACAATAAAGTTGAATCTAATCTAATCTAAACTTGTTAACCACTTTTTGAGCAAATTGTTGTGAGGTGTATTTTTATAGCCATGTACACCCAAAGTCCTTTACAATCATGAAGGGGCCCACCACCAGTGTGCATCATCCACTTGGATGATGCTACGGTAGCCACAGGCCACCATGTCACCGCACCACCACACACCAGCTATAGGGGAAGAGACAAGTAATAGAGCCAATTTAGTGGATGGGGATGATTGGGAGGCTATGATAGGTGAGGGCCGACAGAGGGATTTTTGTCCCCTTCAATTTCCTGGGGCATTAGGACTCACAGACCGCAGGTGGCCTCACTAACACCACTTCCAACAGAAACCAGTTTTATCACGTGGTTCCCTATCCAGGTACCGACCAGGCTCAGCCCTGCTTAGCTTTAGTGAGTAACCAGTCTTGGGCTGTAGGGTTATAGAACTTGCTACTTTCAATCTTTTAGTTATTAGCTATTCAAAAATGTCACATAAAAAAAGAACAACAACTTTACAATTACACTCAGAAATGTTTCTTAACATACAAATATAAATAAATAAAAAATAAGTAAATAAAAAAAATATTAAAAACATGTTTGCAAACGTTATCAATAAGAAAGGATGATTATAAGTCTTAGCTCATTTTTCATACTTTTCACATATATCTGGGCCAATATATACATATATATATGTATAATTGTATTAGTTGATTTGTATGTTCTTTTGTCCGCCTATAGATAGAAAGTGCAGAATAAGTGGCAGCACAGGGTTAATCCAGCTGTTCCGTGCATCAATAAAAAATGATGTAGATTTAGAGGGGGAGCCTCGAGTGGGCGGGGTTACAAACACAGTAAGGAAGTAATACTGATACAAATCTTTCTCGAGTCAGGAGAGGCTGAGAGCTCGTTGTTTTGTTGACTTTCTGTCTCCGGTTAGTTGTATGGTTTGCTCCAGCAGGGTATAACGATAACCTAGCAGGACGCTGCTTTGAAAAATGAAGTCTCTCAAACCACACTGTATATTTTTGTTGAGTTTAACTATAGTCAACTCGAGCTTTGCATTCTACCTTCCGGGTTTGGCACCAGTAGATTTTTGCGAGAAGAGCTCGACTGGAGATGCAGAGGAATGTCAGGTGAGATTATCCTGGTGTTTAGCTATACTTGTTATTATTTTATTACAACGCACACATAGTTGGCGCATAACACAGTCATTTATGTTGAATTGCAAATTCATGGTCACAATGCGAACACATAATAAGTATTCATTATGTCATCAAAATGAATAGCTGAGATGTAATAATGGTCATTATTTCCACAGCATGAGATACAGCTGTTTGTGAATAGACTGGACTCCGTGGAATCAGTCCTGCCATATGAATATGATGCGTAAGTATGCTTGAACTTTACAGTCTTAAGATTGGCCATATCTAACTATATTAATTTATATATAAGGACTGACAAATGGAAACATCTTCCTTTAGGTTTGATTTCTGTAAAGACACAAATGAAAGAAGGCCCACAGAGAATCTTGGGCAGGTGTTATTTGGAGAAAGAATCGAGACATCCCCCTATAAGGTAAGACTTTATTTTAAATGGATCTTATTCATAGTTTTTCACCTTTCTTGTGAAAGTGACATTTGGAAGACAATAGTGGTCTTTGAGAGCTGGAATCTTGTTTTTCAAGTTTTACTAGATGTGATCGTAACTGACACAAACACAAGCATTTTCCATGTCGTGTGACTCGTTTTTAATGATTATATCATCATCATATTTAGAGAATGTGTACATAGATGTTATGGTTAGTTTAGTTTAAGTAATTGATTTGAAATATAATGTTAGACATTTAGTTTTTACAACATTTGATGTCTCTTCTTGTAATGAATGAATGAATCAAATTCTGACCTAGAAATTCTCCTCTTAGTTTTCGTTTAAGAATGACTTGACATGCCAGAAGGTTTGCACGAAATCATATAACACAACTTCAGCAGTCGAAAGGTTAAAGTTGGACTTTCTAAAGAGGGGGATGGACCTGAACTACCAGCACCACTGGTAAGTCTAGATAGAGCTGTTGCGTACAGGCATGATAGCAGTTGTATGCAAGTCATGTCATCCTTGCTGTGTATCGGTTTCTTGCGTAACCAAAAGTGCTTAAAACCTATTCAGAAAGACAATACCTGTCATACAATACATTTGTAACTGTAGGGTTTGGCATGTGGTGTACAGTAACAGATTCACTGATATGGTCTATATCTTAACACTTCTGCAGGATTGTTGACAACATGCCCGTAACGTGGTGTTATATTGTGGAGGGCGATCAGAAAATCTGCAACCCAGGATTTCCTATTGGATGTCTAGTAAACCAGGAAGGAACGCCAAAGGATGCATGTGTTATCAATGTGAGAGACACTGTTTATAACCACTTGAGTTATGAGCTGGGATTGTGTGATGAGTAGGGCCAGATGGAATCTGCAGACGTTTTTTGCTATTTCTGCTGAGAATTTTGGTAAAAATCTGCGAATTTCTGCGGAATTATTTTAGGAGCATCATAACTAAAACCTTAAAATGTGAAATAAAAAATAATATCTTTTTAACTTTTATTTAATGTTTAAAATGCAAATCAAATTAGATTAACAGTAAATAGTTAACTGTAAGTAAATAAACAGAATTAATGATGGGCTAAAAATCTGCGAAAAATCTGCGGAATTCTGTGCGCGCAGATTCCGTGTGGGCCTAGTGATGAGATAAAACAAATGAAATGTCATGGAATTTAGTTCATAACGCAATGAATCAAATATTTATTTTGTAAATAATGTTAAAATTAAGTTGTTTGAATTAATTGTTGATTAATACTGCTAGAGTTAAATCTATTTTTAATTGTAATGATACAAATAATTTAGGTATTTAAAGCAGCTTAATCTTCATTAGAGATGCATCAATGTTGTGCCTAGTATCAGGTGATTAAAGCAGGTTTTCATTGTTTCCTATCTATCAAATAAGTGTGGGAAAACACATTGAATTAATGCAATGTGTAAAGAAAATATCTATTGTGTGGTATTACTTTGAATTGAGTGAGGATGACAACAACATTTTCAAGCTTTGCATTGGTACAAATTTTCCACAAAAAGTGAAACTTAAACTACTACTAAAACCTTGAACACAAATAATCTGATTATGCTTTTTAAAGTTTGATATGATAAGAAATACAATTAGTTCAAAGCTAAGTTATTGTTTTATCAATGTTTATTGAGTGTAAATCAGTGCTTGATTTTTTTGTACATTTACTCTGAAAGTGCTTTGCTAAATTAAAGAGTTCCTGTGTAATATTGTTTTGTTAATTAAATTGTTAAACATAAGTGAAGTCATTAAACATTTAAGGAATAGTTCACCAAAAAATTTACATTTTTTCCACTATTGGCTCATACTCAATACTATAAATCAATACTATAAAAAACACTAAGTAAATGGCTGGTGATTGCCAGCATTCCTCAGAACATCCTCTTTTGTGTTCAACAAAAGAAATAAACTCTAACAGGTTTGTAAAAAGAGGAGGGTGAGTACATAGAATTGACATTTTTGGGTAAACTATACTTTTGATCATAGGTCTCAAACTGGATTCCTTGAGGGCCGCAGCTTTGCACAGTTTTGCTCCAACTCTAATCAAACACAATTGATCCAACTAATCAAGATGTTCAAGACTACTAGAGAATATTAAGCTGTTGTGAGTTGGGGGTGGTTGGAGCTAAACTGCAGAGCTGCGGCACTCCAGGAATTGAGTTTAAGACAATTGCCTTTGACAATGTAAACTGATACAATGTAAATATTTGGTTGATTTTAAAAAGTTACTATATTGGTAACCAAAATATAAGCCTGCTTTTTAATGCTAGCTTTTGATGTCTATTTACTCCTTTAGGCTGATTTCAACAAGAAGAACATGTTTTATGCTTTCAACCATGTGGACATCACTATAGTTTACCACAGTGGAGATAAAACAACTGGGATGGGTGCTCGACTTGTGGCAGCTACACTGGAACCCAGGAGGTGGGATTTTTTGCAAATAGCACTTTGTAACTAACTCTAAGTAGTGTCCTTAAGAGCTGATGTGCAGTCTGTCTCCACTTATGTGACCAGTTTCAGCAAGCATGCTTTCTTATTTAACTGTAATTGAAACTTAAATGATACCGGTTTTCCATCACACATTATTAGGAAACCTAAGTAAATATTTAAACTAATGCACATAGATAAAAACTTTAGAGTTATCTATCTACGTATATGAGCAATATTGCACGAGTAGCAGTGTGATATGGCTGTATATTGGCACTGGTGGGAGGCGTGTGTTGGCTCGAGGCCACTGGCCTAGTGCCTTAGTGTCCCACCAGTGATGATATACAGCCATATCTCACTGCTATGAGTGTGATATTGTGTTTGTACAACAGTTTGACGGCACAATCGTGTACAGATCGTGACAGAGTCTTAAAAACACGTTTCTACATCGAACTACTTTTTTTCACCATTCATTCACATCTGCAGCTGATCGTCAGAACAGCAGAAACTGTTGCTACTTCACCAACGTCACTTTAGAACTAATATTTGAATGATTCTCTTGTGTAATGTCTGAAGTTATGTCAAAACAGGTGATTTTGCTCACATTTTAAGATTATAAGGCTGAATGGCATGAAATGCCATCAGTCTACAGATGTTTTCCAGTACTTCTCTGTTGCAGTTGGGATTTTACAATAAATAAACCCAAAAAAGCCAAAGCAAAGCAAACACTACCAGATTACTATGGTATAAATACAGCACTACAACCTACAAAAGAGAGAGATTGACTTAGAATGTCACTCACTCGTTCTGCAATGATTTGTTTAGCTGTAGTTTGAAACTTATGCTGAGAAAATGTTGTTTTTCTCCCCTAAAGACTTATTATGCGAACCAGACAGAACTGTTCTATATACTGGATGCTTTCTTATTTAGCTTTAATTAAAACTTAATTATACTGGTTTTCCATCACACATTAGTAAGAAAGGTAATGCACATAGATGAAAACTTTAGTTATCTCCTCTCCAGTAAATGTGTTTGTGCAACAACCCATTCTTGTCTTTGAACAATTTTTCAATATTTCAATTTGTGTGTGTTGTATATGTAAAAGTAATAGTTTTGTTGTGTCTTGAATAGCATCATGCATAGCGATCATGAAAAACCATCATGTGAAGGCCCTCCCATGGAAATACCATACGAATTCAACAGTAATCTCAAAGTGACCTACACTTACTCCGTTACATTTACAGTAAGTCTGTTTATAGAATAAATGAAGTTACTCATTTTGTTGTTGTTGTTGATGGAATGTATAATAGAGTTTTAAAAGAGCCGTTGTCATCTTTTTTAGCTAAATAATGCTATTAGATGGGCTTCTCGATGGGATTACATTTTAGTTTCCATGCCTCACACCAATATCCAATGGTTCAGGTACAAACAAACTGCTTAAAATACCATAAAATCATAAACTAAAAGGCTTCTGCATTGTAAATGAATAATCAATCTTCAATTTATTTATTTCAGCATCTCCAATTCTTTGGTCATTGTGCTCTTTCTGTCTGGCATGGTGGCCATGATCATGCTCAGGACATTACACAAGGATATTGCCCGGTACAACCAGCTTGATCAGGTACCTTGAATATACATTGTTCTCATTCCTGCTTTTATCTAGATAATAGAAGTGAATGACCTTCTAGTCAAACATCACAACACAATCCCTTTTGTCAACAGAGCTGACACTCCCACATAGCCACAGAAACGTTAAAAGCAAACTTCCAATTAATATCTTGTGTTTGGTTTGAGATGTAATTGTATTGTCACATCTCCCTGTGTCATGTAGGTCCTAAACAAGACAAACAGACAATCCTGCTTGTACAGAAGTTTTAGTGTGTTGATATTTTCCTCAATTAATAACTATAAGAATACCTCTAGTCAATTAATCCTTTGTTGTGACATTCACAGGCAGACTGGGTTAAGATCCCTCCAGGTGCAAACGTTATCTATGTAAGCTTATTATAGCTTATGCTGTCACTGGTGATTATGATTTGGTGATTGTTTGGCTTCTGGGAATTTTCTTTTGTATGGTAAAAACTGTAATTTTACATTGTCACGCTCACTAATCAAATAATAAAAATAAGGAACCTGGTTTCCAATGAAAGCATAATGTATATATGAGATACACCACCAAGTGTTTGCAGAATTTAAATGACCTTGTTTGACAACTGGTTAATCAGATGATAGTCTTGTAAGCTCATACTGAGATATGTTACATCTCCGGCAGGAGGAAGCCCAAGAGGAGTCAGGCTGGAAACAGGTTCATGGTGATGTGTTTAGGGCACCTAGGATGGGCATGCTGTTGTCTGTCTTCCTTGGACAGGGCACTCAGATCTTCACCATGACCTTCATCACCCTTTGTAAGTGCAAGAGTTAGTTCACTATAAAATGTAAATCCTTTATTTTCCTATTAATCCTAATTACAGTGCTCAACATATATAAGTACACCCTTCATAAATCTATCTTTTAAAATTATATTTTTAATAGGAAGCTATTCACCTTATTCTCCGGGTACGAGTGGGTGCAGCCATTTGATTCATTTTGGCTCGAGACTTCTGGTCTCGTTCTCTTCCATTCATTTTTAGATGTTAAAAACAGCTTGTTCTGCTGCTTGAGGTTGCAAACTGAGGTTTTCTTATTATATTATTCTATTTTGTCTGTATAGTCATGCAAACACTTGATTGTCGAGCGAGTAGTTTGACCGTTTTCAGCCGTTTATTATTCCTAGTCATTTCTCCTATAGGCAACTGAATCAGAAGTTCTAAAACAATCGCAAAAACGAGCGAAGAATAAGGTCAATAGAATATTAAATATGTGCATATACATTAGATTAGTTAGTACTGAGGCAAAATCTGGAGCTTATCTAAAAAAAAAAAAACTTGCGATAACAGTCATAAAAAACATTGAAAAATGTAGTCTAAATTTTATAGGTTGTAATTTTTTTTTGCAATATTTTGCTTGAAATTTTTTGTATTATTGTTTAATTAAATATGTTTGGTGACTAAAATATTATTTTAATAAATATATCTGTTTAATAAATCTGTTTTGTTTAAATGTACCAAAATACATTGGCTATATTCACAAAGAAATGTATAAAAATATAAATTTTTTAAATGGGGTCTACTCAATTATGCTGAGCACTGTATCCGTTATTTAATCAGCCTCATGTCAATCCAGCGCCATTAGAAATTTGTTTATCTTCAAACAGCCAAGATATTTTCAATTAAATCTATAAGATTTCTGGCCTTCCACTGAAATTGATTCATCTAAACCTCTGATGCTTCAAAACATTCATTAAGAGGTTAAAACTTGTTGATGAACAAATTTGAATGCGGTAAATGAAAAAGTGAATACTGTAAAGATGCTTGCTTGAACATAGGATTGAATCCATTCAGTTGATCTCTGGGTCTGATGGGAGCACTTTTAGCTTAGCTTAGCATAGATTGTTGAATTTGATTAGACCATTAGCATCTAACTAAAAAATGATAGAAGAGTTTCAATTATTTTCCTATTTAAAGCTAGACTCTTCTGTAGTTAGTTCTGTAGTCTACTGTTGTTTATGGAGTCCTGATTTACAGAACTTAAAGCCCTGCTCACACTGTGAGATTTCAGCTGTGATTTTTGTCATCTGAGACAGATAGGGAAATCCTAAAATATTCCTGAAATCCTGGGCTAAAATCTGTGATCTTTGTCGTTGGTTTGACATGTTCACAGACAGCTGCTTAGTGCCCATTGCGATCAGATTTTCTCTCCGATGAAGTTCTGGCAGAAGATTTCAGGCACTTTCCTGTAGTGTGACAACAGCTGCATTGAGTGTCAATCCAAGAACCAATAGGAGCTCCGAATTTGATGACGCGATTTATTCGTCAATTTAAATGACCGCGGGGAAATGTCAAAACAGTTTTTTTTTCTTCCTGGTTTTATTATTGAGACAGGCTGTGTGCAAAATTGCCGCTACAGTTTATTTATATTTGCTGTGAGGAATCATTTCAGAACGCAGGATAGTAAGTGTCGCGGGTGGATGACTTCAAACTCCAGGTGCGTTTTCTTCTGTGTTTGGTGCATCTTCATTGTCGTTCAGTCTGACTTTATGACGGCTGAGATCATACAGTGTGACATGAGAGCCATGTTCGTGCAATCTGACATGCTACAATCGTTCAGGATTATAAAAAATCTCAGTGTGAGCTGGCTTTAAGTCACCTTTCCACTACACACGACATTCGAACACAACTGTTGGAATACACCCTCTTGTGGCAGTCGCACAGAATTTTCAGTTTTGTCGTGCACCATGAGAGAAGCTGATTGTCATGGTCTCCGAAAAAAAGGAGTGCAAAAAGAGCCTTTATTCTCCGTGCATTTACCATGGTTGAATGAATGAGTCAATGAATACTAGATACTTATAGACTGCTTAACATTTTGGAGGGAATGTGCAGACAACATAAAAAAAAAGATTTTCTTTATTACTCATTTATGTATAGAAATGTTTTTTAATATATACTTTTTTTCAGATTCAAAAAATAACGAAAAAACTACAAATTCTCATCTCACGTGCACGGACCTGCTTGGACAACACTGGAATACATTACATCCAGTTGGCCGGTCGCTTACGGTCTAGTCACAGGAGTTCAAATATTTCAATGTATCCGCAGCTCAATTCTGATCTGAATTTTCCACATATGGAGATGATCGGAACTTCACACAGCTCCTGGACTACTCTCCATTGGAAGTGAATGACTTCCGGTCTGTTGCTTGTCATGTGTAGTGGAAAGGCGGCTTTAAGCTAACATCAATTTTGCTCTTGTTAGATTTTTTCTTAACTTATATTTCTCACCGTTATTATTTGAGTTTTGTTTATACTTTGTTATTGAGAGGAAACTACACAGCACATATTTATCTAAAAGCACTGTGGGCAGCATTGACATGTTCACTTTTCGTATAAAGCTGCTCTCTTAATTTAGACTCTTTAAAAGAAGAAATCTTTACTAGACTAAAAAGTCTTTACTGTTGTAAATGAACACAAACGACGATCCTGCTTTTTTCTGTAGTTTTGGCCTGTCTGGGTTTCCTGTCTCCAGCCAACAGAGGGGCTCTCATGACCTGTGCTGTGGTACTATGGGTTCTTCTTGGCACGCCTGCTGGATATGTGTCTTCCAGACTCTATAAGAGTAAGAATATATTGCAATAAAATGCATTTTAATCATTTCAAAGATGTTTATTTATTTATTTGTTTAATTAATTCCCTGCATATTTAGTCAGGGAAAATTTGCATCTTAAAGGGAGAGTTCACCCAAAAATTAAAATTTACACACTATTTATTTTTAGAAATGTTTCCAAACCTTTATGAGTTTCTTTTTTTCTGTTAAACACAAAAGATGTTATTATTTTTAAGAAAACTGAAAACAGATAACCATTGATGTCTATAGTAGAAAAAACAAATACTATGGATGTCAATGGCTACTGGTTTGGAAGTAAAGGGACAAGTAAATGACGACAGAAGTTAGATTTTATTTTAGGGAGCTATTATTTTAAATATGCTTGATAGTAATAAACTGTAATATTAATTGCTGTTTTATCCAATCGATTTTCTTTGTTTAATCAGCTTTTGGTGGTGAAAAATGGAAAACCAATGTACTACTCACCGCCTTTTTGTGTCCGGGGTATGTTGAAAACTTTCTTCACTGGAAACAAGAATAAACATCCTGACAACAGAAAGAAAATGTTGTGTGCTAGTATGTGGTTTGAAAGATATGTCTCTCTCTCTCTCTTTTTGTTTTTTTTGGCAGGATTGTGTTTGTGGATTTCTTTTTGATGAATCTCATCCTGTGGACTGAGGGTTCCTCCGCTGCTGTTCCCTTTGGTACACTTGTGGCTATCCTGGCGCTGTGGTTTGGCATCTCAGTTCCTCTCACTTTTGTGGGCGCATACTTTGGCTTCAAAAAACCAGTGAGCATCCCTTCATGAAGGAAACAATTGTTCTTAAGAGTTTTTTTTTAACTAAATGCTATTCTAATTCCTGAATGCTGATTCAACACTTGTGGTTTCAATGATATTTCATTTATTAATAGGCTCAGAGGATTTGATGCACCAGAATTTCTGTGTTTGTGTACGCATAAATATGTCAGAATATCTCTTTGTATCAGTTGCTATTGCACTTCCCATCTGTGTGAGCTTTTTCCTTTGGCACACTGTCATGCACGATGATCTGAATGTGGGTGTGTTTTTATTTCCTTGTTTTAACAGGGCATCGAGCCACCAGTGCGAACAAACCAGATCCCACGTCAAATTCCTCAGCAGTCCTTCTTCACCAAGCCTGTGCCGGGCATCATCATGGGTGGCATCCTGCCCTTCGGCTGCATCTTCATCCAGCTCTTCTTCATCCTCAACAGCATTTGGTATAATTTGCAATCATGTTGTGCTGAAACCAAATAGTCTGAGAACAAATGTTTTGGTCCTAACAAGTGTGTTCACATTTGTCTCTGCAGGTCTCATCAGATGTATTACATGTTTGGCTTTCTATTTTTGGTCTTCATCATCCTGGTCATTACCTGCTCTGAGGCCACTGTTCTGCTCTGCTACTTTCATTTATGTGCAGAGGTAAGACTGATTTTTGTCAAATGCAGAACTTTACATTTTTATAGCTTATTCTCAGTCCCATAACCAGCCTATTGAAAGAAGTGGCTCTTTTTCCTCAAGAGTGGACATTTTTGCAGTTATTCACCTCGTTTTCTACTAAATTATGAGGTTAAAATACTGCATTTTATGGCCCGTTTCCACTGAGTGGTACGATATGGGTTAGTACTGTCAATGTCAAAGTAAAGCTATACCGGTCATTCACATATCATATGAGAAGCACTACTCAGAAAACAGATACTTTATAAACATAAATACTTGTGTATAAATGTTCATTACTAACCTTTCTATGAACAGGATTTGATTATAACTGCCGATCAATGGTGTGAAATAGCCTACTGTAACATCTGCGATTATATAAAATAAATAAATAAATGCAACATATATGAACGCAATACAGACCCTTATGCTCTCTGATATATTACCAATTACAGAAAAGCTACACACAGCATACATTTAGTCCTTATTTGCCTTATTCCCAGTTCATAATAGTCCAGTAAGTGATGATAGTTAAACATGGCAGTTTGTTTATGTTTTAGTTGTTTTTTTAGAATTAATTGCTCCTTTGTTTTTTCCGGCTTCTCTTTAGTATTTTTCCGGATTCACTCTCGCGTTTGTCCATTTCTGAAAGGATTGGATGTCAGAATCACTTCAATAATCACACGCACATTGTTATCATGAGCTCAAGAAGTTCGTTATTTCAAATATAGACACGCAGCGAGCTCACACAAGCTCTCTGGGGAAAGTGAAACTGCTCTCGCTTTGGAAAGGGTACCCAAAAAATGAAACAGTACGGTTTGCTTTTTTTTATACCTTTTGACAGTGGAAACAGCCATAAAAGCGTACCGAAACGGGCACTAATTGTAAGATTTTTTATAATCTGAATTAGCTTGTTGGATAGTGATCATAACCACACTTTTTTTATGCAACAAAAATGTCTGGTGCTCCAGTTTCCCCCACAAGTCCAAAAACATGCGGTATAGACCATTTCAATGTGGTCATGTCATTGGCCCATGAGCATTTCCTGTTTGCTATTAAACTATTTCATAACTATAGCAAGAGGCAATTCAATCATAATTTAATGTTAAAACAGCTGTTATAAAATTATTTACCAATATGTGGCTCTTTTTGGATTCTTGGAGGCTATAGAAATTAAAAATGTAAAACAGGAAATGCGTTGGGACCATTGTTTTTGTTTACATCCCTCAAAATGGTCTATAGGTGAATTGGGTCAGCTAAATTGTGTGAATAATTGTGTGTATGGATGTTTCCCAGTGATGGGCTGCAGCTGGAAGGGCATCCGCTGCGTAAAGCATATGCTGGATAAGTTGGCGGTTCATTCCACTGTGGCGACCCCAGATTAATAAAGGGACTAAGCTGAAAAGAAAATGAATGAATGAATGTTTACAAATGTGCATTTAAACTGTAAGTTATTACAGTTTTATTAATCAGGGGTTCCCAAACTTTTCAGCCTGTGAACCCAAAAATAACAATGCCAGTGACTCGCGACCCTCAATATCCTCTGAGGTGGTTATAAATATGTAAACCTTGCACACAACAGCGCACACATACCAATAGGCCCAAGTCTTTTCATTGTTTCATTTTGGAAAGCGCCACTCGGAGACCATCCTTCATGTTCAGTTGTGGCCTGTATTTTATTTTTGATATACGTAGTGCTGTAAAGGTTTTACCTGGTGCCATAAAATCAATGTGCTGTGTCTTTAATATAACATAATCGCCCCAGGGTTGCAACAAAAGGCTGATAGCTTTTTATTTGCATGTTGTTTTTTTTTAAATCTAACTATCAACTACTAGTTTTTTTCTTCTGTAAGTTGTGGATAAAATATGGTAAATCTAATAGTTTAATAAAATGAATTAGATTTTTGGAAATTACTCGACACTCACTTTTTAAAAAAAACTAATTTATCGTCAACTATTATTAAACAAAAACAATAAGGAATTTGTTCAAACTTGATTTAAATTAAAAACTGTAGGCTATAGGCAAATAACAAACTGGTCAGCTCATTTTCAGTTGTCCATTTGAATAATTAAAAATTTTATTTGTGTTAAAGCCTTTTTTAATCAGTTATTTTCACAATTTATGACAACATAATGTCAAAAATGGGACAAAAAATGAGATCTAATAGGGGTCAAATTCCAAAGTCACCTAGTGGACTTTTGTTGAGTCTACATCATTTAAAACTTTAACCCCAAATGCATTTTGTTTGGTTTTAGTTGCATGTGCTTTAATCTTTTTTTTTTTAATCTTGAAGTGTTTTTCTTTGTATTTGACAGGACTATAATTGGTGGTGGCGATCATTCCTGACCAGCGGTTTCACAGCGGTGTATCTGTTTGTCTATGCGGTGCATTACTTCTTCTCAAAACTGCAAATCATAGGGGCTGCGAGCACGATCCTCTACTTTGGGTACACCTTGATCATGGTGCTCATTTTCTTCGTTTTTACAGGTATGTGAAAGATGGCTTTATTCTTTTTAGCTTTGTGAAACAAAAGTCAGGGACGACCCTTGAAATTTGTAGAGCCTTAAAATGGGCCCCAGAAGTGTTGACATAATATTAAAAGAGTCCTGCCACTAAAAACACAGCTAATATACTGAAGCACTAAAATAAGTACACTGTAAGTTGTTGACAAAACATGTCCATGACCAGCAAGTTGAATATGAAAGAATAAGAAGCAGTGTACATTAAGTAGGCTTTTTTTTCACGGGCATGTCATCTTTTTGGGAGTAATGCATCTGGCCAGGATTTCTAAATCTCCTTAAAAGTTGGGGATACAGCTTTTGCTTTGTACAGTCGTCATTAATTGTATGTGTTTTTGGATTACTTTTACCTTTCTCTTCAGTCATGTACTTAGCAAACACTGGCCATTGCATGTCTCAGCCAAGAGAGAGAGAGAGCAGCAGCTTTTACCTGTCAGTGGGTGCCAACTGCGCAAAAAAATAAAAAAAAATAAAAGTAAAACAGTGGATTTAACTTTTTTTTTAAAACAAAAAAAAAATTCAACTGATTTTTCAAGTGGATCAAAAAGTTCATCAAAATAGTCCTATACAAGAATGAATTTTTAAGACAACTTTGATGAAAGGATTTTATCAACTTCAAATGTTGAATAGTGTAGTCCTAGAGTGATGTGCAGTGCAAACATGTTCAGGAGTGCAAAAAGCCCGAAGAGGGTTTTTGTAACATAACTTTCTAACATTATTGCATTTGACAGCAAGTATGTTAATGTAATAGAATAGACCTGCATAATTCTGATACATTGAGAATTGAGACATTGAGATTCAGAATAAACAACTGAATATATCAATTTCCATTTTGAAAATGAATATTTGTATCAATTCCTCAGTTAATATAGGTAATATATTTTGGTGCATTTGAACAAAACAGATTTATTGAACAGATATATTTAATAAAATAATATTTTATTCACTAAACATTTTTAGAAATATATACAAAAATATATATATACACACTACCGGTCAAAGGTTTGGGGTCAGTAAGATTTTTAAATAAGCTAATCCGGCTCCCCAAAGCTGCATTTATTTCATCAAAAATACAGTACAAATTGTAAAACTGTGAAATGTTATTGCACTATAAAAAAACTGGTCAAAAGTAATATATAATTTAATTTTATCATTTTTTCCAGTGATGTTAAAGATTAATTTTCAGTTTCATTACTCCAGTTTTCAGTCAAATGATCCTTCAGAAATCACTCTAATATGAATTTAATTAATTCATTATTATTACAAATTATTATTGTTAGTATTATTATTATTATTATTAATGGTAATAGTAATAAAAGCAATAATGACTGAAGTAATTATTCATTTAAAACTACATACAATAAGTAATAAATAAATATTTAATGAATAAGTATTTAACTATTTAAAATTTTTTATTACATTTAATAAATGCTGCCTTGATAAACAGAATAATTTCTTTAAAAAAAAAAGAAATTAAAAAAACTGACCCCAAACATTTGACCGGTATATACATAAAATATTTACTACCATAGTTTTTTTTTCATATACAATCACCCCCAGTACTTTGATATTTGTTTTTATACATATATAATAATTGCATAATTGCACAAGATTTGGACAATTGCACAACTTGGAAAGACTAAAGCTGTTTCATACAGTAAATATACATCAATGTTTCTCACTCTGTCACGGACAGCCTGAAAGCAAATCTGGATCAAAGAATTTAAAGCCAAAAAATATAATTTAGGTACAAATTTGGCTGTTTAAAAGCCTTTAACCACAGCTTTTACCAAATAATCATGCAGGTTCACACTTTAAAAGTATAACTCAGTGCCATTTTACATCACATCAAATCTTGCTGGTGCAACCGGCCCCAGCTGAATATAGGAAAGCACCAATCAAAAGCTTCAGGATTTGTTTTCTGTTCCTGAAAGTCAGCAATTTTTTGATTGTGAAGTAGTAAGCAAACTGTTTTCCCGCTTTCACTGCAGTCTCAAATATTCATGATTTTGCTAATTTTGTTGGTGCGGTGCATCTCCATGTTGGTCCTTTCATTTGGTGGGTGACCAGTTCCGGTTGGTTTGTTCCTGTACGGGTCATGCTGTGTTTAGTCTGAGGGTAATTGTTACGCTTATAAATATTCCTCATGCTTCATTGTTGTTGTTGAAAGATAGCGGCTCTCCCTACGACCTTAATTAAATGTCTGTCGCTTCCCCTCATTGATATGCTGAGGTGGAGGTGGCGAAAAATGGCCAGCTGTCTGCCAACTATAAACAGCTGTGAAGCTGATAGCATCTACACACACTTATTTATGCCCACTTAGTCTCGCCAAATGGCAGGTAAATATCACTTCTAGCCTTGTTTTCCTCACCCAGCATGAAGGAAAGAAAAGATTTACAACAGTTCAGATGAATGATTGACTTGGTAAAATAGGCCAGGCTCCTCAGCAACGTTTTGTCCAGACGGAGGTTTAATACTTGCACTTTTACAACAACAACCCAGTGCAATTTCAGCAATTCTCATGGCGGCATCTTTTTTAAGACTGGATATTAGACACAATCTATCTGTTGCCATGGATTCTACTAGATGCTTTAGGATCCCTGGCTATGGCTGTTATAGCAACATGAGGGGTGAAAATGTAAGGCAAGAGCGAAACAAACCTTGCTGGATCGCCATTACAATCTCAGTTGTGCGTCTTAAAATAACTGTTGTTTCAGCCAAAACTAGCATGACTTTTGCAGAGTGTGAGTGAACTGAGATACAGTAAAAGCATTTGTGTGTGAGCGTAAGGTGAGGGGGAGGCTGAAAATGTGTATAAAAATGCATCTGAAAATAGATTCAGAGCTAAAGATTTCAATCAGACCTATTGTTGATTGGTTGTCACTGCCGCCCCAGTGATGATTACATTTAATTCTGTGCTTCATTGCACACAGTTCAGTTTAGCTCAGTCAGATAATTCCCTGCATTGAAACTGCACTATTAATAGATGGTTGTCTTACAAAATGCCAACCAAATGTGATTTAAATAAAAGCACTGTTTCATAATCTGTACACTGTCAATTAGTCAAGAACATTTTGTGACATACATGTACTAAAATTTTTTGTTGGCCAGTCCACTGGTTATCATATTTTTTGTGCCAATTCTCACACATTTCTTCTTTTATTTAGGTACTATAGGCTTCTTCGCCTGCTTCTTCTTTGTAAATAAAATCTACAGTGTGCTGAAAGTGGACTAATGGTGGGACGTTTGGAGAACACAACATCGCCTTGTTACAGATAGACTGTTAAATGAAAGGAGAAGTCGATGCCACTCTTCTCTCCTCTCCTCTTCTCTGTATGGATCATCTGTAAATCCCTGCAGTAGGTGTGCGTGTGAACTCCAAAGACCTTTTCAGTGCTTTACTTGCCTCATGTTGCCTGACTTTAATTCCAGATAAAACTTGAGAGCATATCTTATGTATAAAGTGCATTTATATTGACCTAAACCTATCTCTTCCTTGCTTTGTTTTAGATATTGTTTGAATATTTAATTCAACTATTCCTGATCATGTTTTGTCTCTTTTTTTGTAAGAACAACTGGGCTACAAGATTTAGGTTGTGTATGCACCAAAGTGTTTTTAGCCAGCTTAAAGACACCCATGCTATTCTGAAGGCACAGATTTATAGGCGCTTTAGTGCCTTTTTCTTTTAACTTTGGTTGCTATGGCATAATCTTACATGGACTTATTTTAAGACTCATGACAAAAAAGTCTGAAGGACTCTTTTTGCAGCTTTCATTGGCCAAGGACTTGCCAGAGTCCACATTACTGATAAATAAACCAATTATTGTTTTGTAATTAGTCATGTTAGGGTCATAACATGTAGCAAAAACATTCATTTGAAAAAGCAGCTATTAGATGATTATGATAATAAGCATAGTTGTAAACGCAAAGATTTTCTTCTTGCATATAACAGGCTTTGGCATGTGATGGGTTTGTATCCACATACAAACACATGTCTCCTGGGAAATCATCTAAACAATGGGTTATATATGCACAGCTAGTGTTTTTCAGCCAACGGTAAACTTCCGGTGAAAGGTTTCTGTGACTAATTAAAATTAAAAAAATTTATCTTTTACAGCATCGACATTGTGATTTCATTAAAATACAAACAGTTAAATAAACATTTATTAAGTTGTTCAAGCATAAAACAAGATGATAGACCATATAACCGCTAGCACCCTTAGTACCAGCAGCCTAGCGCAGAAACTCTATTCAAAATGCCGAGGTAAAAATAATTTTCATATTTTAAAGAGCTGGCAGGGAAATTTTTAATTTAATGCAGTGCTTCTTGTCCGGTCTGAGACCCACTTTATATCAAATGTCTATTAGGCAGTGAAGATCACCTATTTTTAAAGAAAACAGATCTTAAACGTGGTGATTTTGTAATGGAAAGACAATTTACCGGAAGCCATCAGGCTGGCTGCTTAAAAATTAAAAGTCTGTGTGCATATACCCCATTGACAACTTTAAAACTCAAAAGTGTTTACTATTTTGTGTGCCATATGCGTCAATTGTTTGGTCAGTGGTCTGAGAATGTGAGTAAAATGCTCATAATCAGATTGGAGTTTATGAATCGGATGACCACAAATTATTCCCACAATGGCATTATATTAATCATTCGATTCTCTGTAATTCTTATTTGTTCTTCTATTTTATTTTCCTTTCTAAAATGAAAAAGTGTCATATGGTTTAGCTTTAAATATTATAGAATGGCCAGGCAATCCATTCTCAACCTGGGGACAAAGTAAATTTGTCATTTGTAATCAGTAACTAAACATTATAACAGATCAGTCTTTATTGGCTGTAAAATTTCACCCAAAAGTGTGGAAATATTTAGTGCAGCTTTTTCAAAATTTGTTTGTGAAGTCCAGTATTTCACAAAATACTAAATCACCACACAGACTTCATTCAAATCAACAGCACTGACTAACATAAAAAGCTGCCTGGTTTGAGTTATTGCTGTGTGTTCTAAGCTACAGTGTATATATGTATATACATACATATATATATATATATATGAATTTATTATTGACAATGCTTTTATTGTCCTTCAATTTCACTTCATCTTAAGTTGCTCATTTGGCCTTGACTTTTGCTTTTTTCCAGCAAAATCAGAAATGGCTCTCCACACTTACTGTGCTTGTTTTCCTTTTCATTTATACTTGTTGTACTGATAACAGAAAGCTGCATGCTTTTTAGCCTGTGAGATTTGGCTAATGTGAGTGCACCTTTAGGCATGTAAAACCACACCAAAGTATATTGGTGGATATCAGTAATAATAATCGTTGCTATGCCATTGATAGCATAACACAACTTTATTTCATGTTTTATCTTTTTATCTCACTGAAGAATGTTTTTTTAATGGAGTGAAGGAAACAGATTGATTAAGAAACACATTTTTTGCTATAGTTTTTTTTATAATTATATCTAAATAATGGGGTTGAGAGTTTGTACTTTGTAAATTATTTAAATGTCACAACTTAAAAAAACACATGCTTACACATTTTTGTTCTCAATCATTTTAATTTAAAATCCACAGAATGTACTGAGCTTCATCAGGTCATATGAGGTATACATAAACATTCTTCACCATGTTGTAATGAAGGAAAAAATAATAAAGCACAAAGTACATCAATACAAAAATGTCTACTTCTAAACTCTTGTTTTTATATATATATATATATATATATATAAAACAGTCAGTTATAGTTATAGTAAACATATGATGACTTGTTTGCTGTTCTGTTTGTTGAAAGTGATTGTTGCTGCAGACATCAATGGAAACTGACATACAGTTGACATTTTCTGTAATATGTATTGCTGCACTTTCAAAATAATACTTGGCTGTTGCAGAGTTAATACACAGCTTTGATACACAGTTGACTTCTGAATAACCCAGGAATTAATAACGAAGCACCAGCTGTACCATTTTGTGCAGGGTCAAGCTAAGTGCATGGTCAATAACAAAGTGCTTCATCATTCGTGAAGTCATCTTATTTAATCCTGCATCAAGTCAGCGGTTATATAATATATTGGCAGTGCCAGGGGATCGAACAACTTATACTAAACAGACACAAAGTACAATTTATTGAGGGAGGCACTCTTAAAAAGAGCTGACTCTCAACACTGGTCAAGAGGTACATCATCAATACCCTGAGATCCGTAGCTCATTAGCTGCTCTTGGGTGAATCTCCAGGTCACGTTTCACCCAAAAATGAAAATGAAATAAAAAGTATATTTGATTACTTAAAGGCAGTTCAGCAAATACTAGAATGACGTATAAATATCTCGAGTAAATGTACTGTTGAGTTAAAAGTTTTTTTTTTTTCTTAAAACAGGCTCATTGGAAATATGTGCCACAGCCTACATTTTATTTTGTAAAACTTTAAAAACGTACTTCAACATATGCTTGACTGTAGTTTCTATGTAAAAATGAATGCTATGGGGCAGTATGATGTTACAGGGACATATTATTCAGAAATAAAGGATTATTTTCGTGCAGTTTTATGCAAAAAATAAAAATAAAAATAGCACAAAACTCCTTAGCTATGTCCATAATTTGTAATCTGATACATTTGCCTCAACTTTCTATCTACATATGGACAATTGGTCTGGTTTGGTCAGTTTGCTCAATAGCTCACTTTGTACGATGTTGTATTTGTAATGCAAAGCTCCTGGTTTCTAGTAACTGAAACACATTTCAACAAGAGAGATAAAAGCAATGCAAAAATCAAGGTAAAACTCAATGCAATCTCATGGCAATTCATAACTGTTTTATTTAGGCCGATCACACCGAACGCGAGTTTCCATGTTGAGAACGCAAAGGTGCTCCGCACTGCCTTTATTTGTTGACAAGAAAAAAAGTGTGGCGTGCTTTTTTTTTATGTGACATGGCAACTACTCAATCAGCTGTATTGTGCGCAATCATCAGATCAGATATTGTTATAATTGTAATATTTAATAATATTGTGATATTCAAGATTTATGAAGCCATATAGAGACCACAAGTCTCTCCTCCATATTTAAAAGGCTCTGTTGTCGTGTTGACAACACAAACACTGCTGTCACCTCAACAGAAACCCCGCCTATGCTTTGATTTGATTGGAGAATGAAAAGACACGACTGACATAATGCACTTTTCCTGCTTTTTTTCAAATGGAGGCACAAAGCATGCACAAACAAAAACGTGAGGCGCAGCAAGCAGTAAAAATTCAATCTTTAAGTTAGAGGTCTGCATTCCCACGGCTGTACAGCGGGACCCGACCAGATTTCTTGCAGCATGGAAATAAATTTCTGAATAAAATGCAGTAGTGGTTGGTAACTCGAACAGGAGTAATTTAAACAGGAGCAGGTGGGCTAACAATACAGCGTTCACAAGTCTCGATGTTATTTTGGAACAGCATAACTCTGATTTTCCACATTCTTATTGAGCACCAGTACAGCCAGTGATCACGTTGAACGCATGGACCAGTGCTTTCTGCACATGCTTTTTTTTTGCAGTCTGTACATGCATCATCTGCATAATAGTCCTCAGTGCAGGCTTTACCAACATGGGAGAGCAGAGTAAAGATGTGATGTCCTTCAGCTTGCATTAGAAAATGGTCAGTTTACTGTTAGGAAACCCACATCAGGCAAGTCTGATGTATGGGAGTCTTTTTCATGCATCATGGATGCAAATGGAAAAAAATGACCCCTTGTGTGACTTGACAATACCTTAAAGTTTTACCCTTTAGCAGTTACAAGACTGGAACCTCAGGTTTAAGGCGCCAGTCATGTCTCATCACAAAGGGAAAAAACAAAACTGCCATTTAGCCTACAATCCTTGCACAACCTACAGTTTTATCTGTTGAATCTCTCTTTTGGTAGTACCCAATTTAAACGTGAGATTTTGGAAACTAGATCTAAATTTAGCGGAAAAGGTCATGTCAGGTAGAAAATTATTCTAAGCGGGCAGCGGGTAAGCAAAGGCTGAATATACAGCGGGAGTGTTCAGCTGCGGAATAAAACCTTGCGGGAGCAAAAAACTAGTCCCGTGCAGACCTCTACTCTAAGAGCATGCAAAACCCTCACAGCCATTAGAAAAACAAAACAAAAAAGTGCGTTGTGTGTGATCAGGGCCCTAGTGGCTAATTAACCTAGTGGTTAATTTCTACGATTTGCTTATCCTCTAATGAGGAGTGTGGTTAGCTCCTTTTAAAAATGTTACATTTTCACATGAATGAAATCACAATACGTAAAATAGTTACACTTCCTTGTGAGAACAGACTGGTAAAACTTCATGGTCGCAGTGCACTTTTCTATTACACTTATAAACTTGCGTTTGGTGAAGGGTTACGATAAGCTCCGTCTTCTCATGGACTTATACAAGAAGGACGTGCTTCTTAAACGTATAACAAAATTTACCCAAAGTATACCCAAACATATTTCAGATTTGCGAAAATGTACACTGTGCCCTCTGGTGGATTTGTCATCAGAAATGTTCAACAAAATGTACCAGGTGCAACATATTTTATGTTTTGCAAATAGGTAGGCTGGGGCAAGTATTTTTAATGAGTCTGGGATGCAAAAAGCAGTCCAAGGGCGCACATCCAGTATGCAAAAAGTGCAATGTGAGTGCACCACCACAAAAAAATATGAACCAAAAAATACATTAAAAGTCAAAGCAGGCACACCACGTTATGGTCATAAGAATTGGTTAATAACATTTTAATAGCCTGAAAATAAGCTTAATATTCCTAATATACAGTGGAGATCAAAACTAGAAAACAATCTACTATTTCTAACATTTGATGTCACTGCTTGGTCAAGTTTGACGTTTTGCTAGCAGCAGTAAAATAGCAGTTTTTAGCATAATTCATGAGTTACGTATATTATGAAGCACAGTAAACAATCTGATAAAATATTTGAAAAAGAACACTAATCAAACTTGGAGTACACCTCCAGATTCCTCACAGTGGTGTTAATCTGGCTCCTGCTGGTAATTTCCTTAATTATCTGATAAACCCTTTGCAAGATGGTGAGCCGTTTTAAAGCATCTGAAACCAAAGTCCAGATCAGATGAAGACCAATTTGAACAGTAAAGATTGTATTTTTCAAAAAATCAAGTGTATATAAATTGTCCTCTAATTTAGTACCTCCCCTGTATATACAGCATATCTACAAAATACTGAATAAAAATAATGACATTTATACAATTTAAAAATACAAACAGAAATACATTCAATAACAGACTCATACCTTAAAGTTGATGAGATTCATCGCTTAAGTATTATTGGTGCATTAACTATAAATAAATAAAGTTTTACAGTTTACACTTTTTAGGAGAACTTTTCTTCCAGTGATAATGATTTAGTTGATATGTATGCTTAGAAAAATAGACAGAAATCTCTCCACAGGTTTTCGAAAATCTTTTTCAAAACAACAAAGGATACTTTGTCTTTAAAAGTAGCTGTACATTTGACATTGACGTATACAAGGACATTCATCTTTTTAGACATTATACACTACTATATACTGTTTCAAAAATATTTTCATCATTTCAATTAATATCTCAGTATTACAGTAAACTACTAAATGAAAATCAATATTCAGTTTGGAGCACTTCTACTGTATTTTTAAATATTTTAAACCACACAGAAAGGTATTGAAATTTAATTTAATTGAATGTCTTTTTCAGATTTCTAGTCTGAATAACCATGACAGTACTGTCAATTTTAAGACACTTTCCCATATACATACATACCCTAATGTTATTTTTTGAGTATTCTCATATGCTCACCAAGTTTGTATTTATTTGACTGCATTTACTTCAGTAAAAACAGTAATACTGTGACACTTTCCCACTATTAAAAACTACTGTTTCTATTGTAATATATTTTAATGGTATTTTCTCCTGTGTTGACAGAGTTACATTTTCAGAGTCATTCCAATCTTCATACCCCATGATCCTTCAGAAATAATGATAATATGCTGATTTTCTGCTCAAAACACATTTCTAATTTGCTGCATTTGAATATTTTCAACTGTAGTGTAACCCTTTACTAAAAGATAATATAAGTATTTTAGCATCGTTACATGCATCTCCTTATTTCATACAAGAAAATGATGTTTGCTAACCTTTTCAATTGTCATCAGTGTTGTTTACTAATCGTAAAGCACAGCTAACACATTAGAACAGGGGTGTCAAAACTCGGTCCTAGAGGGCCGGTGTCCTGCATATTTTTTAGTTCCAACCCCCAATTAAACACGCCTGAACCAGCTAATTAAGCTCTCTATAGGTATACTAGAAACTTCCAGGAAGGTGTGTTGAAGAAAGTTTGTGTGTGTGTTGAAGTTGGAGGTGTGTTGAAGAGTTTAGACACCCTTGCATTAGAATGTATTCAGTAAGCTTGTATTTAAAGGCACAGTACTTCTTTTGAAAATACCAAATGCACTCCTAAAAATAAAGTTTCTTTATTAGCATTAGTGGTACCATGAAAAACCTTTTACATCAATGATCTAAAAATCTTTCACACTAAGAAAAATTGGTTTAAGGCTTATTCCCGGTTCTTTCTGGAACCAAAAATGTTTTGTGGCACTGTTGCAAACCACGCTTTTAGAACCTTTGTTTTTAGGAGCGTGTGCCCAAAGCAGAAAATAAAAAGCTGTATATACCTCGACACTTGGGTCAGAATTTGCCTATAGAAGTTTCCTCGGGCTGCTTGTTGGCGGTGCTGTGTACTGTGAGCTCCTTCTCCGAGCTCAGACTGATGGAGGTGGTCTCCTTACGGCTGTCTTTAGACCTCCTTTCTGTAGGAGAAGACGATGTGGTGCCTTCCTCCCAGGTGCGGAGAGGGCACACACGGGCAGCCTGGTTTGAAAGGTTGTTGTGTGCCAGCCGCCCATCTGTCACTGTGAAGCAACTGTCCACAGCGGAGCCTTGACTGATCCGGCCTTGCCCGCAGAAAGGGCCGCACAGCAGCGCCAGGAACTCCTTGCGAACACTGCGGTGCATGTAGCCGTAGATGTAGGGGTGTAAGCAGCACTGCAGAAAGAAGAGAATAAGTGCTGTTGAAGCCAACCAGGGCGGCACTGCTGCACTGGAGTAAATGGATATGGTGCTCAAGACACTGTACGGGCCCATGCTGAGGACGTAAGATGCCATGATCACAAACACCACCCGCGCTGCCTTACAGTGATATTGGAAGCGTCTCTGCCGAGTCCTGATGGGATAAGTTGCAGAAAAGGTCTCTTGCTGCGATTGCTGCTGCCGTTGGGGGCTGGAACAGGATGCTTGGGAATCCAGGGGGGGGGTTGGATTGGATGGGGTGAACCAGTGCGTTCTGTCGTCTCGCCGCTCTGAAAACCATCCAATAGCAGCAAAGCATGATCACCACAGGCAGCCAGAAGGAAAGCGCAGACACCAGGGCAGAATACGAGTAACTCGAGGACCATACAACAGTGCAGGCATTGTGGCGACGGTCAAAGTCAATGGTTCCCCATCCATAGAGTGGCGGAGTGCTTTGAAGTACACTGACGAGCCAGGTGAGAGCGATTAAGTTGGTGCCCAGGTGCGGTGTCATTCGGGTTGGATAGGACAGTGGGTGGATGATGGCCAGGTAGCGATCTATGGAAACCACGATGATGGTATTGACGCCTGCAAACGCGAAGAGATGCATGAGCACCACCAGGGCCTGGCACAGCCGAGCGTCCAGTGGCCAGACCTCTGGCACAGTGGCAGCAATGGCGAAGGGCATGACCAGCACCGTCTGCAGCAGGTCAGCGAGGAGCAAGTTGAGCACGAAGCGGTTGGCGACGTGAAGAAGCTGTGGTTTGCGCTGGAACACCAGCAGCACTACAATGTTTCCAAAAAGTGATGTGCAGACGATCGCAGATATGAGCACCATCTTCACTGTGCTGTTCACCAGAGAGGGCGACAGGGCTGCCCCAGGGTCCCAGGGCACTGTGCTGGAATTACTGCCCAGAGGTGAAAAGGTGGGCATGGTGACAGAGACAAGGTGGGAGATAAAGCATTAGGAGCCTTACAGATATCGCCAACACCATCCAGAAAGGCTGACGACTGTTTTGCCACTCTTCACACCTTGAGAAAGGATGTAATAGAAAAAAAAACGATGTTCAGCACATCCTGATCATTTTTCAGATGAATGTTCACACTTGTGAGTTCACACTGTAATGATAGCGGAGTCAGTTATACAGACATAGGAATGAACTAATGTGTCCAACATAAACATTTATATTCATTTACAAGGCATCAAGGCACACTGTAAGTTAACCTTTAAAAACACTATTAAGCATTTTAAACATTTGAGTTTTGATTCCTAAAATGATGCAAAATATTAACCTACAGCTCTGGAAAAACATTACAGAGATCACTTTAAATTTTATTTATTTTTAGTTGTCAGAATTTACCATTGATATCTATTTTTATCAAAATATTCAGTTTGCAATTTCTGATAAGAGTATTATTTAGAGCATTTCTTTACAAAAAAATGACAATATGTCAATATAAAATATGTTTTCTGACCTTAAATATTGGGGGAAAGGATATGTTTGTGTTTAAAATATGTTACTATAACATTTTAAAACATGGAATATGTTATATTACTTTAAATACAGCACTATATAATATTCATTCATTTTCTTTTCGGCTTAGTCCCTTTATTATTAAGGTATCGCCACAGCAGAATGAACCGCCAACCTATCCAGCATATATGTTTTACGCAGCGGATGCCCTTCCAGCCGCAACCCAACACTGGAAAACACCCATACACTCTTGCATTCACACACATACACCATGGCCAATTTAGCCAATCTTTGGACTGTGGGGGAAACCGGAGCACGCAAACTCCACATAGAAATGCCAACTGACCCAGCAGGGGCTTAAACCAGCAACCTTTCTGTGAGAAGATCGTGCTACCCACGCCCTTATAATAAGATTCTTATTTAAATATTTGATGTAATGTTGTTTATACAATAAAATAAAAAAAAATATTTAAACGTACCCTTAATAATGGCAAATCGAACCACAATAACTCTGAAGTGGTCTCTTATTTTCTCCCAGAGCTGTATATCAAATTATTAGCAATAATCAATGACAAATATTGGCCTATCATATCTGCCAAAATTGTAATATTAGTGCATCCCTAAGTCTTGAATGAAACTTTATCAAACAAGAGGCAACATTACCTGCAGCACACAATGGCAAACTTTACATTTATGTACATATAAAATATAAAACATTATTCAATACACAATATGATAAATCTTCTTAGACAACATATAGCAGTGTTCTATAAGCTACAATGTTAACAACACAAGCATTTTCTACATAGCCTATCTATTATCTAAATTAGATAAATACTAGAGCCTATATCACATTGCATACTGAACAATATATTATTCATTGCATGCATATACAAATTAGTATGCACGTTTAGCTATATTTAACCAGTGAGTGCGTAATGAACAACGCATCTGTGTAGGCTACAGAGATGTTTAATCCATTCTGAAGGCTCAGAAGCAGTGTATCTTATCTCACCTTTTTCCCGAATCACTGTTAGTAAGCTCGGGCCAAATTATATGCATCTAGCTACCTTTTATGCGAACAATAAGAACAGCTGGAAATCATAATTCCATTGTTAACCGCGCGCTAAAAGTGGCGCTGCTTTTTCTCTACGGTGCAAATCGCATGCAAATATCGCCAATGGATGCAAGACATTTACCGTGCGAACGATCATTGAAGACCAAGCCTCCGTTCGTCTCCTCTCGAATGGCTGTCGGTTGTCAGTCGCCTTTGTGTGTCTCTCTTCACTGACAGCGCTCCTGTGATGTTCTCCCATTTTAGTCTCCTCAGTGTCATCAATGGCAGTCGCGTCCTCGGCTCTCTGCGAGCAGGACTTCATTCAGAGATGGAGAATCATCAATCAGGCGCTCGCTCGTCGAGTCAGGGCAGATACTGTTTAATAAAACAGCCGTGGGTTTCTGTAACCCGCGAGTGAACATGCGGTGGCGCGGATACAGCAGAGTGTCACAGCGGTTACATGTCATCATCAGCTCTGCTTAATAGGACTGTAACGCTGCTGGTGCTCGCGAGTGCACTTAAACAGGGTAAATAATGGTGCATCGAGGGGGAAGACAATCAATAAAGAGGGTGGTTAAATATAAATAAATAAATGAATAAAGGAAGCACACTACGTAGTGCACACTGAATCATTTTACGCAAACTCCCAACTGGTTACATGTAACGGCGTTACATAATTTAATTACAAAATAGATGTAATAGTTGTTTCCATCCAAAGCTGCATAATACATTTGCGACAGTTTTCATGCCCTGTGTTCAATAGAATAAAAATCACTTCTACATATACAGTTGCAGTCAGAATTATTAAACATCCTGAATTATTAGCCAACGCCCCACCCCCCCCCCCCCCCCCCCCCCCCGGTTATTCTTTTCCCCAATTTTTGTTTAACGGAGAGATTTTTTTAAACACATTTCACAAAACATAATGGTTTTAATAACTAATTTCTAATAACTGATTTATTTTATCTTTGCCATGATGACGATAAATAATATTTGGCTATATTTTTTAAGACACTTCTATTCAACTTAAAGTGACATTTAAAGGCTTAACTAGGCAGGTTAGGGTAATTAGGCAAGTTATTGTATAAAGATGGTTTATTGTGTAGACTACTGAAAAAATAGCTTAAAGGGGCTAATAATTTTGACCTTAAATGTTTTTAAAAAAGATAAAAACTGCTTTTATTCTAGCCGAAATAAAACAAATAAAACAAACTTTCTCCAGAAGAAAAAATCTTATCAAACATACTGTGAAAATTTTCTTGCTCTGTTAACATCATTTGGGAAATATTTAAAAAAGAAAAAAATTAAAGGGGCTTTAACAATTCCAACTGTACATAATAGCCGTAATAAATGAATAGTCCAGTTTAATGTTTCTGGATATTGAGAGATCACTTTATTTATTTTTTCCTCATGTGCAGCCTAAATAAGTTGCACCTCAGACTGGCAGATAATAACAAACTCTCGCATTTGGGTGCACTGCCTGCAAAAACAATTGTGTAAGACAGAAATCTATGCAAAATCAACATTGAAAGTTTTTATTATAGTTCATATCTTTTTATCAGATTAAAAATGTATTTTTTTTGTAATAATTTATGAGCATACCGGTGCTTTCATTCTTTTTTTTTTTTTTGCTATATCCTAAATACACATTAAAGTGTGAATGGAAACAGATACTGTGATCTGTTACCTTTACTGAGAAAATTGTTTATGAAAATGTTTTTTTTTAATTTATTGATTATTTCAATGTATTTATACCGATTTGGGGTATAATATTTTCTTTAAAAAGCTATCCTTTTGACTCGTTATTATTTGTTCTGTTGTCTGTTTTTAATGTCCACATTGCCTTTGCAAAAGTACATTAGGCTATTCTGATGCTGTTGGTGTTAGTGTTTATATATACAGTTAAAATCAGAGTTATTAGCCCTCCTTTAAATTAGTATTAGTTTTTTTTATATTTCTCAAATGATGTTTAACAGAGCAAGGAAATTTTCAGTTTGTCAGATATTTTTTTTCTTCTGGAGAATTTTTTTTTGTTTTATTTCGGATAGAATAATCACAGTTTTTATAAAATTTTATTATAATTAATAAAATGTATTAGCCCCATTTAAGCTATATTTTTTTCAATAGTCTACAGAACAAACCATTGTTATACAATAACTTGCTTAATAACCTAACCTGCCTAGTTAACCTAATTAACCCAACTAAGCCTTTAAATGTCACTTTAAGATGAATACTAGTGTCTTGAAAAATATCTAGTTAAATATTATTTACTGTCATCATGGCAAAGACAAAATAAATCAGTTATTAGAAATGAGCGATTAAAACTATTATGTTTAGAAATGTGTTGAAAAAAATCTGTTTTCTGTCCGTTAAACAGAAATTGGGGGAAAATAAACATGAGGGCTAATAATTTAGACTTCAACTATAT
>CAIGQZ010000690.1:1451836-1464366 GCA_903798205.1 Danio tinwini | reverse complement strand
TTTTCTGTTTTTTCTTCTTTCCAGGGCATAGTCTGTTTTTTTATCATAGCTGTGGAAAATTTTTATTTCAAAAATAGATTTATAGCTATTAAACATTTTTGCTATGATTTTAAATCTGCATGTAATCTCAGAACGATCTCAAAATAAAAAGAGTAAAAAAAATCAGCGCTTGTTTGAGGCTGTCCTATATAATAAAAATTGTTGAAACAGTTGAAAACATTTGTTAGCAATTTAGAAAAAAAAAATCATTACAGGTTTTAAACGTAGCATATATTAAAAGTATAGCCTAAAATAGAAAAAATATTGCTTACATTAAATTAATAAAGTACTTGGAATATTTACACTACTTAGAATAATTTGCAGGTAAGTTATATGACCGTTTACCCTTTTTTTCTAAAGGGGATTGATAAATAATAAAATATGTATAGTCTATATGTGTGCATTATTATGTTTGTGCATAGCTTTCCTGTCTAAATAAATAAATGAAAAATAAATAAATAAATAAATAAATAAATAAATAAATAAATAAATAAAACTAAACATCTAGTCGGGAAATTTTGAGTCGAGTTCCCGAGCTCCTCTCCGTTTCTTCGCGCATGCGCGCAGCATGGTTTCGTCCTACCTGCTTTGAGCTGCGCTCGATCGCACATGAGGCGGCGCTCTATTTAAGGATTGTAGCGTTCTTCAGATACTAGAATGAGGTAAGTACACTGGAGTCAGTCAAGTTTGCTGCACAACACTGTAATTGTTTAATTATTTCGAGTTATTCAAAATGGTAATTAAAGGCTAGTTTATTTGTCATGCTAATAATATCCATGTTTCTTGATTAAGTCAGCTAAAGTTTGTATGTCAGCTAAAGTTTAGCTAAGGCAATATATGATGAGAAACAAACTTAGCGGAGAAACGACAGCAGAATTGTGAAAATACTAGCTCTTCTTTGTGCAGTCATTGAATATATGCTTGGAAACAAGCACAGAACATGCAAATTGTGTCTAAAGATAGCCTATACTTGTAATGAATTTTGTGAATATAAAAAAAAACACAAATTATGGTTTCTAGGTGAAGTTTTGTGATTATTTTGTAGACATTTGTTGACCAATTAACAACATGAAACAGTTGTGTTAGTGTGAGGGAATTAAAATCAATTGGTAAAGTTACGTTAAAGCAGTAGATCTTCCAAAAATTACAATTCTGTCATCGTTTATCCTACTTACTGTCCACCTGTTCTGTTTGAGTTTCTTTCTTTTGTTGTGAAGAATATTAGCCATTGTCTAGCCATTGTCCAACATTCTGCAAAATAAAACATGACACAACTACTTTATAAAACGCTTAACGTGAAAAAAGCTTAACGTGGCATAATCGACCTAAACATCAACCAGAGAAACCCAAATGTCTGTCAAACTTTACTTGTAATTAACCCGAACTACTGTAAAAAGAACTAGCCCCAGTTCCATAGATAAAGAGAAGAACACCACGTTAAGTGTTTTCTCCCCCATTGAAGTCTATTATAAAGCAAAAGCTTAACATGGCTTAATGCATCTTAAGAACAAGCAGAGAAAATCTAATTTCTATCAAATTTAACTCATAACAAACACTTTCTGATGTAAAAAAAAATGAGCTGTAAGTTTAGTGAGTGAAAATTTTTATGTTATACCTTTTAAGTCCATTATAACCTACCTCAACAAGTAAGGCACACCATAAATCTATGAAATTTATTAACACTAACTACTAGCAAAAATCAAGACCTGTTTTATACTCATTGAAGTCCATTATAATTAAAAGCTTAATGTGGTTTAAGTTAACAACATTTGGAGACAATCAAATATCTATTAAAACATACTCATAAACGGTTTCAGCTGTTAAAAGAACAAGCTTTTATTTTAGTGTATCAAGTGGACAACATCACTTTTAGCATTCTCCATATAAAAGTCCATTATAAGGAAACAGCTTAGCGTGGCTAAACGTACCTTAACACGGACCAGGGAAACCCAGATTTCTGTCGAACTTTATTAGTGATTAACACTAACTGTTGTCAAAAGAACAGGCCCTAATTCCATAGATAAAGTGAACAATCATGTTAAGCGTTTCTCCCCCGTTAAAGTCCATAATATGGAAAGACTTAACATAACTTTACAGCAACCGAGGAAACCAAATGTTAAAAAGGCTGTTCATAAAATCTAATTTTATTTATGATAACTTAACTCTTGCAGTCAAAAGAATGTGCATGACATCCCTACAACAGCATAGGGGAAAACACTTAACACAATATTGTTCACTTCAGCTGTGGAAAGGGGGCTCATTATTTTGCTAGTAGTTACTGCTAATTACATGTAAAATTCGATCGAAATTTGATTTTCCCCATTGTTGTTAAGGTACATTAAGCCATGTTAAGCTTTTTCCTTATAATAGACTGTAATGGGGGAGAAAACAGTTAACGTGATGTTTTTTTACTTTATCTTTGTAATTGGAGCTCATTCTTTTTACAGTAGTTCGGGTTAATTACAAGTAAAGTTTGACAGAAATTTGGGTTTTCTGGTTGATGTTTAGGTATATTAAGTTACGTTAAGCTTTTTTCATGTTAAGCGTTTTAGAATGTCCCCTTTTCCCCCCACATCCCTGGTTGTAATATGTATTACATTTCTGAATTAACATTCAAAACACTGACTAAGGGGAACAGTTTTAAAATATGTATTTTATTCCATTTCTTTTTGTCACGATGCCAATTTCTCATAATTTTATTTGTTTTATTTTATTTGAATAAAACCCACATGGTTTTACTTTAACAACCAGTCTGTTAAAAAGATATTTTTTATTATTTTTATTTATTTAAAAGAGATCTCTTCTTTCTGTTGATATTGGCATACTTTTTTTGTCTGAATGATCAAAAATGCTTGTTCTTGCTAACATGTTTAGTATATGATGGTTGTGTAATTTAATAAATGAAGTGGAGTATACTTCAATTTCAGAGAAGCGTTCACTTGAAGTACAATCAACAAAATACACAACAATTCATCCTTCATGTATTATTTAATATGCTACCTAGAGAAAGATATAACAATATGTGCATATACTACAGATTACATTGAAAATTTTACATTGAGTTTATATTTAATACCCTTTTTATTTTCAGTGTCAACCTAAAATGTGTATATATAGGTCACATTTGATAAATACACTAGATGAGTAATGATGATAAAGTATTAAACATGTGTTCATCTTCCATTGTTTATTCAATTCGCAGCGTTGGTTGAGCCAGTGTTATGTCACACTTAGTAAGGCAGCCCAAACAAACAGATTGCAAACCTCACAGAAAGATAATGCGTTTGCACATTGTTCTGAAGGCCTAAAAGTACTAGGTCAATTTTTTTGCGTTTACTGTAAACTACTGGATCACAATAATTTATTAATCTTTATTAGGTATCAGTGCCGTTGGTGTAATCCGCAATACTTCTGTGATGTCATTAACGTCAAGCTGACTGATATCACTGACATTAAACTCAAAGAGCCACCAATGAGTTGTTGGTGTTTAGCGCCATCTAGTGTATCAAGATAGATTCTGCAACTGGATTTTTTTTTAATTTTACGAATCGAGATGCCTCATTTGCATTGCCTGTTTTTAATTATGTGTCAATATCATGGATCTAAAACTGATCATTGCTATTTTCACCTTACCACGTCTCTGAGGTACAATTTACCCTGTCATAATTGCTTATTTGGGAACTAAAATGATATAGCCATAGTGTGCTCCTAAGATAGATTTAAATCGGCTCTCTCTTTTTCTCTGAATCTTTCTCTATTTTTGGAGAGATTTATTTAGTGAATAATGCAAAGAGGATTTTATCGCAGGGTTATGTAGGAAGCCACATTGTAAACAACAGATGACTCTTTGTAACACTGCATTTCACTGGAAGAGGCCACCTAGTGGCTCATCATGCCGTGTTACAGAAACCAATCTGTATATTGATCATGGTAATGTCAATAAGACAACAGAGGTTTTTTTTCTTTTCTCCAAATCTTAAATTAAGACATTAAGGTATTGTAAAAGTGCCCTGAGGGGAGAGTTAAGGAGAGAGGAAACACAGTCAACACATCAGCTTTATTAACAGTTTTATTTAGCTTTGGCAGAGTAAAAACATACCATAAATGCGTGTTGCAAATTACCATTGCACACAACAAAATAAATGTATATTGCACATACTTTTGTACACTCACCGGCAACTTTATTAGGTACATCTTACTATTACCGGGTTGGACCCACTTTTGCCTTCAGAAATGCCCTTATCTTTTGTGGCATAGATTCAACAAGGTACTGGAAATATTCCTCAGAGATTTTACATGATAGCATCATGCAGTTTCTGCAGATTTGTCAGTTGCACATCCATGATGCAAATCTCTCGTTCCACCACATCCCAAAGGTACTCTATGAGATCAGTGATCTCAGAGGTGATTGTGGAGGTCATTTGAGTACAGTGAACTTGTTAGGTTCAGGAAACCAGTCTGAGATGATTCACACTTTATGACATGGCACTTTATCCTGCTAGAAGTAGCCATTAGAAAATGAGTACACTGTGGTCATAAAGGGATGGACATGGTCAGCAACAATACTCAGGTAGGCTGTGGCGATGACACAATGCTCAATTGGTTCAAATGAGCCCAAAGTGTGGCAAGAAAATATCCCCCACACCATTACACTACCACCAACCTGAACCATTAATACAAGGCAGGATGGATCCGTGCTTTTATGTTGCTGACACCAAATTTTGACCCTACCATCTGAATGTCGCAGTAGAAATCAAGACTCATCAGACCAGGCAACATTTTTCAATCTACTATTGTCCAATTTTGGTGAGCCTGTGTGAACTGTAGCCTCAGTTTCCTGTTCTTAGCTGACAGGAGTGGCACTCTCAATCCGCCTCAAGGTTGAACATGTTGTGCATTCAGAGATGCTCTTCTGCATACCTCGGTTAACCAGTGGTTATTTGAGTTACTGTTACCTTTCTATCAGATCGAACCAGTCTGGCCATTCTCTTCTGACATCTGGCATAAACAAGGCATTTGCGTCGACAGAACAGCTGCTCACTGAATTTTTTTTTCAAACCATTCATTGTAAAACCTAGAGATGCTTGTGCGTGAAAATCCCAGTAGATCAGCAGTTTCTGAAATACTCAGACCAGCCTGTATGGCACCAATCACCATGCCACGTTCAAAGTCACTTAAATCACCTTTCTTCCCAATCCTTATGTTTGTTTTGAACTGCAGCAGATTGTCTTGACCATGTCTACATGCCTAAATGCATTCAGTTGCTGCCATGTGACTGGTTGATTAGAAATTTGCGTTAACGAGCAGTTGGACAGGTGTACCTAATAAAGTGCTCATTACACACCTATTATTACATATTATTCTGCTTATAATAAATGTTTTCTTTTAATAACTTTAACTTAGAAATTAAAGATGCAAAATCATCTCAGGAAAAATCCCAGGGGAAAATAGTTTATTATGACCTTTTAATTATCACATAGATGAATACCAAGTGTAATCATAAATGCTGATAAAGGCTACATTTTGTGAAATGTTATTAACTGGAAAAACATTTCCGGTGCATAAGCAGGTGGCTTTTTTAATGTGTCTGAATATAAAACTTCGAAAAAACATATGTTAGAGTAAATAATGATATTAGGAGCATGTACATTACAGGCATATCTTTATAAATAGACATTGCCAACTATAGTCCTGACATACGTACCGCTGTTTTTAGTACATCATTGTTATCATATAAATATAACAAGGCCACTTGCTTCTCCAGCCCGAGTGCGCACTGACAGAAAGTTTCTGGTGCTCACATGTAAACAAACAGAAGCTCTACAAGCACTGGCTGTTTAGAAAAGCACCCATTCACATTCCCACAACACAGAATGCTGTTTGTATGAACGCTCTAACAGTTTAGACGTGATTACTTATGTTTTCCCTGGAAGGTGATTACTTTGCCACTCTTGGCAGCCATTGTCACAGTCTGGCGCTTCCCATTCATGCAACTGGACCACCGGCACAAAGGAGCGAAGTGCTCGATTGATGACAGTCCTCAGTAGGCCAAAGGAAGACATTAAAACAACTTGTATGGGGCTCTTTCAGGAGATTAACTTACTATAAGGGCTACCTGCCATGGACCCATTGCTTGCATTCATGAAGCCAGTACAAAGGCCTTTATTTTTTAGCCAAGGCCACAGCTGCATGAAAGCCAAGACTGAATAGGGTAATGACCACAAAAAACAACAAACCTCAAGTGTGTAAAAATAAAGTGTCTTCTTAAATGTAAGCCTCCTTTCAGGGGAAGGTGATTCCACCATTGAGGATAGCAAATACCGTTGGTCTAATTAATTTCAGAGGAGTGGTGTTGTATAGAAAGATGGCATAAAGGAACAAAGTAGACTTTAATTAAATCTCCCTATCTGACAGGCAGCCCTGAAACATACACATCACATGGCCGGTCTAGCAGGAGGTGTCTGACTTGCTGTCTGTCTGGGCCCTAAACATACAACAGACCGACCACAAAGACCATTGACGGGAGATGTACAGACTGCACAATAGTAGAGCAAAAATTAGAGCGGGTATGCCATAATTTCAAACCCAACCAGTCTGGCACATGCTTATTTAGCCATCTACATGAATATGCTATTAAATGGCCAGTGATAATGATGTTGTAGCTGAGATCACCAGAAGAAGAGGGTTTGATCAGCAGGATTAGTGCACGTCACCCTTCACCCCTTTACACATAAAGACTATAGAGAGCTTTGTGTCGGCACTCAGAAGTCCATCAAAGCCCCATTCGCCGTGTCCATCTCTACCTCCTGGAGGGTGTTCACGACCACCCTGGCCTCAAAGAAAACACTGCACACACAATAAAACCAAAAACCACCATTTTGGACAATAGTCATAGTGTCTGTTTGAGAGCGAGAGAAAGGAGGGAGCGCCTCAGAGCTGAGCAAGAACGCATGTGTGTGCACATTGAGGTGAAATTACGCCATTATCTCACGGTCATAGCCGCCGACTGAATAGAGTCTTCTTGAAGACATGCAGCACCACGTAGAGAGCGCACCAGAGGGAGGGCCCAGGCGCTTTGCTTGTGCTTACTGAGTGGAAATGCCCTGACAGGTGTGCCATTGTACCAATAAGGTTGTGTGAGCATTAAGAACGTTCCAGGGGAGTCCCCGTGTCTGCTGGTAATGTGTTTATTGCCAGTAATTTTTTTGTTGGCTCGATCTCCTCCTCCTGTCTACTTCCGCCATCCCCTCAGGATCTGGTTGAAAAGAGAAAGCCTCTCTTGCACAGTTGGCTGGACAACTTCTAATGAGTCAGACAGGCAGTACTTGTCACCATTCAGCCATACAGACAGGTCAGAGAATGAGCAGAGGAGGGAAAATGGCAAGAACGAGAGACTAACCTGACAGAAAGCAGGAAGGGGTGACTAGTGACCACTGTGACTAGTAAACACTGAAGGAGTTTGTATCCATTTAGGCCTCAGGCCTCAGCCTTATTGGATGTCTGCAGGTAAGTGTCTGTTTGCTTCACTGTTTCTGTGTTGTACAGATACAATATGTAGCTTCCTAAGTGGTACCTTATATTGTTTTCAGACATATTTGTCCAATGATTTTTTACAATAAATTTTTTTTAAAGATAAATTCATACTCCAGCAGCCAAAACAAGAAGACAGAATTACAATAGCTCTACTGAACGTCACGTTAATTAAATGGCAAGGTATTTTGATCGGCACCGACGCCTGTCAATGAAGCTGCAGTTCTGCATTTGAACGCTGGATGTCAGGGTTTGCTCGCCGCAGAGGCACATCTTTTTCAAGCCCCTTGGGGAGTTTTAGCGAGCGCACGTGGTGTGACAGCTTCCCTAGGAAGTTTGGGTGACATTTGCTTCACTTAATGACACAAGCTAATTAATCATTAGCGATCCCAGAGGTATTCCTTTTAGAGAGGCTTTGTCGTGCCTGCTCCCAGCAGGAGGCTGCAGCCCCAACATGTTATGTATGCATATGTTTAACTGCCGTGTTCCACACTGAAGACGTTTTAATTTTGTACCGTTTATGTGTTCGGATTGAATTCGTGTTTTCGGTTGCCAGATTAGTATGTCATTTAATATTAAGTGTATTTTCACCCTTTAAACTGTGGGGTATGAAAAGGTGTTAACATTTTATCTAGTCGTGGTTAGGTCATAAACTTATGATTTATGAAGCTCTGATAAGAGGACGAAGCTACTGTAGGTAAATCAGTTAACAAACCAAGGGAGAATTGAGTAGATCAATGGTTTACTAGAAGATGGTTTAATAGACTAAAATTCTGTTTGTTGTCGTATCTAGACCTAAACCATGAGAGTGTTTTGCTCTGTGAGGTTGTTTTCAGAGTTTGCTGAGTTGAGGCAGACATCATTCCCCGTCAAATGTTCAATTTAAACTTGAAAGAGGCTGCCAGAGACTCCAATCTTGCTGAAACTAGAAATGTGTGAAGTAGTTCAAAATAGTTTGACATTTCTTGGAGTTTTTCTCTTTATGAATTCTGGTGGAGGACTCAGTTTATGCTGTGTCTGTGAAGATAGGCCGTTGGGTCTTATTATCTCCAATGTGTTTTAATTATTTATAGTATCTCAAAAGAAGGCTGGCTTGAGTTGTCTTGAAGAGACCTGACCTGACCTTCTGGAGAAACATGGATTTAAAACATCATCCTTGACCTAGTGCAAACAGGTGATTCATCAACTCTCATTTATACAGATAAAATAGGAATTGAATTACAGTTTATGCATTTGAAGTGAGGTAATGAGGAAATATGATGCAGGCGCAATTCAAATCAATGTATGACAATAGAACTCAACTACCTGAAGGGTAAATAACTATTTTATCTACACCTGGGGTGCCTAAATTCGGTCCTGGAGGGCCGGTTTCCTGCATATTTTAGTTTCAACCCCAATTAAACACACCTGAACCAGATATACTAAAACAGGGGTGTGCAAACTTGGTCCTGGAGGAACGGTGTCCTGCTGAGTTTAGCTCCAACTTGCTTCAACACACCAACCAGGAAGTTTTTAGTATATCTAGTAAGAGCCTGATTAGCTGGTTCAGGTGTGTTTGGTTAGGGTTGGAGCTAAACTCTCCAGGACACTGGCCCTCCAGGACAGAGTTTGGACACCCCTGTACTAAAACTTCCAGGCAAGTGTGTTGAAGGAAGTTGGAGCTAAACTATGCAGGACACCGGCCCTCCAGGACTGAGTTTGGACACCCCTGATCTACACTAACTGAATGCTGACTTGACATCCTCAAATGTTTATTAGAGACTATATACACTCTAAAAAAAACCTAGACAGTAGTTGAGTTTGGCCATATTTTTTCCAAATTCAGGTTGAAAAAGCCCAGCATTTGTAGTGTAGATGTAAATTATGAACATAAAAAGAGTATAGACTTACTTAGTGCACCATGTTGGAAAACCCAAAAATGTATCCACATTTTTTCACCCTCAAGTGGTTCCAGATTTTAATGATTTTCTGTCTTCTGTTGAACACAATAGAAGATATTTTGAAAGAAAAGGAAAAACAACTACCATGGAAGTCAGTGGTTACAGGTTTCCAGCTTTCTTCATAATATCTTCTATTGTGTTTAACAGAAGAAAGAAACTCTGTGAGTGAGTAAACCTTCATTTTTGGGCAAACCATCCCTTTATTTTCCCAGCTTGAATTACCCATGTGATTTTTTTTGGATTGTAATTCAGTATATTTCCTTTTGCGGTAAACATCCACTTTCAAACCACTTGTTTCAGAGCTCATTTTCAGGACGATTTCTCTGAATAAAATGCCCTTTATAACCTGCTGGTCATCAGGCTTTACTATCTGCTCCCAAAAGAGGAAAACATGTTCTCAATATGCTCGCTTTGCAAAACCGGTAGATGTACTCATCAATAAATTAATTTTTAGCTTTGTAAGCAAACCCCCCCTACTGATCATGGCACACTTTGTCCAGCTGTTACTGGCAGCAGAAGAATGCCAAAAAAACAATTAATCAGTCATCTACACTTTGTCTACTCAACACTTTTTTGAATGCATTGTGCAGCTTAGCTCAGAAAGGTTTCTGTACATGTCTTTGAATACAGTATTGCTGTTTGGTAGGAATGTGGGGCTGAGATGCAGTGGTATGCTTATTGTGCTCTAGCTCTATTACATATGTGTTGGTATAGTGGAGAATGAATTATTCTCTTTCATAGCTGCTTCGTCATTAATATGCAACGGAGAGCTAGGCCTTCCTCACTCTGCCAGGTGCCATTTAACATCGCTTGGATGTACAAGGACTTTTTCATATCCACTTAAATCAGGGGAAGATTTCATTCCAGCACAGACTAAAAGTAATTATGCTGCTCGCTAACAACACTTTTAGAGCATGTTTCACCAAAGGGCTTTGTTGATTGAGAAGGGGCAATAGCATTGTACATTAACAGATCTAATGAACCACCTTTTCACACCAAAATACCTTCTGTGTTTGTTAGAAATATGCAGACAAATTGATGCATGTCATGCACAAAGACATGAAATGGGATTTGATTATTGAATTCAAAATCCAAGTGGTCCACCTGATGAAGTTAAAGTAGTGTTTGAACAGTCCTTCATTTTACTTTTCTTCACTGCTCATTCAAGTCTATTCTCCTGGCATAATGGAGCCAATGCACACCTGGTGCCAACAACCTGACATGCCCTAAGTGTCTGCGAGCCCACCCGTGGTGATCCGGATGGAGGCATTCAAAGAAATCACCATATTGGAGGACCTGGAAGTTCTGCCGCCATGAGCGCAGGAACACCTCGTTCCCTGGAGAGCTTCATCTGGAAGCTTTCAGACCCTCCCCGTCTACTCAGCCAATCATTGGGTCATCTCCAATTACTCGGCATTTGGGCACAACAAGGTGCGGTGCCTCCGAGTTACCTGCCCCCTCTCAGTTGTTTGTGCCCAGAAACATATTTAGACATGCACGCAACATGCGCTTACGTCTCAGCAGGAGGCCACCGTGAGACACATCAAGACGAGTAAGGCTTATCTTGAACAGTGGAGCCTACATGTCCCCGCACGACACACAGAGTCAACAAGCAAAGAGTCTGCTTATCAACGATGAATCAACATCATTGGCTGTCAAAAGTTCAATTTAAACTTGAAAGAGCTGCCAGAGACTTCGATCCTGCTGATACTAGAAATGTGTGAAGCAGTTATGAAATAGTTTGACACTTTGCGGAGCTTCGCCCCTTTATGAATTCCGGCGGAGGCCTCCATTCACTCTGCGTCTATCAAGCTCCATGCGTGAAATCACCTTTTGGAGTCAGCAAGTGGGGAAATTTGTAACGGAGCCCCGAAGGATAGCTTATTTACTCAGTTGTTTATGGTTAATCAAAGTGCAGCAAACTTTCGCTCTCTCTGGCATTGCTGCCTTTTAGCAGCGGCTCTTTCAAGATTTTGTGGGGTGGGGCACAGCATTGGGTGTGATTCTCTATCTTCGGGAACCCCGCAATTACATCTGGCACAACTCTGCATGAAGTAACGCTTCATAAGCCTTTGTGCGACCGTGCTTTGAAGCGGCCGAGCCCTCTGTATGTTGGCTTTTTGTCTCCCTCGTATCAACCCCCCTTCCCACCCATTGGAGACAGAAGACAGAATGCGATGTGTCGTCTTTGCCTGCCGCACAAAAGCTCAGTGCATTTGACACACCTTTGCCAGCACAAAGGATAAAAAGCGAGGCAAGGCTTGGACACGCAGAACGCCGCTGCTAGGCCCGATAAAGACGCTTCAAAAAGTCGAGCCGTGAGGAGCCACGTCCCTCTTCTTCTCCCCCTCTTTCTTTCTTCCCAAGACCCTGGAGTGCCAAAAAGAAAAGAAAGAAAGAGAGAAAGACAGATGGATTAAAAATTCATCCTTCATATATTGTAGATGGGCACATATCTGAATGAAAATTTAGCTGAATAGTGGTAAAAATGAGATAGCATGGGAATTCGAAAACGCGTGTGTTCATGAGAGTAGATGTTTGTACATGTAGTAGGTGTCCGTAGAAGGACAGTCAAACTTGAAAATGTGGCCAATGTTCTTCATGAGGAAAACCAGCAATATTTTGGCTTCACTTAGTCAAGCTTAACTGATAGCTTTTACTGTTGATTAGCACATATATTTAAGGCAACCAGTTTTACAATATTCTTTAAGATATCTTCTTTTTGTTTCCAATAGAAAAAGATAAAAACATAAAGGGTTGTTTGATAAACAAATTAACATTTAACTTAATTTCTTACACTTTGACCATACATGAGTTAAAAGTCTTTTTAAATTAAATTAGTTAAATTTATTTATTTTCATTTTCCTTTAGGATGGGGCCAAATGAATTAAATATAAAAAAGCTTATTATTCTTACCCAAGCAAATGTTGCTCTATCAATCAAAATCCACCCGACTACTTATTTTATTTTATTTTATTTTATTTTATTTTATTTTATTTTATTTTATTTTATTTTATTTTA
>CAIGQZ010000690.1:1440708-1451412 GCA_903798205.1 Danio tinwini | reverse complement strand
GACTTGACTTGACTTGACTTGACTTGACTTGACTTGACTTGATTCGATTTGATTTTAGTGCCAATCAACAACTAATATATAGAATAACGTCCCTGTCTTAGGTTGGGTTTAGTCACGATACAAAGGATTTGTTAGTACTTTTGTTGCATTACGACTTTGTAGCCAAATGATGTAATGACATAAAACCATAAAAATATTAACTAAACAGCTGTAAAACTCAAATTTTACAGTTTTTAAAGGACAAACTACAAAACAACTTTGTTTATGCCTCAGGATATTTGTGCTCTTTTACAAGAAAATGTGTTAGGTTATTATTTTTGTAGCAATCAGTAAAAATTGGTTTTAAATTAGTTTTTAAATGAAAATGACAAAATCACAAGCTGAAATGTAAGACCTTACAAATATCTCAGGATAATGTGCTTTTGTGCTTTTTGTCAACACAGATGTACTCAATATGACCCAAGTTTTAAGAATTAAACCTCACTTGTGTCAAACTGAGATTTTTTTTTCCAAAAATCTTAAAATGTTACAATGCTAAATAAACAATTGTGTGAAATTGTATTTGAAAAGAAGGGAATGATCAAAAACATATCTGGCTCTTAAGCAGGGTGAATAGCTACACGGGCTGCCCTTTGGCTAACCTGTAGTCTGGATTCATAGGGTCAGTGAACCCTTCATTACAGTGCTCTAGTAGCATTGATTGGTGGGACAGAGAGCAAACCTCTATTTTACAGTAACTTTCTGCTCGATCAATCTGACCCGACCTGTCATACCCTCTCTCAGGGGGTCTCATCCAAAGACAGAGTGACATTGCGTGCTATCACAGTCAGGCACCATGATTAATTATAGTCCACAATGGAAAACACATTTTATTTTTGTTTATGAGACATGCATAGGGGAGGGGACTGCCTTTGTTAGACACACAGACATACTGTTCATTATGTACTATATTATTATGAGTACTTTGTAAGCATATGGTGGAACAGTTAATTATCTATAGCTTTTAGGCTGTCAGGAAACAGAAAGGGTTTGTTCAAAAAATGTTTATTCTGCCATATATTTGTATAATTATTTCCTCACCTCCACTGCTTTTTCATAGAGTACAAAAAGGGTGAATTTTTCTTCACAATGCTTTTAAATATGATTTGTTTGCTGGCGGGTTCTGAAAATAACTTATTAAATGTATTTTTCCCATTAGAAATATTAAACAATGTCTTTGTTAAAGCATTATGAGTCATGAACAAAACCAAAAACTATGAGGTGAATCAAAACATTACTACCTTTTTTTGAAGCAAAATGTTTATGAATATTAGACAAAAATATAAATTCACTAGACTGTGCACTTTGGCTTCAAATGGGACCTATTATGCCCCTTTTTACAAGTTGTAAAATAAGTTTTTGTTGTCCCTAGAATGTGTATGTGAAGTTTTAACTCAAAATACAAATATTATGTATAAAGCTGGGGTCACACTAGAGTTTGTGCTTGCGAAATTCTGTCGTACGGCGCTAAAAATGGGCGGGATTAAACAAGATGATTAAACATTGAAAAAGAGAGTGACTGGTGCATATTTTACATTTCTGTTCAAGAGGTCATATTTTGATCTTTGATTGGACTCATGCAGTCACGCGATTTCGCAGGTCAGAGTTTACCAAGCTTGAACTTGCGAACGCAGCAACTGCGAAACTTGTCGCACAAGCTTGCGTTTCCGGTCTGACGCATTTGCATGCGTATGAATGGAAGTCTACCGGGAGAAAAGTCCAGTGTGACCGCAACTTTTTGAAAAGAGGGTGGAGCTACAAACATGAATGTGTCAGCATATGCCAGCATTACGGTGGATTCAAAATTAGAACTGACCTTATCTCTGTGAAAAATGTCTAAAAAGTGGCTCAGAAGAAGGTTGTTTATGGAGACTACAATATTCACTTGTGCATCCTAAAATTCCACATTTATAAAACCTCTCAGTAGCTGACATTATCTTTAGCTGGTATGCTGTGACAACTCTAATGACGGATGGCTGCTTCTCACTCAGGGCTGATTATGCTGATGAGGCAGAGATAATCACTGATGGGTGGGATTTTCCCCCTTGGATGACATGTACAAAGGGAGAATGTCAATCAAACCTTTTTTGTTTTTATGAATTGTAATTATAAAAATAGAGTTAATAAATTTGTTCCATTAGAGGCTGGCTATTTTCACGCAATGTTGCCACAACTGGGTTTAAGTGAAGTTTATTTATAAACTAATTTCGAGAGGATCACGTGATTATGATTGAACACAGCTGGTCATGCATTAACCATGTATGACCAACCAATCAGACGATTTCTAACCCACTATAAAGAGCCAGGGTTTCTTACTACAGTCATCTTCGTTTGAAGAATCCCCCCTTCCACCCCTACTCCTCCTCTTTTCCTTTCATAGGGCGGCACGGTGGCCCAGTGACTAGCACTGCGGCCTCACAGCAAGAACGTCACCGGTTCAAGTCCTTTAACAGACTGGCTGTCGTTTCTGTGTGAAGTTAGCATGTTCTTCCCGTGCTTGCGTGGGTTTTCCCCGGGTTCTCCGGTTTCCTCCCACGTTCCAAAAACATGCACTACAAGTTAATTGAACAATCTAAATTTAGCACTAGTCAAACTTTATCCAGAAGCATATCTCTCCGTAGCAACTATTTTCTGTCACCAACTCTTACAAGGGAGAGCTCTCGAGATCTACCTGAGCTTAAAGCTCCCCTCTCGCCCTGCAAACGGGAGGGAGCCCAGGGCTCAAGGACCTTTTGGGCTCAGGGCTCTCTCCCGGGACAGCATGCCAAACTTGCTTATAATCAATCATCAGCTAAGTGTGAACTCTTGAAACCACTTTTTGCATAATAGCTCCTCTTTAATGATGGAAAGAACAACAACACTATGATGCCTGACCTAATCGCATTAGTTGTTGGTTGCGTCTACAAAAACTGTAAAAGTTAATAAAAAATTCAGGTTTATTGTGAAATGGGCAAATATTTTAGTATTTTGAGAGTGCAGGTGTGCATGCTACATCTTAAGGCTGGTTTATACTTATGTGTCAAGCGCACGCTTATGCTCCGGCATAGCCCTCGCTGTGGCTGATGCCAACTCTGACGAGCACCTCTCAAAAAATGTAACTACATATCGCAACGACGCGTAGCGCAAGCTCTGTGATTGGTCGGCTTGGGTAACTGTGACGAGCGTGGGCGGTGCTGAGGGCTGCGAGCCTGATGGAGCGTTTAGAAGTCCCGTGAAGAAGCTTAAGATTGAAACTCTAGTTTTGTGTTTACCTTACGATTAAAGTGGTTGCTAGTCTGCCGGTTCCCGCCTCTAAATGAGTGAGTTTGAGCTACTTGTACATTAAGGTAGCGTTCAGAAAAAACAAAACACTTGTGATGAAACTCGTCGCAGAGGAACATAAAAACCTACCGCCAGCTAATTTTTCGAAAGTTCAAACAGCACGCAGAAGTATAAATGCAGGGAGAGCAAGGCAGGCGCTTTGGGTCACGCCGATCATTTGAGGCAGAAGTTTAAACCAGCCTTTAATGGGAGTACAACTGTTTTATTGGTGATATGTTTCATATGTTGTAGCATTATGGGTTACGTGATTTTATTAAACACATTTTAAAAAGATTTTTAATTAATGTAACCAGATAAGTTCATCAAAACCACATATAACATTGATTAAGCTGAGAGCTTACAACAGGTCTGTCTCTAAAAGGGTCGCCACAGCGGAATGAACCACCAACTATTCCGGCACATGTTTTATGCAGCGGATGCCCCTCCAGCTGCAACCCAAGTACTGGGAAACACTTATAAACACTCACATTCTTACACACACACTCATACTCTATGGCCAATTTAGTTTATTTAACTCACCTACACTGAAAAAAATGGATGTCTGCAAAATTGTTGCAAACAATTATGAGTTGAATTTAATCAAACAAATTAAATTAAGTTATGTTCAACTTAATTTTTTTGTTTAAATTTATGCCAAATAAATTGTTTTAACCACTTAACTTGAAACACTTTTGTAAATTCAAGGAATCATCTTTGAATTATTTTTTCAGTGTGTAGCGCATGTCTTTGGAGCACCCGGAGGAAACCCATGCCAACACAAGGAGAACATGCAAACTCCACTCAGAAACGCCAACTGGCCCAGCCAGGACTCGAACCAGCGACCTTCTTGTTGTGAGGTGACAGTGCTAACCACTGAGCCACCAAAGATTTATTGGTAAAATCTGGTAAACTGTTTTGGGGAGAAAAAAAATCACCCATGAACTGAAAGGAACACAATTCTTTCTTATTTTGCACATACAATTTTGAATCCAACTGAAGGTACAACATACATTTCAGAACTTCAATGGAGATCAAGATAATCAATGAATTTGTCAGTTATTCTTCACATAAAGCGATGGTATGACTTCAGAAAAATATATGATGAAATATATATCTTGTATATCAGAATATATATCTTGAAATATATGATGACTTTAAACTCACTTTTGTGTTGTAAAAACAACATAAAGATTTGAAACAACAGGATGATAAAAAATAAGTGACACTGACAAAATTATACATTGACTTAAAAATAACCTTTCCAATGTTTTTTGTGGTGGAGGACATTACATTTTAATAAATGTTATTCACACTGAGAAAAAAAAACTATGGAAATGTTTTTGCCGAACAAACAAAACGGTAAATAAACTATTTAGTACCTTTATTTGAAGAGTGCCTATTTTTTTGCTTTTCATTCAAAGGTATTGTCAACAACATGCTTTGCTTACTTGAAAAGATCAAAAATTTACCACTTGCCTCTACCTCTTCTCTTTCCCTCCTCCCTTTTCTCTCTCTCTCTCTCTCTCTCTCTCTCTCTCTCTCTCTCTCTCTCTCGCTCTCCCTCTCCCTCTTCTCCACTGAAACAGATGGCAATTTATGCTGAGCACAATCAGGACTATTCAGCGTTGGGTAGGCTGGTCCTCCCCACAGGAGAGAGGCCCAATCACAGTCCTAATGAACACATTGAGAGCTGTCTGCTCCAAATGAGTCCCAGTAGGAGCCGGCCCACAGGTACCCCCTGCCCGCTGGCATCACCACACATACGCGCACACACACACATACATGCAACACACACATGCACACACATGTACTGGCACAACGCAGCACCAAGCTTCTCAAGCAGCTCTTAATTCAATCAAGATTCTTATCTCCAGCTGCCAGCATTCCAAAAGTGGAAAAAACAACAATAGGTATATAAGTTACATGCAGTGAGCTGTGGATTGACAGACCATATTTGTACATGGGATCACAATTTAATCAGTGTACAAGCACAAATTTGCATGAGGGAATATCACATTTTCACATGTTTTTTTAGTCCCTAAGCTACATTTAGGGCAGAGACATCCCTTTAAATGGAAACATCCATTTAAAAATGTCTAATAGACGTCTAAACCTTGTCGTTTTTGCTAAAACAAGGCTAAATTTGGGCTGTCAGTGAAAATCTAATAGACGTCTAAGAATAGGCCAAAACTAGACTACTCATCAAATAAACAGAAATGAATGACTACACATATAAAGTATAATCTGTCTATTTGATGACTAGTCTAGTTTTGGCCTATTCTTAGATGTCTATTAGATTTTTATTGACAGCCCAAGTTTAGCCTTGTTTTAGCCAAGTTGTCTACGTTTAGATGTTAAATTTAGATTGTGAAAAAAACTATATTATAAACAGGTCTACCATATTGTTTGGAGAGATTTAATTTTATTTGACATTTATTATAATTGGGCAACACGGTAGCTCAGTGGGTAACACTGTCGCCTCACAGCAAGAAGGTTGCTGGTTCATACCCCGGCTGGATCAGTTGTATTTCTGTGTGGAGTTTGCATGTTCTTCCCGTGTTGGCATTTTTACTCATTGTAATTTGTATGCAAGTTAGCTTTTTATGTGTAGGCAAGGCAAGGCAAGTTTATTTATATTTATTTATATATATCAATTCAAAGTGCTTTACATAAACAGAAATAAAAGAAAAAGAAAATGAAAAACAAATAATGAAAATGATTAAAAACAGATAACAATTATGTACATTTTATGTAACTTTATAACTATATGTAATGTAACTTTGTAACCTGATTAAAACAGGTTACAAAAGAATGAAAAAGAAAAGAAAGACATAATAGTGCGATCTGTCGGACGTAGCACAGTGCTCATTCAGTAAAGGCACAGCAAAACAGATGTGTTTTCAGTCTTGATTTGAATGTGCCTAATGTTGGAGCACATCTGATCATTTCTGGAAGCTGATTCCAGCAGCGTGGAGTGTAGTAGCTGAAAGCCGATTCACCCCTCTTTGACTGAACTCTTGGAAGTTCTAGTTTATATGATCCTAATGATCTGAGTGATCTGTTAGGTTTGTATTTAGTGAGCATATCTGTAATGTATTGAGGTCCTAGGCCATGTGTATGCATTTTTAAAATGTATTATCCACTTGTACTATTTTTATATACACAATATAATAAAAAAAGTTATTTGTATCGATTTACTTTATATAATAGAAACAATCTCTAAAATAAATATGTATGTGTATTGTTTAAATCCCTAAATGGACTAGCACCCAGATACCTGTTTTCAATAATACAGTTGTACACTCCATCAAGCGCACTTAGATGTGCTGATCAGCTACAGTACTTTTGGCTGTTCCACACTGGAATAATTTGCCTCTCCATGTTAGGCAGGCCACAATCCTTTCTGTTTTTAAATCTAGTCTTAAAACCTTTTTTTACTCTTTGGCTTTTAATACCATATGAGAGTTTTATGTCTGTTGTATTTGTCCTTTGTTTTAGATGGTGTATGAGTGTACAGCACTTTGGTAAGCACTTGTTGTTTTTAAAAAGTGCTTTATAAATGAACATTGACTAAATAAACATTGATTATTATTATTATTATTATTATTATTATTATTATTATTATACCTAAGGTGTATGTATATCGAATTGTAGGGATAGCAGTAATTTTCTTATTAATTGTTACAAGACATTAATTGTCTTGTTAATTTTGTTTTCATGCTCTTTGTGGAGTGGTAGAGTTGCTCCAGACCTTAACTCATTACAATTTGTAATTAATTTACCATAATGTAATTTATAAAAAAAAATTTTATTGAATCAAATTGGATTTTCATTTTGTTAGGACACATGACTGGCCATCATTTACTTTTAAGATTTGGGCAGCTCAATACCATCATCTTATATGCATTTCTGCCCTTTACAATTACAGTAAATTAGTATATAATTGCATATACAGTTTGTGAATCTCTACAGCAGCCACACTTCTCCCATCTGTCAGTCTGGCTATATGTCCGTCTGTGTGTGTGGGATGCTTTGCCTTTCTTGCGCTCTTTCGACTTGTCACTTCATTTGACCACATACACAGATTTCAACAAGTAGAAACTCCCTCCAACATGCGCAAACACAATGACAGGAAAAGCAGATCCCACACAGAGCGGTGAAGATCCCTCACACATCAATCACAGCCTCTTGTCGTGCGTCCGTCACTGGGGCTGACAGAAGTGCAGTCCCTCGCTCTGCCCCAATCTGCACCTGAAGAGCTGCTGGCCAAAACCCGGTCCCTTCTGTCGCATGTCAAAACCCCACTGGGCCTGCAGCACTGAGGAAGTGCAAATATCCTCTAATGGCCTTGATGCAGATGGATGCGTCCATGACAATAGGCCCCGTGCTGGTGCTTTTTGTCAGTGGCCAGTAGAAAGGCCATCACAATGACTCAGCAGAATTATGCATGCAGAGAGAAGCCTTTCTCATGCTAAAGGACACTGAGAATGGACATCTCATTTCAGAGAGAAGTGGCAGGACTTTTTCTCTTAACATGTCTTAGAAGACATGAAGAGACTTCGGTTTGGACAATGGTGTGTGGGTATAATTGGATCGAAGGGTCAATTTCGGGCCTGCTCATCTCATTAACCAACTTCTTTGGTTGATAAATGGTGCTGGCTTTGTATAAAGCTCAACTTCAGTTTTTAGATAAAGTTTTCTTTATAAAGTTATCTAAAGCTATCTTTTAAAAAATATGTATCTAAATTTAAATGCCAGTTTTGATTTTCTTTTAATGTTCTGATGGCTAGCTATTAGGTGGCGTTTATGCAACCATTTTCAACTAAAATTAGCAAGGTTTTTGTGTTTTGGATATTTATCTACTTGTCATCTTAATATGTCTGTAAGCATGTTTGCTCACTGTCAATGTACTTAAATAATAAGTATTTTTGGTCAAAGTAAGGGCTGCTTGACTTTCAAATTATAAGTCCGCAGGAGCCCAGAAAACCGCTAGTGCAAAATAATGAAATTTGGACACAGACAGTCTCAACATTAATTTGGAGTCAATTTGAAGATAAATTCAAATGCAAACATCTCAAATGTAAACTTATGTTTATGCTAATAACTTTTAAACACTATTGGTCAAATACTTTTCCTTTGGCTGTTTGGCTCCTATATGGAATGCACCCTTGTATCTTCTGTCATAAAATTATTTTGTAGAAAAACTAAATCTAAATAAATCTGTAAATCTGTAGGGTTTGTTTGGGTTTTACCAACATCTACTTTTTATAACCAAGTTATAAACAAATGAACAACTACAGTTACAAACATCCTACTCAATTTGTGTGATCTTCAGGCAAAATTTAGACCATGCTGGCTAAGAGTTAGTTCATATCAAAATTTTTATACTGTTTTAAATTTCTCATTTTACATGGACACCAATAATCCCATTTTATTACAATTAAGAAAGTACTCAGATTAAGAATCTACCATAGAAACAGTGATTTTTGATTACCTTAATTTGCCTAAAGTCATAATCAAACTAAACAGAAATTGAATTAAGATGTGGAGTATGCTGATTTTAGTCGCATTATTAAAGTGCAGTACAGACATGTAAACACCTTAATTAAATTATTACTGTCATGTAAGCTTTTCGCCACATTTTGCGACAGGATACACACACACCTGTTTGACACTTTTTTCTGCAGCTACCAAGTCAGAGACACCTGCATCGCAAAATGCTAAGGTTTTTTTCTCATACGCTGTGTGATATCAATTTCCATTAAAACAACACTTTTCCAGTAGTTCATACTTGCATCCAATATCTCGTTTGTCACGGAGGCATGCATGAAATGTTTCTGAATAAAAGTAAAAGTGCCAAACTGCAGTTAAAGTCAACAAATTAAAAATGAAACACCCGAAATTACGTGAAACTTTGGAGGAAATGTGGATAGCGTGGTGACACAATGACATTAATCAAATTATGAACATGTAAAACGGGATCATGAAAGGAACATTCAAAAGCAACTCATGTAAACAACGTAATCATATTATTGTCTAATTTAGAGTAAAGCAAATAATTTGATTACTGATGTCCATATAAAGTAGTCATTGTTATTTAAATATCTTGAGACCTTTGATTATCTTCAAAACACAAATTAAAATATTTTAGTTGAAATTCAAGAGCTCCCTCATCCTTCATAGACATTATTTGGACGTTCAAAGTCTTGAAAAGAGGTAATACATTTTTCACATAATTTACATTATTATAATACCATTCTCTCCAGCCTGTCACAAAAGGCTTGGTTAGTTCCAGTTTTGATGAAAACCCACCTTCTGAAAGCAAATGTATTGCACTTAGTTAGCTGTACCAGTACATTGTGAATGGCGAACCAAGTTTTAGTATTGCCACGCCCCTTACCAAAGTTCCTCTGGTGCTGAACCAGAGAAAGAAAAGTGCATTACTGGTCAAAAATCAAAACTTACTAGTTCTAATGTCTATGGAGACAGCAATGTTGATTATTTTAGTCATAATCTGATGATGTGTATTATTCATAACAGGTACACACTGCTTTGATAACTAGACCATTTATCCTTCTCCAAGTAAAAGCCACAGACTTTTGTGTATTTTGGGAGAAGTCGATGAGTTTGTATTTTAAATCCAGCAGCTGGAATCTCTCCACTGCGTTGCAGACTAACATGGAGGCACTCATCAGCCGTCATAGATCAACTAATGCGATGATCATTATTAACAAATGAATATATAGTCTTACACATCAGAATATTCACAATATAATCAATTTGAAACAAAAATATTGGCCAAGAGGATTGTGCAGAACCTATAGCAAGACACATCACAGTAGCAACTTTATTGCTGTTTAGCCCCTCCCCAGTCAAAAGCCATTCGAAATTCCTAGGTGGTTTGTGACATCATAAACCCCAAAATAGTCCAAACAAACTGTTTGTTGTCAGTGTTGGGGAGTAACTAGTTACATGTAACGGCATTACATAATTTAATTGCAAAATAAAGATAACTGTAATTCGTTACAATTACTGAGAAAAAAATGTGTGATTAAATTACAGTTACTTATTGAAATGTTAAAGATTACAAATGGGGTTACATCTAAAAATGTTGTTGCTTTGCCTGTTTTTGATATGCACGATGCCTTCTGCTAAGGCCATTTATTAAAGCGGTGCTATTCTGCTATAACTACATTTCTCAGTAGTGGGGCAGTAGCGTCAGTACTTTTTAAAAATCAAATAGCTTTTCAATAGCGAAGCTATTTTTTTGTCAAGTAGAGCAGTTGTGTCCACACAAGCTACATTTACAGATCGCGGATCAATAAGTGATAGCACCAGCATTCACAGAGCTGTGAGGAGCTATAT
>CAIGQZ010000690.1:1404545-1416765 GCA_903798205.1 Danio tinwini | reverse complement strand
GTGTGCGTGTGCGTGTGTGTGCATCAAAATACTGCTTTTGAGATTCAGTGTCATATTAAAAACAAAAACTGGTTGGTTGAATCTAACAGCTAATGTGCACAAAACAAACAAACAAAAAAGCAGTAGAGTTACTAAGATGAAGCCCTGTGACAGCTAACCCCAGCCTCCCTTAATCTTGTGTGTTTTTTTTTTGTTGGGTCCACACACTTGATCCTCTCTAGCAGAGAGCATCTATTTAGGGGCCGAGTCCTGCCAGGGCTTCAGTGCTGAGCTGTGGTTTAAACCTGCCGTCTGTGTAGCCTGTCTGTCTGGAGTGATAACTGTATTATTCATGCTTGCGTGTAGACAGCTCTGTTAATCTCCTGCCACGCAATAGTGCCTCCATCAGCCGCACTCCTCACCAGAGACCCACATGTGTGTGTAAGTGTGTTCGCGTGTGTGTAAGATGCACAGGTCAGAGCAGGCTGGTCTGGTGCAGTAGTGGTGCCTTTGAGGTCTCAGTAATTAGCTGGGTGGGGGCATTGAGCATGGCCATATATTCACCATGCTGAAAGGGTGCGGGCAGGGGGTCTATTGACGGCTGACAGGTGCAGCAGCGGAAGGCGTCAGGAGTTTGGGCAATCGAAACCAGAGCTGCAGTCTAGTAGAACCGTCTCCAGCCCCTGGGTTACCCCTCGCCCCCCTCCTGGGGGTCAAAATTGAAAGCAAGTTCAAGACCCTTTTGCTTCCCTGTTTTGCTGTGCACAAGGTCTGCTGTGTGTTTCTTGATTGAATGTGGATTTGCTGACACAAAGAAAACACGATTGGCACTGTTATCATTATTTTTGTTCTTATTTGGGTGCTGGCAACATTTATATTTGTAAGTCTTTGTTTTTGGCAAAAATCTCAAGGATAGCACATTTAAGTGCTACTTGAGTTCATCTTGTATTGACAAACAATTTGAGTGTGTATGTTATAGATTATATAATAATAGTAATACATACTGTATTTTATAAACAACCTATGCTATAAACATGTATTAATAAAGATATGTACACTCTCAGAAATAAAGGTACGAGAGCTGTCACTGGGGTACCTTTTTTAAAAGGTACGTATTTGTACCTAAAAGTTCCATATTAATACCTCAGGGATACATATTAGTTAGTAAAAAATTGTACCTCTTAAATGTTTAAGGTACTAATATATACTTTTGAGGTACCAATGTAGACCCTTTAAGTACAAATTTTGAAAAGGTACCACCCCAGTGACAGCTCACGTACCTTTATTTCTGTGAGTGTAATCTAAAAATTTATTTAGATTTTATGTGTCAATGTATTGAGAAATATATTCCTGTGAGTCAAATCAAAATTTAGGAATTTTCAGCATCAGAAGTCTAGTTTTCTGTGTCACGTGATTCTTCAAAATTCCTTCTAATATGATGAGCTGCTTCATATTTGTGTGGTAAATTCCAGCGTTATGGATGTGACATTTGCAGTAAAAACTCAAAACATAAATTTATAGAGAAAGTATATGTTAACATTACATTGAATCATCTGTTCATAATTTCCAAAACAACTAACCACAGAGTTATGGGATCAGAAAAACAGCAATCTTTAAACATTTTTTATATTTTAAATGAAAAAAATTAACATGCGTTATGGATGTGACCAAAAAGTTAACGAGTTTAGTATACAACATACTTTGTAGAGATTTAGTGAATTAAACTGCACAACTTAAATTAAATGATGTTAAGCAAAAAAATAAGAGTTGGCTCTCTTTAGACCAAAATTATTGATTTAAATTTATTTATTTTTTTACATTTTTCATTTATAGGGAAAAAAGCTTCGTTATAGATGTGACAGGAAAAACAGAAGCGGTTTTGCTATTTTGATGAAAACTAATTTTTTTTTCATGGCAAGGTTGACATTTGCATGGAATTGCTCAAATAGTTAAAATGTTTAGTGTTAAAAGTTTAATACTTTAAAATGTATTGCTTTTATCCACCAAAAAATAAATAAATATAAATAAATTTATCAAAAGTGACAGTAAAAGAGTTTATAATGTTACAAAATATTTAATTTTAATTATTAAATGCTGTTTAATAATTTAAGAATTGTTTTGAAGTTTGTATTCATAAATGTATCATAAAAAGAAAAAAAAATTCAGAAAGAATTATACAAATAAAATAAATGTTTTATCATTGGCAATAAAAAAACCTTATTAATTAATTATTTATTAAACATTATTGTTTGATCAAAACAGAGCCGCAATCCGCCTACCCAAATGACAGCATATCATAATTAGACAGAAATAAATATATAAAAAAATTATTGTAGAATATATTGATATTAACGTTGCACTTTGTATCTTCTTTTCATCATAAAAGAGATGTAGTAAGTTTAGATTAGTAACTTATTTTTTAGGTGCTAATGACAATCTAATTGCAGCGTGTTTTTATGTCTTGTCTCAAATATTGCACTTACTTGCAGAGGTTGGTGTGTATACATGTTCATGCAGTCCACTAGACCATAGGTTGGCCATTCAGAAGTGGCTTTATTGTTCACACTAATTGCATTCTTTTTGGAAGTCTTCATAGTGTGGAAACAGAGGGGAACCACATGTCTTCTTAAGGCATCATTTGGGACGAGGCCTTGCTGCATTTGACTCACTGGTTCAGACAAGTACTCAAGTTCTTGATTACTTGTGCACATCCCTACTGTGAAACATGTACCAGTGCAATTACATTTTTTTCTTTTTACACAGCCGGTCCAGCCTGAACTGCTTAATCTTAGTTACAGCCATTACAAATCCTGCTGTCTTAGTGTAAGAGCCAGACAGAAGGCTTGCTCTGAAAGCTTTGGTTTTATTTAGCATTCCTCAGAGGTTTATGGGCAGGTGTTTAAAATTAAGCACAGGATATTTATTGGAAACTTTCTGAAGGCACAAAACTTTTTTGGGGGAGCTTACCTCTCAATTAGACACATACTCAACAACATACAAAGTACAGGCCCTTGCGCACACAGACCTCTGGTAGATTGTAGAACAACTGGAAAAGCAGATATAATGCTCCCACACTCCAACCATTAGCTCAGGTCAGTGTGTTCTGTGGGTGGAGGCCTGGAGTGTATTTTTGACCGGTAATTATCAGGGCTTAGCTGTACTATTGGTGCTTTTCACGAATCAAGGTGCAGCCCTGCAGCTCTAGAGCCCTGCATCAAATCCTGATTCCAAGTAACTGGGCCAGGGATGTCAAATGCAAGAGAAGAAATGTGAAATCCCAGATAAAACCTGGAGCCTTAAAGAGCCATGAAGTGCCTGTAATGAGGAAAGTGATGGGGTTTGGGTGTGCTGTGCTGAGGATGTCTTTCAGTGAGAGTCACTGTGACATTTGTCCTCCCTAATCCAGGGTTTATAGAGGAGTCCCAAAATTTAACAAGGTTAAATCAGTAGGCAGGTTAGCAAAGCATAACGGAAGTATAGCTTGACAAACATTAGTAGGCACTAGACATCTCGTGAATTGCGTGTCTTGCTTTATACAACAGTATTGCTTGCTTTTAAAGTGAATCCTACACACTCTTGGTGCAGTTTTTGGCGAATTAGTGGTAAATTAACATAAATGTATTTGAATGATCTTATTGTGCACCATTAAAAAATTACACTTCACACTCAAAAGGTTATTTTGGCTGATTGTTCAAACTGCTTATTTAAAATGAGCTGAATCAACTAAATTTTTGAGTTTTTAGGGGGACAACTTAATTGTTTTATGTTCAATTCACATACATTTGCTAAAGAAAATTGTGACAACATGAAGGAATTGTGTGAAACCCAGCATTTTACAGTATAGGCATCCATATACTTACAGCAATATATACAGAGCAATATATACAGACGTTTGCATTATCTAAGTAGTGGTTTACTGTTTAGTGCTCATTTAAATCTAAAACAAATCAAATTTCCAACAAAAATTACAACAGTGAGAATACATCAGTTAAGAAAGTATCTCAAAATAATAATGTGGATGGAGCATATAATACATAATACATGTAATACAGTGGCACACTATGTTATCTTAAATAGAGCTTTATGCAGTATGTTGTTTTAAAGCAAGAAACTTCTCAATATTAAGCCTGTAGCACACTGGATGAGATAAGCATGTATTGGACAACTTCACAAATATCAAAAACTATACACATTGCATTCAGATAGCAATCCAAAACACTTAATTTAATCAACAAACTTGCAAAATGAAACTTCAAAATCTTTACAAGTTTTGGCTTTGAATTTGTGGTTTGAAGTGCAAATCACACTTTCACGGTCGTGATTTCCATAAACTCAGCTTTTAGTCACTGTTTTGAAACCTGCAGTATGGTATATCGAACGTTATAGGAAACAGTGATTAGTTATTGGCGCAGTTGCAATGTGTACTATCTAAGCAGCTCTTAAGCTCACAATATAATATATAGTAATATTTCCTTAATGGACTGATCAGAAAAAAACATGTACCAGAGATTTCTATATCAAGAAGGCTGAGCCTCATTGCCACACCTACCTATTATGTAATTGCTCTAAACCAATGGTAGGTAAGAGGTGTGTAGATGACTCAAATGATCTTAGTAGTTCAAAGGTGTCTTTTCCAGAATGTTTGCTTTGGCAAACTGCTTTGAACTTTTAAAACGGATTCCAAATGAACATTGTTTTGGCTAAATTTGTTCTTCACTTTTGCTTGAAATGTATCAGCTTGTTGGGTCATAATTAGGATTCTTTTTTTATAATACAAATTTAATTGTATGCATTCACAATCTGAAATATTGAATTTATCTTTGTTTTTATGCCCTGTTAGGGTTTAGCATGACCACTACACTAATGGCTGTATTTTGCAGAGCCTAATAAGTTAAAAATGCATCTGCCCTGGAAAAGCTGAATAATGCCAGATATTAATGGAGCTGGGCCCTGAAAGATTCCCGGGTTGGCGTGGCAGTTAAACGCATTCCAGGTTTTGTGGAGGCCATTATTCCTGCTCCTTAATCACCACCTCTGCTTTTATTACCCCCAAAGCCTCACTGTGTGGCTCGGGGAAACCACATGTGGGCACAGGCCAGGAAATGTCGAGCAGACAAGAAAATGTCTTCCTTTCCCCTTAAAAGTAATAGCCTTAACCAAACACCAAAGGCAGTCTGTTCTTAACCAGATTTTGTTGTCTATAACAGTTTATGGGATATTGGATGCTGTACCGAAAGGATGGTTCTCAGAATGATTTTGGTAGACATTTATCAGGATAGAAAAATAAAGCATGCAGATCAAGGGATTCTTGATAGTTTTGTTTAGATATCATTTAGTTTTGGATTGTGTTGAGATATTCTTTGATCATATTAGACAGCGCTTCTCATCTCCAGTTCATGAAACTGATATCCTAGAATGTTTTCGATATGTCCTTAATAGTTTCATGAGATGTTTTTATTTGGTTAGAAAATTAACCTGAAACGTTCTGTCATGTGGGTGCTGGAGACTTAAAAAAAGTTAGATTTACAAAACATTGATATCAGTGAAATCATATATTTGTTCAGCCATTTCACAATTCATATATAACTGGTGTGGCATGGTGGCTCAGTAGTTAGCACTGTCGCCTCACAGCAAGAAGGTCGCTGATTTGAGTCCTGGGTGGGCCAGTACGTCTACTCCACACCTAAACCCAACCATCAGTAATTAACATCTACACCTTCCCCAACCCTAAACCCAACCATCACAATTATTAACGTACTGCTGCGAGTTGTAGAGGGTTTCATACTTGACGTGCTTGCCATTGTACTGGCACTATAGGTGAATTAAATGAACAATATTGGCCGTAGTGTATGAGTGTGTGTGAATGTGTGTGAATGTGTGTGAATGTGAGAGTGTATGGGTGTTTCCCAGTACTGTGTTGCTGCTGGAAGGTCATCCGCTGCGTAAAACATATGCCAGAATAGTTGACGGTTCATTCTGCTATGGTGATCCCTGATAAATAAAGGACTAAGCCAAAGGAAAATTAATGAATGAATATATAACTGGTAAGGAAAGATCTGGAACACTCAACTACCATACAAGGTGCATGATCAAAATGTAAATACAGTAAAAATAGGAAACTCCAGCAACACTTGTAATAAAAACAGCAGAAACTTTTAATGAAATAAAATAAATGCCAATGCGTTTTGACTTTAAAGCATTCCTCAGGGCATAAAAACACAGCACATGCAAACATTTCCAAAGGCTGCATATATACATCTCCATCTTAAAACATCTAATTACAGTTTAGAAACCGCTAATAAACCAGACTCAAATCAATCAACAGGAACTAACTACACAAGTGGTAATCAATCAATTGACATGAATCCACATCAAATAAACACATAATCAACCAATATAAAAAAAAAAACATTTCATAGAAACTAAAAAAAATATTTTAATGAAAAATCTTCATTCATACCCTTTGGAAACAAACTCTTGAAGTGAAAAGTCAGAAAAGCCTCCCACTTCTTCCTAAAATAATGATTGTTACCACCTCCTCAATTTTGCTCATTTGTTTCAGTCCCCAGAAAGAAAAAAAATGTTGACATTTGTGGTTACATTCACAAAAATGTCTTGCAACAGGGCTCTTAAGATCATTTCTTTCTTTTTTATTGCACTTGTATGCTCTGTAATCCTTTCCTTTAATGGGCGAGATGTTTCATCAACATAAATTCATATATAATCCATTATATGTGAATAATAGATCAAAAGACTCTTAATTGTTCATCATATATATTTAAATCGTTACAATAGCAAATATAGTACAACAGTTAAGCTTTGCTTTCTGGATAGGGGAATCATTGCATTGCTAGAAATATGAAACCTTTTGAGAAGTTGACATTTGCTATATACTGGATACTTTTTTTTAATTGTTTAAAATAGTTGTAAAATTAAACTAATAACAATATTTGCCTTGTAGCCAAAGTCAGTACTTTATTAAATAGTTTAGCTTTGAACTTTATATTATATAATGCCCATCTATAACATCATTTGATGACAACTCAGTATGATGAATCTAAGGGAGGACAAAATGTATACCATTAACACTTAATGATGAAAAAGCTTGACATTTTGTTAAAATGTATGTGTGACCACAATTGTTGGGTAAGTTACTTTAAAAAAGTAATAGATTACAAATTACTGACTGCTATTTGAAAATTGTAATCTGATTACATTACTAATTACTTCATTTAAAAGTAGTCAGATTACTAATTATATTACTTTTAAGTTACTTTTAAAACATAAAATATACCTATAAAAATACAAAGGTAAACTGCAGCTCTTTCAGTAATTTAATATTCACTGAAAATATGGGTTGATCACAGCAGCTTAACATATTCAAAAGACTTAAAGAGTTCACCCAAAACTTAAAATTCAATCTTTCACTTGTTCCAAACCTGTTTGTCTTTTTTTTAACACGAAAGAAGACATTTAGAAGTAAGCTGGATACCAGTAACCATTAACATCCACAGTATGAAAAGCACTGCAGTGTTTGGGTGTTCTGTGTTTGTCTGAGGTAATTAGTCTACCAAAATGTGTATATTTCATACAAAGTATGAAGATGTTCGGTCATTTCTTGTTATGTGACTCACGGTTTTCAAGTGGGTCCGCCTGGGAAATGCAAGCGAGCACAATGTGTGCTCCATATGAGCTCCATATGCGCGCACCCACAATATGTGCTCCCAATATGCGTGCACGCAAAAGACTTGATATGTGAACTGCCCCATAAGTAGCTATGCTTCTCTTTACATTCAGATGATACCTTCACTCCCGATCCTGCACTAAAATCCAATTTAGCATGTTTAGGCTGAGTTAGACCGCCGTGTTTTTGGGCGCCCTTGTCATCCTCGGTGACGAGTATTGTCATAGAATGCTTTCTATTCAAGTGCTTGAACAAGTTGCTGGTCGAGTTAAAAGCAGTCGAAAGTTCTTTAAAGACTGGACATAGACTGAATTTCACAGCAATATTTTAGTTTTTACACTCAATATAATCATGGTAATGTCTGTATTTCCACTTGAAGAAGCAACCATTTCAGATCACGTTCTCCAGCTATTTAAAAGCGCATGCTTATGAACTGACGTTGCAGCAAAAAACTTGATTTAAAAAAATCATTTTTTTCTTCTAAAAATTATATTTGTTACATAAGTAATGCAATTACATTAACTTTAGTAACTGTAATCAAATTACACAAATTTAAAATGTAATTCTTTACATTACTGCGTTTCCCAAAAATGTAATTAGAATACAGTAAGTTTGCTTTTTGTCACATGTATGCACAACTTACTTAACTTACTTTTACTTACTTAAAAACCCAATTTTATAAGGATGCCAGTGTATTTTTAGAATAACAATAATACAAACCCCAGGCTCTGTGAAGTTGGCAGATGTGTCAAAGTTAATTTTAGACCATTTAGCTGCACAAAAATCGCAGCTCACACGCGCAGGAGAGGAGCGATGCTTCAGTCTTGGATTAATGAGGGAGGTCTCATCCCTGACACGGTCCATCCATCAGTTCCCTCCAAGGCCTTCTCCTTTAGGGACAGCAGAGTGGGGGGTATAGATGATGAAGAGCACTAATTAAGCCTCCATGATGTTTTGTTTTATTATGGGCTGCGTTTGAAATTTTCAATAAATCTTATTAGCATAGGCGCTGCTCGGAGACGTCTGACTGAAGGTGTGAAGTGGGTCTGCTCTTTACACTGAGGCTAACAGCTGCACACTTGCGAGGGCTGTAAAAAGCATACGCTGCACTGATGTCGCTGTCGACACACTGTTGGTTGATGCCATAATTCATGTGTGTCATCCATGTGATGCGGATAGGGGACTAGGTGAGTTTTTTAAGCTCCTCCTGTTTACCCACTGCCTGATGGCCCCCTGTGGAGAGCAACAGCAATTATCACCTTGGAGGAATGTGGGAGCCTTGTGTTAAATTCCCTTTGACCCTTCGGTAGTGGAGGTCAGGAGGTGGTGATCCCCCCAGGGAGGAGCAGGCGGTGAAGGGTGGGGGGACGCCATGGATGGGTGCGTTTTGGGCTTTTTCTCATGGCCAGGAAACTTGAGTCTGACAGTGCTTTACAACTGCAGACTAAGAAAAAGTGGTTTGGTTCTCAGTCTTCAGTCCTCAAACAGAGTTCTTTATGGTGCTTTGTCATGCAATTGACTGCTTTGCTGTCTTGGTTTGGTTGCATCAGATCTAGTTTTGTACTTTGAGGACAGTCTGGGTTAGTGCATCCACTGGGATGAACTTGGAGGCTTGCATGCATCACACACTCAACTCAAATCAAAGCTGTTCTTTAATGTTTATACTTAAACCATATAGCAGTCAAAGGCAGTCAAAATGCTCAATCTAGAGTGAAATAAACCCATTTATCAATGTGTTTGTCAATCACAAGTGAAATACAGGTGTAAACTGGGTTTGAAACATTTGATCAAACACTCGATTTGATTGGTTTGCTTTCATGTAGACTCTGATGTGGTCAGAGATGCGTTCAAACATCTTCTCTATTCTTGCTGACCCAATTTTTAAACATTACAGGACTTGTTGTTAAACTTTGCTGTCTGCAAGTGAAGGTTTGGTTTTAAAGTGGAAGAAATGTCAAAAGGTGAAAATGTGGCCTAATATTAAAGAGTTAGACTTGTGGTCCAGTCGTAGCAGGTTCAAGACCTGAGCACAACTCCTCAATGTTCACTGTAGTTTTGTGGCTATCGGAGCAGAAACAAAAGTTGCCCTTTTGTGTCGCTTTTAGTTGTCCCCTTTCATGTTCATATGTAAACTGTGCAAACTTATTCAACAATATTAATTTAAAAGATCAGAGAAAGGCCATACATACAAGGGCTGCTCAATATATCGTTTTAGCATAGATATCGCAATGTGCGCATCTGCAGTAGTCACATCACAAGATATGCAATGTTGAGTCTGAATTATAGTTGACTGGAGCTATGTTTACAGAATTGTATTTAATTATAATATTTATACAAATATTATTTTATATAGTATGTTTTTCTTAGAATGTTTGTCTTGTTTCTAGTCCAAATATCTACATTTCAAAGCAAAAACAAGATAATTTTACTTACCCCATTGACTGATAGCTTAGTTAGTTTTAAGGGAAAACTTTTAACTTGTGTCTTCTAAAGTTGAAAACAAAACAATCTTGATCTAAGAAATTGTAAATATTTGGACTTGAAATTAAACAAAGCAAAGTAAGAAAAAGATTTTTTGCATTGTCTTTATTCAATTTCTGTACCTGAATGCTGTTAGACTTCGCAGAAAACTGCCATATAGCGCTATAATATTCATCTTGTGAAACTGTATTCATATTGCAATATTTAGCGCAGAAAAATAAAATATCACAAAATCAGATATTTCCAATATCATGCAGCCCTAATACATAAGCCCATAGGTAGGGCCTCAAAACAATCAATTGACCCTCTGACTTTTATTAAATGAATAATTTAAAATAAGTAAAAAAAATACTTATACAATACAATAATACTTTTTACAATACCATATTTTACCCAGATTTGGAAAACAATTAAGGTGCATTGTAAAATCTGAAATATGAAAGTAACTTACTTTAACTCTAATATTACCAAAGGTGCATCACACATGAACTCCTAAGGCCGGGACGCACCGAACCGACGGTCTGGATAGTTGGTTTGATGTTTATTCCACATGTTGCCGCTTGCTGGGTTAACTTCAGAGCTCAATGGCCCTTTTTACTATGTAGAATCGTCGCTGTCTAAAAAAGACTGCTCTGACTGGTTATTCAGCAATGAATCAGTGTGCAAGTAGTGAAGTGACGTAGCAAGTAAACAATTAAAGTCAAGAAGGAACACAAAAAGGCCGGCTGTAGTGTTACAAGCATGTTTTGCATCAGACTAGGACTGGGATATGGCAAAAATACAATTTTGATAATTATTTTCCATATTGAACAATAATGATATATATTTCAATATAAGTTGTTAATGATTCCAGATTTAAGAGTACCCCAACTATGACTGAAGCCACAAAAATTAGAAGGTCTATTAAATGGCATAACATATTTTTGGCTGATAAATTTTTGGTGGCGGAAAAATTGGTGCATCTCTAGTATCAACACACTAGATTCCCATTGTTGCACATTTCTGCTGTGTGATTGACTCTTAGAGCAATATAGAGTAAAAAGTCCAGAGCTTATCATTGTTATTGTAAATGTTCAAATGTATTGTGCATAATTTGCACAATGTTAATTAGGTGACAAATGTCTTTTAATCAGTTTAATGCAGTTCTGGGTAATAAAAAATGCAACCTAATTGTATTAAAACATTGTTTTTTCTACTTACAGATTTGTTGTAATTGATTACCTACTGTACATTTCTTTGAGTTCTGGTAACTTTATGTTTACAGTGTGCAATATAATAATACACTAAAACATACAATAATAGAGACTGTAATACATATTGTTTGCTTGCAACAATACACTGACATAGTCATTAATATATTTTTAAACGGAGCCCCTTTCAATGAATTCAGCTTCAGCGAGTGGTCACATTTGAGTCCCACTGGTAAACAGTAATACGGTTGATGGTCTCGGTTGACCGCTGCGACCAGATCACCCGAGACGGCTGTTAATACTAGGTGTAAGCAAGGTCTATGATGTTTGTTTATGTCATGCTGTGTTATGACTTGCATTTATAAATCACAGCCTAACAAGTAAAGCACACCACATCAACAGGGCTAACAGCATTGAATACAGATTGAACAGGCTTTAAGCATTATTTTGTGTGCGCTACTGGTCATGTGACCCGAAACCGATTATGCATGGTCGTTTAGAGTTGTAGGGACAAGACCAGCTGCAGACCTTTGACAGCTGCAATACAGTCTTCATTTTCAATCTGTCCTTTAAGCCTCTCATAATTCACACATGATGTCTCCGGACTTGTGTTCATGCTGAAATAAACAACCAAGTGGTCATTTAATAGTGACGAGAGCTGTTAATAAGACATCTCTTAGTGCTGATTAACTAATCGGCCCCCAGAGACAAGGGCCCCTAATCATTTTAGACAGGTAACAAGTTACATACAAGACCTTGCTCAACACATGTTGTTTTTCTGTAGTCTATACACAATATGGCATCTTATATGATTTAAAATAATGTAATATGGCAATCTAATATTATATTATATTATATTATATTATATTATATTATATTATATTAT
>CAIGQZ010000690.1:1383967-1396129 GCA_903798205.1 Danio tinwini | reverse complement strand
ACACACACACACACACACACACACACACACACACACACACACACACATATATTCATGCATGAGCACTTACATATGACACAACCTGGCACTCACTGCCACACATACATAATACAGGCCTCTGGGAAAATGAAGTGAGTAAAGAGGGCGAGTGAGCATGATTTCTGAGTGAATGAATTTAGAGTACGGATGAATGTCACACTCATGCGTTCAGTGTGTGAGGGAGACTCTGAAGAGAGATTCCCCTCATCTATTATTAGTCCTATGGTCTGCTGCCTCAGCACAAAAACTAAACCATACAGACGGTTCTTTTTATTTCTCTTTTTTTAGGAAATGTCCAGCAAATTCAGTCTTAATGGGACACCATTTTTATTGTGTACATTGAAGAAAGTGCAGTGCAAACAGGGCTATTGAGGAGAGAATGAGGCAAAGAGAGAGGGATCGCTTTAAAACATGAGTCAGATTGGCTTTAGAATTCCTTAAATGTTTTATTAGTGAACTGTATTTCATTTTTTATTCTGAAACAATTGGTTAACACTGAAGTTTGTTGGTTTTTATATGCATGATTATTTTTACATTAAGCCTTGTGCAATAATTTAAAAAGGTTTTTAAAAGACTATAAATGAGTCCTTGGACTACAAAACTAGTCATAAGTGTTATATTTCAAACTGAAATTTATACACCATGAAGGCTAAAAAAAATAATCTATTGATTTATGTTTACTGGGTTTACGTTTTAAAATATTTAATGTGTGTGTGTGTGTGTGTGTGTGTGTGTACAAAACTGATTAAAAGAATAAAAATAAACCACACTATAATCCTCATATTGTGAAACAAACAGGGCAGAGGTTGGCAGCATGGTGTAATAGGTAAAATAAATAATGATAATAAAAGAAAAAAATTAAAAGAGAGAGAAAAGGGAAAATATATTGAACTGAATAGGCTGGGGTGGGGGTGGCACGTTTTCTAAACTTGTGGTTTTATGTCAAAAAGAGTTGTGTGCTAATGCTATATCAGAAGGTACAGACCAAAAGTGCAAAATGGGCAACCATTCATTTTACAGGGACTGCTTCAAGTTTCAGAGATTTGACATGCTCCAAGAATGGCAACCAAATGTTAGAAAACTTGATCACTGAACCTCAAAGACTTTATTTTTTTCTAATTTAACAAAAAAAGGCACCTTTAATCTATTGAGTATGGGATGGGGGTTGAGGAGGCTTCCACTGCAACAAAATACACCGCCTAGCTAATAATGAAAGAAAAGCTATTAACTCAGAAAAATAAAATGGTAACTCACAGTCAGGGGGTAGAACAGGCCAATTAATGGAGAAGGATCAATTTTAACAGATGTAATTTTTGAAAATAAAAACAGACTCCCAAAAAGGAAACAAAGCTGGACAGGACCAAAACATGTGAACCAGATTTGCAGGTTCAGCATGACATTTGTCACAGTTTGGATTAATAGCTGGGAACATGCAAACCAGTTTACACTTAGACCAGTGAACTCTGTGGACTACTTTGCAATGTAGAATCCCATGACAAGCACATACAGATGGGATAACAATATTTGAAGATACAACTATTTAAAACGTTGGAATCTGAGGTTTCAAAAAAATTGAGAAAATCACCTTCAGAGTTGTTAAATTAAGTTCTTAGCAATGCATATTACAAAATATAAATTGAGTTTTGATAAATTTACAGTATTGATTTTTAATACAAACGGAAAAATCAATCATTTTTACCCATATATTGTATTTGTGGCTATTGCTAATAATATATTCCTGCAGCATAAGACAAATGTCACAAATATCTACGTTAAAAAACAATTGGAAAAGTATGATATAGATTTTTGTGCGTGTTTCACTGACTTGGATATCTTTGCCAAATTCAGTTCTTACATTAACAAAATTAAAATAATATTATTAATTTAAATGATCTTAACAATTTTAATGGTCGTTTTTTTTGTTTGTTTTACATAATGCTACTGTTTTACTATTGTATTAGATATTGTGGTTTAACTTCTTTTGCACCTAGTTCAAAACAAATTTGTATTAATTTCATATAATAAATTTTTTTCAGCAGTTTAAAGATGCCCTAAAGACAAACAAGGCTTAAAATAACATTTCTAAGTACTATATATTAGTTTAAAAATAGAGTCCATCAATTCCGTCCTCTCAGATGAAACTAGCCAACTAGACTCTCTAACATCACCCCTTTGGTGCAATGAACCAAATGTGAGGTACACCCAGAAAATGTGTTCATTAAGGCAAAGGAAAACAAACATATGCCATGCAATAGTATGTGCAAGAGGAAGACCTCGGGAGCGCCTTGGCCCCTTACTAAAACTGTTAGCGGCCCAGTCTTTGTGGGCGTTGTGTCTCTGGGGGCCGGTGGGGTAATTATCAGTGAGGGTGCACGTGTGGGAGAGTGTGAATGGGGCTGTGCGCCGTGCGTCCCGGAGCCACTGTTTGCGTTCTCACTGCACCTCGTCAGCGGGATACCCCGAACTGAGCAGGACGCCCTGAAAAGTGAATTCAGTCCCCCTCCTCTTTTTCCAATCTCATCTACACTCCTCCCCACCTCATCCCTGTCTTCCCCAGGAGAATGGGAAGGAGCGGAGGACAACGTAAAGACCCATCTTCGACATGTTTGATGGGGGCCCAGTTGGACAAAGCCCTCTTTCCTGTTCGTCCATGTGGAAAATTATGGCGGAGGAGGAGGGAGACAATTAGTGGGATCTGCTAATCACCCGGGCAACACTCATTTAATTGACATGTGAAATTTTGTTTAATCTAACATGTCGATAGGCAATATGACAAAGGCCTGGAAGCCAAGGACTAGACAGCTTATTATTGGAGGACGGTCTTTGTAAGGCCGGGTGTGTGGAGTGGGGGGTTGACGTGAGGATTAAATGCCATTATCCTTCCAAATGTGTTCGGACAAATAGCGATGCACACTCTCACTTAGGTGTTTGTTTGTTTGTTAGTATGCTTTTTTAAAGCACTTTCATGATTATGGCTTTTGGAGTTTTTTTTTTTAAAGGAGAAGGTGGCAGAACATAGTTCAATAAAACTTGAGCTCGTGAGAGTTTGGACCACTTTTGTATTCGCAAAAATCAATAAACTATTGAAGGTCATTGAAAAGGGAGCACTCACGCCTCACACTGTTAAATTGACTGTAGGGAGAGAGAGCTTTATAAGCACATGCTTTCGCTTTGTTATGGTTTGTAGAAATTCAGAGATAGTATAATACTCAATACATAATATTTCATATTTCCGGGGTTGCTTCGTGTGTACTTGAAGGGGTTCATGGGTTTTCACAAAAACACCCTGTGGCTTTCAGAGGAGATTTACTAAAGATCACACCATGCTTTCCTGACAAGATGTGCATGGCCATATATATATACACACACACATATATATATAAGGAACCCATGTTCAAAGTGACAGTGGTGCTTGTTTAGGCCCTGTTTACACTAATAAGTTTTTTTTAAATGCCATATTACAATAAAAAATGATCCACGTCCACACTTGCGTTTCACCTAACATGTCTGAATGACTCTCCGTCCACACTACTCCGCTGAAAACGCACATCACGTGACCACACACAAATATTTTGGCATGCGCTGCAGTGTATGTACGCGTCTGAGCTCCAACCAGTCAGCCGGTGATTTGAGCACACCTACCCAGGTGAGAGCAGAGCATGTCGGACAGTTCATCAAGGATATACCGCTAGATCTCATCTCACTGTACACTCTCAGAAATAAGGGTACACGAGCTGTCACTGGGGTGGTACCTTTTCAAAAGGTACAAATTTGTACCTAAAAGGTCCATATTAATATCTCAAGGGCACATATTAGTACCTAAAAAGTACAAAAGTGTTCTTCTTAAAATTTGTAGGTACTAATATATACTTTTGAGGTACCAATATGGACCCTTTAAGTACAAATGTGTACCTTTTGAAAAGGTACCACCCCAGTGACAGCTGTCGTACCTTTATTTCTGAGAGTGTAGTTGTTAAACGTGATTTTTAATTCATCATTTAATTCATCTTGTCATATTAACATCTATTGCTTGTGTAACGTGTTTTGGCTGAGCATAAGTTAATATATAAATTTATGTAACTGCGTACACTGATTCTGCACATTTGACTGATTGCTTGCCTTAATTTCTTATAATGTAAAAACTTATTGTACGTTTTACTTTTATAATGGCCATTATTGATTATTAAAACTGATATTTAGCAAAAGAGAGGTTGTTTCATATTTTTCAATGTAAATAAAAGGAGGCAGTTATGTTATAAGCTTAGTTTTGTTATCAATATGCATACAGTGAAGATGACGGTCATATAAATATGTAGCTACACGACGCCTCAACATTTTTGGTGTCTGTTAAGTTGTTAATATCAAAATGAAAATAGGCAGTTCCTTATATCATGTTTTTATTTTACTGTTAAGATGTTGAAACAACGTAGCCAGGTCGATGTGAATGACTTTTCCCTTTAAAGATTTACCCGATGTGTCCTCTGGAGTTTGTTTTCCATATCAAACTTGTGAAGTCTGAACTTACAAGGAAAGGATGCAAGTCTGAACTTTGTGTTCTTGATATAGAGAAAAAGCCCCAATCAGGTAGCCTGAATGTCTGCAGCCACACCTTCATTTTCAGATGTCTTCGTTTTCCCTCATCCACACTAACACTGAGCAGCAGCATTTTAAAATGAAAACAGCCTCTTCAACGTTTTCAAAACGCTCCATTTTTGGGGCCCAAAAACTCCAGCGTAGTGTGAACGGAAAGCATAACCGTAGCAAACCTTATGTGTTTTAAAACTAAAACGTATTAGAGTAAACAGGGCCTTAGTGAACTGCAGAATATTGCTCTAAACAGTTTATTGCTCATGCTCATATACATGTCATGTACAAGCAACATTTTCATTTTTCATTCTTTGATTGGGAGTAAAAATAAGTTGGTAATGGCTTTGCTGTGAGTGAGAAAAGCTGCTATTGTCATACACATCTTGTCAGGGAAGCATAGTTCTGTGAAATCTCCTCACAAAGGAGAAACCAAGGAAATCTCTATAGCATTGCATTATAAAAAGATTACTTAACTGCATTCATTGACCAATGATTACAGGACTAATAATCACACAATTATGGAATTATTTCACAGAAGGATTTATTTCAAATACTCGACCGAAGTTATGAAGTATGTTTGTAAATAATGTTATATGTGGTTTTTCACATGCAGCACTTTCTACACAGTGAGCCATGGTTAGGGCCAGACCGAATCTGCAGACGTTTTTTGCTATTTTTGCTGAGAATTTTGGTAAAAATCTGCGGATTACTGCAAAATTATTTTAGGAGTATCATAACTAAAACCTTAAAATGTGAAATAAAAAATAATATAGTATTAACTTTTATTTAATGTTTAAAATGCAAATCCAATTAGATTAACAGTAAATAGTTAACTGTAAGTAAATAAACAGAATTTATGATGGGCTAAAAATCTGCGGAAATCTGCGGAAAATCTGCAAAAAATCTGCGGAATTCTGCGCTCGCAGATTCCGTGTGGGCCTAGCCATGGTTGATTAAGAAGCTGTCAATAACACAGAATGATTTTCTCTGTCATTATCATCCAATTAAATCAAATGAGATTTTTAGATTTTGAGTGAACTACAGCTCTGTCTATAACAGGGGTGTCCAAACTCGGTCCTGGAGGGCCAGTGTCCTGCATAGTTTAGCTCCAACTTCCTCTAACACACCTCCCTGGAAGTTTCTAGTATACCTAAAAAGAGCTTGATTTGCTGGTTCAGGTGTGTTTAAATGGGGTTGGAACTAAAATATGTAGGACACTGACCCTCCAGGACCGAGTTTCGACATTCCTGGTCTATAACATGCTGCTCCATCTGAAAGCACATGCTGGAAATTTACTAGCACTAGCTTTACTGACATAATGCATTTGAAAATTGGCCTCAATTAATCACTCAGCAATAGTACTGTCCTCCCTGCTGAGAGTGATTTTTAGATAAATATGTAAATATTTGCTGCATGATTTTCACTCAGAAACAAAGAAGTCAGTCGTTAGAAAACGGCGTTTTAGAAAGCGTATGATGATAGCAACACAGGAAATGTCTCAGCCTACATTTTTGTGAAACTGAAAATGTACTTCAACAGATGTTTGACTGTTGTTTCTTGGTAAAATTAAAGTTATGAGTCAATATGACGCCAACACCTTTAGTTTTTTTTAAAACAAATTTTTTTTTACAGGGGCATATTATCAACAAATAAGGGATTATTTTCCAAAAAAATACCACAATACAGCTTAATGTCTTTGATTGGTAAAGAATACATTTGCCTCAATGTCTACCTCCATAGACAACTTTTTTGCTGTGGTCAGTTTGCTTTGTATCTTTTTTTGTATGTTGTTTTACTTGCAGAGAGCTTGGGTTTGGGTCTGGTGAAGCATGGTTCCACAACAGATGTAAAAGCAGTGTAAAATCAAAGCAAAACTTTGTGGTTAAAATTCACTTTTATCTTTTGTTTGTCTTTGAAAACACTTTTGTTTGGGTTTATGGGAGATTTTAGGTCACTGGTTTGCTATGTAATCTGTACAAAAAGCCCCGCCATCTCATGAAGGTAGTCAAGAAGGATGTGTATCTAAAAATGTATAACAGAGCATACCCTAATTAGCATTTATTCACAAAATTGATTTGTTATCTGAAATGTGCAATAAAATGTAAGCAGAGACACGAATTTTACATTTTGCAAAAATGTATGCTAAGGAGCTTATTTCCAATGAGTCTGGGTTGTATAATAGACAGATCCCAATATATCCACATGCTCTGTATATTTGAAATTAATCCCTTGCTTTGGGGAAATGTCACATTGATGTTGTACAGATAACTGTTGTCAGAGTACAAGCATTTGTTTCATGTGTTACGAAACAAAAGAGAGGCTCTCGGGAGCACCTTTTGATTTTCCTGGCAAAAACATCCCAAGTCCTTCATTAAAATGTGTCTAGTCTTTCACAGACAACATAAGAAGTCATGAAAGGTTGCCTTTTTAAAAGCTGTTCTCACATCGTAAATAAACTTTTTTGTTTTTTACGTTGACCTTCTTACACACAATATCCTTTAATATTTGGATGTGACAAACATATGCAGTCACTTTTACAGTACTAATATGCTTTCTCCATTTGTCTTTCAGTGGGCATATTGTCTCTTTGAACTCACGTAACCAAGGAGATAACACACTAATATCAGAGGACAGGTAGGCCAAACCAGTCTGCTTTAACTTTCTTAAGATTCTTCTATCACATGGTGTTGGTGATGTGTTTTCGTGCATGTGATTGCCATTGTGTATTTTAGCATGATGTAATAGGAGTTACATATAGAGGACAACTTTATTATTAAGCAATTACTTAAATTCTTTTGTAAAACAATTTATATTATTTGATCATTATTTTCATTTGTAGACTGATTTTGTTCTCAGCCAAGTTTTTTTTTTACATTTAAGTACAGTGAACTCATTGTCATGTTAAAAAAAACAGTCTAAGATGATTTGCGCTTTATGACATGGCGCGTTATCCTACTGGAAGTAGCCATCAGAGGATAGGTATACTGTGATCATGGAGGGATGGACATGGTCAGCAACAATGGTAGGCTGTTGCGTTGACACAATGCTCAGTTGGTACTACTGTATTTGTAACCTCAGTTTCCTGTTCTTAGCTGACAGGAGTGGCACCAAGTGTGGTGCGTTCAGAGATGCTCTTCTGTATACCTTGATTGTAACGAGTGGTTATTTGAGTTACTGTTGCCTTTCTACCAGCTCGAACCAGTCTGGCCATTCTACTCTGACCTCTGGCATTAACAAGGCATTTGCGCCCACAGAACTGTCACTCACAGGATATTTTCTCTGTTTTGGACCATTCTCTGTAAACCCTAGATATGGTTGTGTGTGAAAATCCTAGTAGATCAGCAGTTTCTGAGGCCGTACTCACACTATGTACAGTTGCCTTGAACTGGGCCAAAGCCCTCCCGTCTCCCCCGACGGCCCGCACTCACATTACATTCGGGCCTGGGCGAGCTTACGTCATCGATGATGCGCTGCTCAGTTAGCGCTCTTGCTCAGCACAGTGGAGATTTCTTTAGTTATATCGTTTAAGTCGTTTGATATGCGGTGACACGCAGTCTAATATTTCGCCGAACAGATCAGCCACTTTTGACGCTCATAAACAATCATAAAGTCCTTGTGCTGCAGGAATTAGGAAGTTTGCTGAAGGCGCAACTGACGTGCAGTGAGGGATTTGCGTCTTTAATAATCTACGACAGTTTGCGTTCATTGAACAGTACGAATGATTAATTAATCCATATGAAACAGTCCCTTAAAAGTCACGTCTCGCTTTCAGTTTCGGGCTCAGGTACGCTTGCACTCACACTGTAAGCGTACCGCGCCTTAGCCCAAGTGAACCGTGCTTAGGCTCACCTCTTCCAACCGGGCCAGGGCCACCTAAGTGAACTGTGCCTGAGCCCAATTCAGATCTCTCACACTTCTCAAACGATCCGGGAAAGGGGCCTGGGCACGGTTCGGATGGCATAATGTCAGTAAGCCCTGAAATACTCTGACCAGGTCATCTGGCACCGGCAACCATGCCACGTTAAAATCACTTAAATTACATTTCTTCCCCATTCTGATGCTTGGTTTGAACTGCAGCAGATCGGCATGACCATGTCTACATGCCTAAATGCATTTAGTTGGGTGATTAGACATTTGTGTTACTGAACAGTCGGACAGGTGTACCTAATAAAGTGGCCAGTGAATACATCACGTCAGAAAAATGTACATTCCTAACAATGTTGTTATTGTCAATATTGGGTAAATTTGCAATCAAAAGTAGAGCACAAGAAACTATTATTAAATGAGATTTTGAACAGGTTTTACAGCAGTTTTGGTGGTAAAGCTTCTAGTGAAATTGCAAATTGAGGAAACCGGGAAATGTATTTACACAGAACAAATTAGGGCTTTGGAAAATAATCTGCTCCATGCATATTTGGTTTTGCAAATACAGCATTCTTTTATGGGCTAAACATCATAAAATGTTTAAGACGTTTACATTAGATTGCACATAAACATAATGGGTGTGGGATATAAACACACACAATGATTGCTACAGAATGTCAATAATGTCAGTATTCAAAACTGATACACAGCAATAAATGTTACTATTTCTATAAATAGTCCAGATGCTTGGTGAAATCATTGCTACTGTATTTATTTCAGAGATTTCCTTTTCATTTGCCAGACATTTTGGCAGTTTGCCCATACTCACAGCTGGATTGGCCAGGCTTTTAATGTGAGTGTTGGGGGTTGGAGTATGGATGTCTGGGATGGGGGGTTGAAAAGGGCGATGGTGGCATGGCTAGGGCACAGCAGGATTTTGTTTTTGGTGCTGGTGCTCAAGAGCTGAGTGAATTGCATCCAATATATGACACTGCTTTGTCTTTTATTTTGCCATTTTCCCCTTATTTAAAATGAACCGTACAGAAAGCAAAGTAGGTGCCACGAGCCAGGACGGAAACTCATTGCCCGAAGCACAACCGCACTGTATGTCAAAGCACTGCCAAAGTTTTAATTTCATGTCAAGCTGGCGAACACAAAAATGCTAGCAATTTTACCATGTGATCGCCAAATGCATTTAACTTGGTAGACGGCTTATTAAATATTAATGGCATATTTGATTTTTCTTGGAATCGATTTAGCTCAATGCATCAGCTGCGCACTTGAGCTCAGAGTTATTTTTTCCCTACTGCCACATTTGCTTTCCTTCATTTCCTCCACTAACGTTGCCATATCGGTATCACTGCGCCACTTAACACTCGATATTGTCTAAAATACTAGGTTGAGTCCTATTGACAACTTCTTGTTAAATTGGTCATGCACAGGTCTTTGCTTTGAGAAGACAACGACGTCAATGTTCAGGTCTACCCCAATTTCCTATGAGTCCTTGACTATTGTGACAATAATAACACGGGCTCTTTATGCAGTAGCTATTACTGCCCTGAGCAGCAGGAGATCTTGCCAAGACTGAGGCGGCGGGGATGAGAGCATACGGAGGGGGTTTACTTGACTCCACGAATGCTACTTTCCCTCCCTTCCTCCTCCTTGAAGAGGGCCGTTCCTGCTTTGCCACTTTGCCCTGACAACTGACTGCTTAAACGAGTGCATGAAAATAGGTGGCTTGCTGGTCTCCATGACAGACCGCACATAATCAGTGTTGAGGTATGTAATTACAGCTGTCAGGCCCATCCGCTGTAATTGATGCAAGTGCAAGCAGCTCTTGCTGCCAGGGCGGCCTCTAGTTGCACACATGGCAGTGACTCTCTCTGGCCTTCCTTGAGAGAGCAAAAGAGAAAAACATTACCTGCACAATGGATGGATGGCACGCATTAACCAATGCCAAGTGACACTTTTTCTGTTAACACTGACAGCCGTTTTTTTTTTTTTTTTTAATACCCCTGGATAGGTTTGTCTTGTGGCGTTCGATTCTCAGACTCGGTTTGATGTTGCTGGGCACATTCACAGATGGTGAAGGGGGGTAGGGGGTGTGATGAAAATGCTGTCAAAGCCACAGACGCTTAAGTGTCTCCAAGGCGAGGTGGTCTGTCTGCGGGGTGTCTGTGCTTGGCTTATCGCTGTTGGCTTTTTAAATGTTTCAATTCCTGCCATCCAGTAGAACACACGGCGCACCATTTAACTTGACTGAAAAAAAAATCAAATCACTTGAATCTGACTTCTTCTGCTCGAAGAGGGGGGCGTTAGGGTGGATATAGCGAATGTAGTGGCTTGAGCATCTTTGACTGAAGGTTGGTGTAAATAAGTTCTCTAGAGAACATACAGTATGAAGACCTCTCTGGCTACAAAGCAGGAGTCTCTCAGGTGCCTGAACTACGCCGGGCTGTTGTAATATTGATCACAGGAAGGTACGCTTTCCTCTTTTGGTTCTGCTGAGGATTGATGGTGGAGAACCAGCACAAGAGGATATTTATTGATTTGGCTTGGGAAGTTGTGGGTGAAATAACCTGACAACTGCGCTCAAATGCAGTCCTGGAGGAGCTTCGTTTAATTCTCGTGTTTGTTTAGCCATTTATTGATTTTATTATTTTTTTATCAGCTGTTACTAAAAACTGTTCATTTTCTTGCCATCATGGTTCCCATTTGTTATAGCATGTTTCGCATTTACATTTTTGTCTCAGGACCAGGAACGAAGGAAATCATTGCAGTGTTTGCTAAAATGTGGAGCAGAATTGTTCATACTGATTTGAATTTTGTCCTTATGAATTCTTTTTTTTTACATTTTTAATTGCTTTATCAATTAAAAGCAACTTTGTCAAATGGTTTGGCACATAATACACATCACCGGAGTTTCTATTCTCAAAGGATGCATTTCAGCCCGTTCCCTGTGGTTATTGCCAACATATTCATGACTGTCTGTAAAAGGAGGAAGATGACTGAGTCTTCACCTCGTTATCCCTCCCTCCCATATGTTCAACTTCCAGAGGCAGACCACCGGCGGCATCTCATCAGACATTCAAATCGCCAACAATTTCCCTCCATTGATATGGCAGAGTTTGAGTGTAGTGATTCAAGAGGTACACCGCAGTCTGACTCTGGCAGATCTGACATGGAGAAACCACATTTATATTCTACAGTTTGAAGCTCATCAGCAATAAACACATCTCACACAATAATTGTGTATCAATTATTTATTTATCTGTTTTTTTATCTGTCTCTTAAGTACAGTTTATGAGCCCTTTTTCAGAAATAACTATCTTCATTTCAGAATTTAAATAAATTTTATGTGTGGCTGTAACTATTACAGTTGGACAGTGTTTTAGAAATTAATCAAGGCACTTTACACACACAATCTCTTTTATTCTTATTATATATCCTTATTTTGTGGAAAACAAAGTGATTAAAATTTGGTAACAGCTAATTTTGTTCCAAGAAACAACTATTTTGAATTGCTTTATCTGCGACCACTGAACAGCAATAGTCTCTTCAGGACATCACTGGTCCCTCCACAGGACATCACTGGTTTCTCACAGTCTCTCACTAGACATCACTGGTCTCTTGCAGTCTCTCAATGGACATAACTGGTCTCTTGCAGTCTCT
>CAIGQZ010000690.1:1370531-1383957 GCA_903798205.1 Danio tinwini | reverse complement strand
CTCTCACTGGACATCACTGAACATCACTGGTCTCTTGCAGTCTCTCACTGGACACCACTGGTCCTTAACTGAACATCACTGGTTTCTCGAAGTCTCTCACTGGAAATCACTGGTCTCTAGCAGTCTCTCACTGGACATCACTGGTCTCTCGCAGTCTCTCACTGGACTTCACTCGTCTCTTGCAGTCTCTCACTGGACATCACTGATCTGTCACAAGTCTCTCACTGGACATTACTAAACATAACTGGTCTCTTGCAGTCTCTTACTGGACACCACTGGTCCTTAACTGAACATCACTGGTCTCTTGCAGTCTCTCACTGGACATCACTGGTCTCTCGCAGTTTTTCACTGGACATCACTGGTCTCTCACTGCATCATTGCTTTCTTTCAGTCTCTCACTAGACATCGCTGGTCCCTCCACATGACATCACTGGTCTCTCGCAGTCTCTCACAGGACCTCATTGGTCTCTTGCAGTTTCTCACTGGACCTCACTGGCCTCTTGCAGTTTCTCACTGGACATCACTGGTCTCTTGCAGTTTCTCACTGGACATCACTGGTCTCTTGCGGTTTCTTGCTGGACATCACTGGTCTCTCACTGGACATCACTGGTCTCTCACTGCCATCATTGTTTTCTCACAGTCTCTCACTGGACACCTCTGGTCTCTCACTGAATATCTCTGGTCTCTCGCAGTCTCTCACTGGACATCACTGATCTCTCGCAGTCTTTCACTGGACATCAATGGTCTCTCACTGCCATCATTGTTTTCTTTCAGTCTCTCAGTAAACATTGCTGGTCCCCCTACATGACGTCACTGGTCTCTCACAGTCTCTCTCTGGACATCACTGGTCCCTCCACATGACATCACTGGTCTCTCACAGTCTCTCGCTGGACACCACTGATCTCTTGCAGTTTCTCACTGGACATCACTGGTTTCTTGCAGTTTCTCACTGGACATCACTGGTGTCTCACAGTCTCTCGCTGGACATCACCGGTCTCTTCACATGACATTACTGGTCTCTTGCAGTCTCTTACTGGACATCACTGTTCTCTCGCAATCTCTCACTGGACATCACTGGTCTCTTGCAGTCTTACCACTCTTGCAGTCTCCCACAGGACATCACTGGTCTCTCGCAGTCTCTCACTGGACATCACTGAACATCACTGGTCTCTCGCAGTCTCTCTGGACATCACTGGTTTCTCACAGTCTCTCACTGGACATCACTGGTCTCTCGCAGTCTCTCACTGGACATCACTGAACATCACTGGTCTCTCGCAGTCACTCACTGGACACCACTGGTTTCTTGCAGTCTCTTGCTGGACATCACAGGTCACTTGCAGTCTGTCACTGTACAAGCAGTAACTGGTCTCTCACTGCCATCATTGCTTTCTCGCAGTCTCACACTGGACTTCACTGGTCTCTCGCAGTCTCTCACCGGACATCACTGGTCTCTCACAGTCTCACACTGGACATCACTGGTCTGTCACAGTCTCTCACTGGACATCACAGAACATCACTGGTCTCTCGCAGTCTCTCACTGGACATCACTTGTCTCTTGCAGTCTCTTGCTGGACATCACTGGTTTCTTGCAGTGTTTCACTGGACATCACTTGTCTCTCACTGCCATCATTGTTTTCTCGCAGTCTCTCACTGGACATGACTGGTCCCTCCACATGACATCACTGGTCTCTCACAGTCTCTAACTGGACATCACTGGTTCCTCCACATGACATCACTGGTCTCTTGCAGTCTCTCACTAGACATCACTGGTCTTTTGCAGTTTCTCACTGGACATCACTGGTCTCTTGCAGTTTCTCACTGGACATCACTGGTCTCTTGCAGTTTCTTGCTGGACACTCTCACTGCCATCATTGTTTTCTCGCGGTCTCTCACTGGACATCGCTGGTTCCCCCACGACATCACTGGTCTTTCAAAGTCCGTCACTGGCCATCACTGGTCCCTCACATGACATCACTGGTCTCTTGCAGTCTCTCACTGGACATCACTGGTCTCTCACTGGACATTACTGGTCTCTCGCAGTCTCTCACTGGACATCACTGGTCTCTCGCATTCTCTTGCTGGACATCACTGGTCCCTCCACATTACATAACTGGTCTCTTGCAGTCTGTCACTGGACATCACTGTTCTCTCGCAGTCTTTCACTGGAGATCACTGGTCTCTCGCAATCTCTCACTAGACATCACTGGTCACCCGCAATCTCTCACTGGACATCACTGGTCTCGCAGTCTCTCACTGGACGTCACTGGTCTCTCACAGTCTCTTGCTAGACATCACTACTCTATCCACATGACATCACTGGTCTCTTGCAGTCTCTCACTAGACATTGCTGGTCTCTTGCAGTCTCACTGGACATCACTGGTCTCTCGCAGTCTGTTTTTTTTTTGTAGTCCTAAACTTTGTTCGCTGTAGGCTTTGCTAAGTTAACTCTGTAAAAGCCAATTTCTCCCTTTGCATTGAACTTTGAGCATATTACATTCAGAGATGTTGTTTATGTTCACACAGCTACATTACACATCAACTAAAGTTTAAAAGATAATATCATAGTGGACCAGTCCTTTAAAATAACCTGTTACTCCTGTTAGGGTAACTTTAAATAGGACTAAGCAGACACCTCAAAATATAAAACATTTTATATACATTTACATTATCTATCTCTCTCCCTCTTTCTCTGTTATCTATCTTGAACTCAATTCAAGCAGTTTTAAGTACATGACATATTAGCAATGTTTCATAGGCTTTGTTTTGACTGTATTTGCAATAATGACACATTTACTGTAGTCTAAAAATACTATTGACCACCATGCTGAAAGAAATCCTCTGATATAAATTATTGCACCTTATATAACTCTAAAGGGTGCATATTAATGACTTAAATGTACATATTAGTATGTAATGATACGTATAACCCCTTTTTGAAAATGTGTTTATTTTGGGAGTGTATGACATGCATTGATGTCATTCCAATTGAAACATATCTGGTCACTACGCTGATTTACTTAAGAGTAGTGAAGCTCATTTGACAGAAGTGTGCTAACAACTCACCCTGTCTGGACTTCTCTAAACTCTAGTTTACACTAGCGGAGCTCTCATTGTCCACTAATATGTTTATGTAGTCTGCCAGCACCTTGCCTGACAGGAAGCATTGGATTCAATTGGATTAGCACCAACTAAATATATCTCCTTACGTAGAATCCACAATGTGGAGGTGCCGTTTTGAATAAGTCTGGCTGCATAGCTGTTCCCAGACCTGTTTACCGCAGACTGTAGGAACACAAGGTGAAGTGTGAAAGCGGGTAAAGCTAATAATTGTGTAATTACAACTGCCAAAAGGGAGCCATTAGCTAAGTGTTATCCAGTAACGGTGGTCTCTGACGCTTCGCGCGAGGACTAAGAGTGAAATTGTTGACAATGGTTGAATAGTCCTCCAAGGCCCTGTGATTTGGCCAGGCAAGCCTCTGAGTTCCATTGCTACTCATTAGCGACTATGTTTGGTGCGCTGCTGTGACAAATCATACCCCAATGTTATTAAACATGTCGAAACATTGTTTGACAATTTCCCTGCTCGCCTTGTAATTGGTGCGCTCTGTGAATAGACTATATAAATATATTTATGAGCTGAGAAATTTAGTGCTATCAAATCAAGGCTGGGTCTAATGCATTTTTCAGAGCCATAAATTTGGAGATAGTTGATGACTTTATGAGGATGTTTATGAGGTTCTGCACTGTTTATTTTCATAAACAGCTCAGCAGATGCTGGTGAGAGCAGCTGTGGTGGTTCGTAGTCTTGTGGAAGTGACAGGGACAGCTGTTGTGCTGTACTTACTGGAGTTTAGCACTTGCGAGTTCTTAATCTTTCATAATGGGGATTAAGTGGCATAGACCGATGGACAGGTTTTAGAGTAGCATAGCTGTGGGTATTTTTATTCTTTTGAAATTTTTTTTTTACGTATGATCAGGCACAGCGATTTTAAACTTCAGTGTACGAGGCTTCCAGGTTCATCTGTTTCAGTTTATTTATGCTGCTTAAAAGTGGAAACTGGTATTTGTCGTTGTGTTTCAGTTTATTGTTGCAATCATAAATGCATTTCATTTATACTTTGAAATAAAAGTATTTTTATTTGTTTGTTCCTTAAAGCCACAGCTTTCTGTTGTTAAGGTTATAAAATTAGATAAATATTCTAAAATTGAGGTGGCGCAGTGGGTAGCGATGTCGCCTTACAGAAAGAAGGTCGCTAGTTCAAGCCTCGGCTGGGTCAGTTGGCATTTCTGTGTGGAGTTTCAATTTTCTCCCTGTGTGCGTGTGGGTTTCCTCCAGGTGCTCCGGTTTCCCCCACAACTCCAAAGACATTTGCTATAGGTGAATTTGGGTAAGCCAAATAGTCTGTAGTGTATGTATGTGAATGTGTTTATGGGTATTTCCCAGTGATGGGTTGCAGCTGGAAGAGCATTCGGTGCATAAAAAAAGCTGGATAAGTTCATTCTGTTCATTCTGTTCAGGTTCATTCTGTTTTGGTGAGCCCAGATTAATAAAGGGACTAAGCCGAAATCATTCATTCAAATGAATGAATGAATTATAAAATTTAAAGACAAAAAAGGTTTAGCAGTCCTCTATATTACACATTTATGAGATTCTCTGCCCATAAACCTCAACCAAAAACATTATTTATACTGGCAAACAAAAAAATGTGCATGAATAAAGCTGCAAGCAGTAATTTTGGGCCCAAATACTGTATATCAGAAACAAAGTGGCAGGTTAAGTAAGCATGGCAGGGATCATTGGAAAAGTAGACTGAAATACTTATTTCTTCTCAACATCTTAACATATAATCCAAAAATAAATCAACAACCTTATTGTCATCTGTAGGTATTGAATACATATTAGAATGTATAAACATTATTTTATACATTCATTAATTTTCCTTTGGCTTAGTGCCTTATTTATCAGGGGTCGCCACAGTGGAATGAACCGCCAACATATCCAGCATGTGTTTTACGCAGCGGATGCCCTTCCAGCTGCAACCCATTACTGGGAAACATCCATAGACACTCAGTCACACACATACACTACAGACAATTTAGTTTATTCAATTCACCTATAACACATGTTTTTGGACTGTGGGTGAAAACATACAAAGTCCTCACAGAAATGCCAACTGACTGAATTATTTTATTATATTTTTTATTGTTTCCTTACAGAAACATTTGTGACAAATTGTTAAAACCTTATTTCTGATCTTTGGGTGTATTGCTACACTGAATAACATTATGAAAGTAAAGGGAAAATAATCAATGGTAAAACTATGATACTCATAATGTTTGTACTTACAGGACACATTCTAATGTATGGGGGGAAATTACAGCAGGATTACACATTTTTTTTGTTGTTGTTTTTTTTTGTCTCTGACCCACAACATATTCTAGATTTATGACAGCTATAGATAAAAAGCTGTTCTGAGAGCAGGTTATCTTCATCCTCACAGTATGTTGGCAAAATGTGTGTTGTTGCAGGCAGGATGAAGACGGTACTTATGTGTGTGTGTGTGCATGGTTATCTGCATGCAGGTCCGTATCCGATTGCATCGCCTCGAGAAAGAGGAGGGTTTAAACTCTGATTGAGCCCTCGAGACACCTCTATCAGAATGAGGTTCACCCAAAATACCTCTGACTACAATCATGCTCTCAGCTGAAATCTCGCTCTGTTTCATTCCCGCTGGACGAGTATCTATAAGAGGGATGGCAAGATGGAAAAGAGGCTGCACATAAGTGGGCGTCTAGTGTCAGGGGCTGTGCGTACGGGCTGCTGAAGACATACGAATGAACGCCTTGATGTTTGTGTAACAGCGTTAGCTATGCTGCATAAACACATATGCTTGCATACATTTCTCTGCATGTTCTGTTACTACACCAAAGCGCAGCTTTATTTCCCCTCCCAGCATGTGCCAGTCTGTCTGACATCAGTCTCTATCTGACACTAATGCATGTGCCAGTCAATTCAAGACCAGGCTCTTGACTCGTCAGTGTAGCATCATGATCTCACCATGTGGCACAGGAGTGACTCTTCAGCTCTTTAGTGACTCTTGGCTGTCACCGTGCGCTTCGTGAAGAGCAGCGGGCATGTCTCCAGTCAGTGAACTGCTAAATGAGGGCTTGGCCAGGCAAGCAAACACAGACAGCCGACAGAGAGCGTGCAGCGTGCTTTGGTTGCATTGGATGGGACGGCTGATCTCTTGCCACCTCTACGCCCAGGTCTTTGTCTCCTTTGCTAATTGAGCGACCCGACTGACCCCAGAGTAACATGTCACCATAGAGGGGTCAGGGCCCTGGTGTCATGTGACATGAAGCCTGTGACCTGATGTGAAGGAAAGGGCCAATGTCACAGATCTAATCCACTGGAACAGCATTCACATATCATTTTTTTTAAAATGACCTGTGTTTCTGTGTAAACCCTTATAAATATATTATGCATTTTGGCTGCTACCTGATAGATTGCCAAAAAGAGCTTTTGGATAAACAAAATGCAAACAGTCAGCTCAAAAGAATTTTTCCCCTCGCTGTTGCACAACAAACAAAAAGACTGATTAGTATGTGCCATTTGTTTTTCATGTGCATTATTTGCAAAAAAAAATAGCTCTCTTTTATTGATTGCACTCCAACAATAGTGCTTTTTATTCAGGCAGGACGTTCATGCTATGTTGCCTAGTGACATAATGACATCCATCAGGAAGTCAAATGTCAGTCCTTTCTTGCTCTGACATTTAGTTTCGGGTACATATGGAGTCATTGTTTTTGCCGATGTTGGAACAGCATCAAATGAGTTATTTTGTGCTGCTTTGAAATGACCAATGAAGTACATCATGAAAGACTGAAGTGGATTTAGAATTGGCTTAAAAGACAAAAGCCTCAGCCTCAAGGCCCTTTCACATGGAGCACAACATGATAAAGCAAATCACTGACAAACCGTGCTTTCACACTGAACACGAAACAATCAATTGCCTACAGCAAATGTGTGCCTACTTGCAAGGTGGCGCTGACAACATCAGTGCATTTTTTGGCCTTCCCACTATAAATTTTATCTTTAACTTCTCTTCCCTTGCCTGAAGTATCCTTCTTGCAATTTTCCCCATTTTGCTTTAACCTCATCCACTGCACGATATACAACAATATATTAAAAAATAAATGTGTACCACAACAGAAATGCAAATGATCTAGCCTGCCTTCAACTGAAATATATTTTCTCTGCATTTTCTTGCTACATGACTTATTTTCTTGATGTTTTTAGCTACGCTGGGAGTTTTATTAAAAAGATCTCAGTTACCAAAAATAACAAACACTTAGCATATATACTTTTCCACACAATTTTCTTCTACATTGCTTTTCACAACAGCTTTCTGTGCTTTAACTACATGAGCCTTGTCCTTTTGTGCTACTGCAGCAATTCTGGGCACATGATGTTAAAAGTGCAGTAGGTGATCTGCCTAAATGCTAACCAGTTAGCATAATATGTTCGAAGCACAATCCCTCCCCTGCCGTCTAAAGCCATGCTTCCTGAAATCACAAACATTAAAGATGACAGAGACACACTAGATCATGTCATTCGGCAGTTAGAAAACATAATACATAATAATTTATAATACTACAATTCTGAATGAAAAACTGTATAATATCTAGCACATTTTCAGTTGTGTAGTCAGCAAGCAAAACTTGTCATAATGTGCAATATTTTATGCATGCAAGGATCGCTGGTCTCACTCTCTCAAGCGCTTTGTCCTAAAGTGACTACTGCATGCTTAGTGCTTGGCTGGCGGGGTGCAGGAATTACACTTATTACATGCTATTTCAGAGTGAATATTCAGAGTAGCATGGTAAACAATATAGGGAGCGCGTCACAGGTTGTCATTGTTCAAAAATGAACCAATGTGAATATAAAACCAACTTCACCTCAGTAAAGCAGGCTAGGCGGAATGGCACTGTTTACATAAATTTTGTTGTTAAACTAAATAAAAATGACATTATTGATGCTGTAAAAGGTCCCCTATGAAATTGAAAATAGTCACATCAATCTTTCAGCAGAAGATTTCAGTGGCTGAACAACACTATTGTGCATATATTCCATTCATAAAACAACAACATCTACATAAGTATGCTTGACTTAAAGAGTTTTAAAACATAACATTACCTGTTTAAAGGAAATACTTCAGCCATGTTGTTGTCCTTCCTCCATTGTGCAAAACTAACTCCAATATTGATTCAGGGTTTTAAAATGTTTTGATTCAGCATTTGTTTTTATCACTATCACTCGTGTCCACATGACCGCAGTGCACGTGCAGCGGATCTGCGTAAAGAGAGGTGCGCAGTTGCACAAATCTTTGTTTTTTTTGGCCGACAGTTTGGTCTGTGATTATAGAAATTATCTGCCCGACAATATTTAATTGGATGAACATTTTTTTGTCTTATGCCTGACCCAGAATATAAAAATACATGTAAATACATTTAGATCATTTAATTTAATCATTACTACTGAAATGTGAAGAGACTTTCAACCAGCACAACAAAAAAAAAAATTCTGAAGACAATCATCTACTGCACCTTTAAGCTCAAATCTAACTGGACAGTTTGTTTCATCTCAGGACTACAGAGAAAAATGACACACTGGTTGAAAACCTCACTTTGTCTTGCTGCGATTTATCGCACCTAGTGTAAATAGCTCCATAGGGATCTATTGTTATGATCCAAGAGCATCATTTCATCCTACATTTGTGCCATTTTATCACATTTAATGCGAAAGAACCTTTAACCCACCAGTCCCGGTAGTATTGTCAGATATTACAAGAAGGTGCAGTGCCAAATATCTCTCAATGAGTATGTAATGTATGGGATTGTGCAAGAGGGACATCTTCCATCACTCAAGCCACAGGCTTTTCTGTCGGGACCGGGAGAAGACTGACAGGTCTATTTACCCCTTTCCAGTCAATCAAGCAGCCTTCTTAATGTCTGCAGGCCTGTTGGCTTCAGATTTGGGTTGCAACAGAAATCTTTTGTGGTGATGAAATCGCTGAGCTTCCTGTCCGTTTTCAAGTCTGAAGAAACCGACGGCCTTTGTGGTGCTGTAGAAAGAAACCTGCTGTGTTCGAATGGATTTGATGAATATGTTTTTGTTGCAATGATAGTCTTATGATGTGTTCTGGTCCTATGATTGGAGGTGCTATACTCTATATGTTAAATCAATTCCCAGAAAAAAGTCATTTTCAAAACAATATATACGTGGCACATGAAACCCTATCTTTGAAGTGTCCATTATTTCAGGTTCAGCAGAAATATTAGTTTGGTCCTGTTTGCAGAAGGTAATATTTGTAACTAGATTGGTCCATCTAGGTGCTTATTGGAGCTTCGGCTAAAAAGTGCCAAACTAGTTTGGGGTGTATCTGTGAAAAGGTTCCCCTTAATCCATTTTATTTGCTCTGCTACCTCAAAACCATTTGTCCACACAGCCCAATGTCCCCCGCTGGCCCTTTCCTCCCGCTCCTTCCAAGGATTGAAAGTAGAGGTGCAAGACACAGACTGTTAAAAAAAAGCCATCTGGCCAGAGGAAGAGGTTGAGGTGGGGGGTTTCTGAGGGTGGAGGGAGTCATGCTGGGCAATCAAAATGACAGACAGCAGTGAAAAGTGTTTTGTGGGCTCCCACATATATGTGAAGTAGGCTGACTTGTGAGCTTTCACAGCTCCCTTTGGTCTTCAGGTAAACACTGACTTAGCCATGGCATATCTCTTTCTGCGATGAGATTCTTTCTCTTTCTTCCCCCCCCCCCCCCCCCTCCCCTGTCTCATGCATTGGAACAATTGCACAAGCGTTTTGCATAATCAGTACAACTGAAACTAGGCGATGCGATTGTTTCCTCTAGAATCGGGGATGCCCAAATTCGGCACAATCAAAGCCTTCGCTTTCTACAAATATTATAATCTCTTGTTCGTATGCATTCATTTTTACCATCCCCCATAGTGGCCCCTTTCTCCCCCTTTCCAAAAAAACCTCTAAATGTGTGGAGGCTTCATTTTTCACTCTCCCCAAGCGGCACTGTTGTCAGAGAGGAACCCTTAGGAAGTCTTTATTTCTGCCAGGCAGGGCCTCTCGCGTTCCTCCGGCTTCTCCGGCCGTTCTCATGGCTGTCCCCCCACCTGCTGGGACCCTGATCCCAGGCCGAGCTGCGCTTCAGCAGGGGACAATTACTATCCCGCTCTGCCTTTGATCATCTGACCACATGGAAGCACAACAGCTGACCACATGTTTCAACAGACAAGGAGGAGGAGAGGGGAGAAGAAAAGGGCGAAGAAAGACGAGAAGAGGGAAAAGCATTTGCCTTTCATTCTCCCTTGCTCACTAGAAAAAAGGCCCATTCCAGGAGCGCTGCTTGTAGTGCTTGTATAATTCTCATGATCTTTGGTGTGCGGTAAACGCCTGGGCTTTTTATTGTCATGATTATGTCTTTGGATTGAAGGAGAGGGCTTATTACAGACGTGGGGTAGCCGCATGTAAAGTTTCTTTTTGAATTTGCCTCGTCTCATTTGCTGAAGCTAGTGTGGAGTGCAAGAGAAGTAATTTGAGGCTGAGCTTGTAAAATGAGTGCTAATTCTTCTGTCATTGTCAGCCAAATTGTCTCGGAGCCAGCTGGGCCTCTGCATAAATGCTTGCTGTGGTCAATATTGAAAGCGCTTCCACACAAAGTCAAAGCCACAGCTAGAGCGCTCTCTGTCTACTAATGTACTTGGCTGTCCAATTGTAGTGCTTAAGAGGCAGGAACTTGTTGCCGTTTTAGGTGTATGTATAAATTTAGGTAAGCAACAAAAGAGTGTACATAAAGAAAAGGAGAGAGATTTTATTCATTTATTTTTTTAGAAAAATCTAAAGCTGGATGCTTTTAAAAATGCACACCTTTCGTTCCACAAGTTTACACTAAAGAAAAAAATGTTCTTTTAAATTTACTGTTCACTGTAAGGTTCTTTATGGAACCCATTATGGTTCTGTATGGCCTCACAGTAGGAAGTTATATTAGTGTTTTTGTACTTTTAATGACATATATATAGTGTTATTAAATAATATTAAACATTACATTAAATTCACTGTTATTAATACAATAAGAAGCAAACTTTTCAGTAGTGTATGTGTGTGAATGTGAGTGTATAGGTGTTTCTCAGTGGTGAGTTGCAGCTGGAAGGGCATCCTCTGCGTAAAACATAGGCTGTATAAGTTGACGGTTCATTCCGCTGTGGCCACCCCTGATTAATCAAGGGACTAAACCGAAAAGAAAATGAATGAATGAATGAATGAATAGCAATACAATACTTTTAATAAATATATAGTGTTATTTATTAATGTTAATCATTACATTTTTAAGTTTATTGTTATTAATACAGTAAGTAGAGTAAGTAATGTTGACGTAAAAAAGGAATTAACTTGAAGCAATTTTAATTACAGAATCAACACAACCATTGCATACTAATTTAATAAAAGTAAAGTAAAAAGCGAAAGTAAATCTACACACATTAATCTTTACATTTTATAGTAAAACTAATAAAAAAAAATTCTATGCATTTATTAATTGAAGAGTATCATTATTTTTGAGCACACCACATTATATGCAACATGTAATATCCTGAACTAACCTTGCAGTGTCATGAGAAGGTCAAAATATTTGACATTTTAATAGACTCGTTGACCTTCAAACAGAGTCACGAAGGGTCTGCATGTGCCTTCTCTATGAACTCCTGCTTTTTCAGGATAATTTTTTCAGTATGTTAGCCTAATCATGGTTCACTGCAGAAAAAAGCAGTCATTGAGTTAAAGTTTACATTTAATTAAACCAAATTAAAACATCAAGTTGAACTGAATACCATTTTATAAAATCTTGACTTGTTGATCACATGATTTTGGTGCACATGACTTTTTCTGACAAAGATTTTCAATTAGTTCTGTACCTTTTTTCTTGTACATTAATATTGGAAATCCTACAAACATATAAAGGTTTTTTTTTTAAAACATTGCAGAACTGTTTCCTGAAAGAACGTGTGAGCTCAGCACATTTCCTCCGAGTATAAAGTGTGGTTGCATGTGGTATGTGTGTTATTTGTCGCAGCATGTGTTCGTGTTTTATTTGTTTGTGGATGTTTGTGTGCATATCCAGTAACTGAAGGAAAGTTTGTATGCCCACTGAAGCAGACCTGAGAGGTGCTGGGATGTGTTCGGGGGGCCGGGGGTGAAGCATTCGAGCCTGGGGGAGCTGTTTGTTTTGGCCTGTTTGCTGGGGATGGCCTCCTTGAGTGTCCCTATTGTGCAGCAGATCACTTTACCACATTAAGGGTGCATGAAAAGAAGCTCTTCACTGGCACTTGGGCCCTGGCTGGAATAACAGGCAATGTTTTGACTGGCTGCCACCTTCTATTCTGACCGCTCTGCCGCCCAGCAGACGGATCCTGTCGCAGAAAAGCCTGCGAGGAGAAATGCAGACAAGACTCTTACTCAGCAAACAAACTGCTTTGTTAGTCTATAAGTGTCAAAGGTTGGCTCTTTTCTAAATGTATTCTGTATTGTTGATTGTTAAATTATTTATGGAAAAAAAGACTTATTGGTTACACTTTACACTGTAAAAATCACTTGTTGACCTACTTTTTTTTTAAGTAAGTTTACAAGTAAGTTTAAATTACATGACATTACAGGGTGCACTCAAAAATCATTCATTGGATGTAATCAATTTAATTGAGAGCAGGATTTCCATCTAATAAATTTGTTTAGCACCAACTACAAAACAACTATTTACACAATTAAATGCAATTGAGTTGGTCCAACATGATTTTATCAAATAAAAGTTTAAATACATTTGTATTTTCTCAAAGGTCTGATAATATCATGTCTATTATGTGTCATACATTTTGAAGTCTCTTAGTTTTATTTAAAGTTATCCTAAACTAACTAAAATAGACATTTTTAAGCATATTTCATGAGTTACATATACAATTGACTAAAACTGATCTCACAACTAATTTTAGGACAGTTATTGCTTACTGAGCAAAGCCACAAACTGCATTTTTACTAATTAATTTGTCAACACCTAAAGCATGGGTGGTTCTGCAAGGTGGTAACCTCAAAACTCAAAGCATTGCATGAAAATCTTCTAAGTCTTTAAACTAAAGTGAAGATCAAACTCTAACAAGTCTTACTATTAACTTTAAAACACCTAAGATTACTTTTATTGTCACTTTTATTGTCAACATATGTGCAATACTTTCTCATACGCACTTGTACACAGCACCTTATAACAATATACAATGGAATACTTTCTCTTTTTTTTCTTGACCTCTTGATCTTTTATTATTATTATTATTATTATTATTATTATTATTATTATTATTATTA
>CAIGQZ010000690.1:1350263-1361213 GCA_903798205.1 Danio tinwini | reverse complement strand
TGAATGAATGAATGAATGAATGAATGAATGAATGAATGAATGAATGATGTGTGATCAGGGGTATTGCTTGACGTAAAGCTCTACTGGGGCACTGGCTTTGATGACTTTGAATTAAGTTTTTTTGAAGTTCTTCCTCCCTTACCCATCTCTCTATTCTGCTTCACATGAGAAAATAGTAGCCAGTAATGTTTAGTCAAAATAAGGTCATTCAACACAATCTCACAGCAATTCGTAACTTTTTGATTTAGTGGCTAATTTGTATGAATTCGTACAATCTCATTCATACAATTTAGTATGATTTGCTTATCCCCCAATGGCAGTTGGGTTTAGGGGCGGGGTTGGGTGAGGGGGCTGGTGTGGAAATTATGAGAGTGTAAGTATAAAAGTGCTGCTATGGTGTACAAGTGCATACCAGCTCTCTTCCAGCATAGCTTTCATCATTTTATATTATAGCCCACCTCAAGTGCATTCTGACACCTAGACCTCTCTGTGGAAGACCAACCTCTGCTACATTCAAATACCTCCGCATGAAATGCTCTCTCACTATCCTTTGGCTTAGTCCCTGATTTATTGCCACAGCAGAATGAACCGCCAATTACTCTGGCATATATTTTATGCAGCAAATTCCCTTCCAGATGCAACCGACCAGAACATGTATGGTTGAATGGGGAAACACCCATACACTCTCTCAATCACACACATTCGTACACTATGACCAATTTAGTTTTACCCAATTCAGCTAAACTGCATGTCTTTGGGGTAAACCAGAGGACTCGAATCAGCAACCTTCTTGCTTTGATGCAACAGTAATAACCACTGAGGTACTGTGCCGCCCATTATTCTGGGATTGCCAGTCTAATACACATTAATACACTGACATATACAGTAAATTCTATGAAGTATAGCAGTATAGCAATGCTCCTGATGTGTGATATACCAATATGGCTGTGATACACTAATAATCTTGTAATGTGTCACTTTACTGCTTAAGAGAACTGTAGGTTCACTACATGAAATGTAACTGTTGTCACTCCACTACTTCCTAGAAAAAGTATCAAGCTACTGGAAAGGCTACATTGTATCATAAGTAACCATGCTGCAGTCAAGCTACTTAATGTAGCTATTTGTAGCTATCTACAACACTGCTTGCACTCTAAAGGCCCTATCACACTTCCGGCGCAATAAAGGTATGATTTGTTGCTATTTTCAGACCAGCACAATCCTAACTTTCACATTTTGTGCTAAGTTGTTTAAATAGCAAATCCATTTGTGCCACTTTTTGGACTCATGGGTGTTGCAGACTAAAATGGAGGTGTGTTAAGGCGCCTTGTTGGCGCGTTGCTATTTTGAGGAACTGAAATGGACTGCACCATTGACCAACTAAAAGCTGTCCTAAAGTCCAGCAGCGCAATAGTTATACGCCTATGGGGGCCCAAAAGCTTACATATTGCTTAATACACACAGGATGTACTGCAATATACTAATATCTTTACATATGAAAAAATTAAAGGATTAAAATGTTACAAAAAATATTATTTTATACATAATATAAAAACACTACCTCCATGCCTCATCTCGGGGGCTTTTTTCAGTTTATTGATGACAATTTGCATTTGTATAATGTTGTTTTTATTAATAGTGTTATTTATTATGTGCATATTTATATTTGTTTTAATAAAAACAAGTTTATATTTGTCCAACGGTCGGGTTTTGGAGGCGTATGCGTCACCATATGGGACATAGGACGTGTGTTTGGTATATAACTTATTTGACCACACTTTGTTATTATTGTTCATTTATTCATTTGCTGGAAATTAGAACTGAATTCAGAAATAGTTTTGAAACAAATCTTTGCGCTTAACAAATTTAATTAAATATGGAGATTAATGTGTGTCTTTAGTGGATTGCGTACAACACTGTTTCCTTATCCACAAAAGTCAAGGAATAAAGTAAAGAGTAAAAATAAAATAAAGAGGTCGAATGAAGGAGGCTCGTTCTTTATCCTCATGCTGCAGATGGTCTGTTTAACTGTTTTCTTGCTAGTGAAGTGTTCAGTTTTTCTACTTACAAAGTCCACCATGTAAATAGCAAATGCGCCATGGTGCGACGCAACTGACTCCTAAAAGGGAATGGGAGATAAGACTCTGATTGGTTTAATGCACATTATGCTCAAAACACACCCATAACTCATTAAGAGAATAAGCACAACACTGTTAGACCATGCGCCAGGGAGCAGAGTGTATTTTCCATCCCTAAAATATCAAAAGTGGATTTGGACATGCTCCTAATGCTTTTGCGCAATGTGCTTTAGACTTTGCGCCTAGATCGTTTAAATTGAGCACTATATCTTATAGTGTGAATATGGGTTATAAATTGGAAATTCTGACACACAGTAAAGTGGGAGTATGCAATTTTGGATGCAGCAAATGTTTTTTAAATCTTGTGACAGCTACTTTTTGTGGTCATAAATATGCAGGTAAAGTTGTTGTAGTTGGCAAAGTGTTGTAAAATGTGCATTTAATGTTTTGTTACAATTGCGATGTTCATATATTCATTTACCAGCAATTTGTTAAATAATTAGGCATGTAAATGAAATGTGAAACTACAATTTGAACATAATGTACAATCTGACCTTTAACCATAGGGTCATATAAATATATATTGTTTGGTGAAAAAAAAAAAGAAATTAGCAGTTAATTTACTGACTCCCAAGTCATTCAAGATGTAGGTGATTTTATTTATAACATATCGTCACCTTAGAATTATAAGGTTCTATCTGCGTTCTGAATGACTTTGAGCTATTGAGCTAAGTTTTTGCATTCCATAGCAAACAGTATGTGTGTAACATTTGTTTTTTAAATAAAAAGTCTTAAAATGTAAACAACTTTTAAAAAAACATTCCATCATGTAAATTAGTTGTCAATTAACAGGTATATGTCAATAACAAAATTTTGACAAAAATGTCAGATAGAACCTTATAATTCTAAGGTGACGATATAACATTTATTTATATTATTAACCATTCAAACGCTTTGGATTAATTGTAAAAATGTTGTGTATGGCATTCAGCTTCTTGCACAGATCATTTCGTTTCATATTAAGTTTCTGAAGAGATGGGCATTAATTTAGTTTTGCCTGTGTATGCCTTTTTTCCCCAACCCTGTTCCTGGAGGCACACCAACAACAATACATATTTTAGATGTCTCTATTACCTGAATCCTTCATTTCAGGTTTTCTAATCTCTTCTAATGTTCTGATGATTTGATTCTTGTGTGTTTGAATAGGAAGAGGTTGGAAATGTCTATGGTTGGTGTGCTTTCAGGAACAGGGTTTGGAAACACTGTTTTAACCAATAGCCACCATTCGCCAATGACTTGCATTTTATGAATCATGAAGGTCCACAGTTTCAGCTAAAAATAATGTTTATCAGTTCAACTCATGAAAGAAGTCACCTACATTTTGGATGGCCTGAGGAGTTTTTCATTTTCTTTCCCTTTTATGAACAGCTTGTATTTAACAGGTAAGAGTAAGTCGCCTTGACCCAGTTTTCCTCCTGAATCAGCAGAATACAAAATGCTGTCTCTTTAACAGCCTTGTGATAGTTATATCGCTTATTATGTTTGTTCAGTTAATGGCTACTATAGGCAATAAATAATTTACTTTCTGTACATGTGAGAGTAGTAATTACGTAGCTGTCTTTTTCTCTTCTTTAGGTCCCAAGGTGGTCTCAATGGAGAATGTGTCATTTTATATTAATTTAAAGGATGTCCAGTCACTTTAAACTTTCCACATGTTACTCTTGGATGCTGTTTTAACATCTGTGGAATTGAGTGCTGGAGTTTCTGTGAATGGCTATAATTTTTGACTCATCCGTTCATTTGGGATGCAACATCTTGCCATTGACTCGGCATTAAAATAAATGTAAAAATTATTTAAATAATTAGTGACTTCATGCAACAATTTCTTTGTTCTGCCAATCCACTGCCCATCAAAAATTATTTGACAGAGGAAAAAAACACTTTAAAAAAAATAAATAAAACTATGAAAATAGCCAGGCTTTTTACTCATCAGCGTTTGATTGCTTTTAATTGGAGAGCAATTTTCTGTCCAGAAAGGAGGAGTATGTGTGTGCAGTAAAGGAGATGACAGGTCTAATGGTTAATTGAAAAGAAAATGTGTCAGGCAGGACTGGAAAGATATGAATGCACGTCAGAATGACTGAAACATGCACAATAAGGGCCAACCATGTCAGACTAGAAGCTCTTCAATCTTGTCTGTCCCATGTGTGACATCTTAACCAAATGCTCCATAACATCTTTAAGCTCTGAACGTTTTACCTCAGAGTCTCTTATCTGCATTCCATCTTATGTCCACTGCACAGGAAACATTTCAGTCAAGCAAAATGATTAATATAGAAGTACTTCTATGCTCTAGATGAAAAAGAAGACATATAAACAGTTCACTGATTTGGGTAAAATGGCATTTGGAGCCCCAGTGGGAGTCTGGTTGTTGCCTAGTGCACGTGACATGCAGACCAGTGAGAAGTAAAGCTGTTCAGATTGCAGCTGCTGTTAATGTATGTTATTAAAGGGTATAGTAATTTTTCCTGTAGTCTTGCAGTTGGGGGTGATTGGTATTTCCGGTTTCTGTGTAGTAAAATGCAGAACTGTACTGTGCTTTAGTCAGAAATTAGGTTTTATAAAACCAATTGATCATTATTTTTGTTAATAAGTGGTTCTAAGAATTGGTATATTTGTGATCATTTTTTTCCAGACTTTGATTATAAAGGGGCTTGTGACAAAATAGCATCTAAAGGAACAAAAATGGCTCACAAATTCAAGATAAAGGGACAAAAAACAAGGTGCGATTGAACTTAATATTTTATGGTTTTGTGATTAACATGAAATGTGGGAGGAACGAAAAGTGTCTGTTTGCTGCATTACATTTAGATTTGTGCATGTTGCATCAGAGTCTTCTTACATTTGTTTCAGGGCTGAGCATTATAACCAATCCCATGCATGTCTGTTGTGCTTATGAATGCTATGATCAATCAGATCTTTTTAGATTAGTCATTGCTAAAAATGCTGTGGCTTTATGTGTAAACATGTCTCACTGGACTATGACTATTTTTGTTCTGGAAAAGCACAGCATTTGTTTGTTTCGGTGTACCCTAGCAAAAAAGTGACTTTGGCTTCTGTCTGGAACTTTAATTGATTGATTTTTATTTTATTTTATTTTCTTACGGATGTTTGGTCTTATGGATGTGTAGTGGACATCTGCTTTCCTTCAGCCAAATCTTACAATGGAGGTTCCCACTCTTCCACTCTCAGGGGGAGGCTGGAATTAAACCTGGATTAATAATTGACTTGGATTAATCCTTAATCTACATGTTCTGTCTGTCTGTTCAGACAGTAGTCTGTCTGCTGAACTGTCCATGACTCAGTATTTAAAAACCCACCAGTGTATAAGGTTTTTTAGAAGCTTATCCTTCACAGATTGTAGAGATGAGGCATCTTTTGATTTCAAGATCTATTTCTGGTTATGCTGCTTAGTATTTTAATTAGTCAAATTATCTTTTTAGAAGTGATTTTAATAAACCATGGGGAAAACACTAGAATATTCTGGTTTGCTTTTACCCGTATTTGGGTAAAATCACGTTTGGTTTATTTTTAAACAACTTTTGGGTTGCTCCAAATTTATTTAAATTTAGGCTAAAATAACAACTTTAGAGTAAATGTAATTTAAACTTGGCATGTATTCTGCAAATGCTGTGTTAGCTTTTCTTCAGGGTTTAAAAGGGACGGAGTAGAGAATCTGAAGATTCTCTTAAAGCAGAGGGCAGTGTTGTCGCTTCAAAAAGTAGAGACTTGAAACGCATATCTGCAGACTAGTACACACTGTAGCGAGTGACAGAGTGCGACGAAAGCAGAGACTTATTAGAAATTTTAAACAGGAGTTTCAAGTGTAAGCTAATTAAAAAAGAACATAAAGAATACAAATAAATAGCTGAATACATATATACCGCTTTTAATTCAGCAATTATAAAAATGTTCTTTGAATGTAGCATGAACATTAGCCCCCTTCTGCGCTATTATGCTAGCTGTCTGGTGTTGCAATTTTACACTTCACCGACTCCGACAACCACTCTACTTGAGCCTGAATGCCCCAGATTTTACCTTATTTAGGTGATGTACCGAAATTATCAGGGCGCAGAAACATTTGACAAAATTAAAGCAAAAAAATAAAAAAAACTCAAACTCTCAGATCCCGTTTAATAACGAATTTTATAGCACAACATTGCTGTCATCTGAAAGCAAATGCAGTCCTATATTACCATTTAATTTGTTCGAGTTATGCTCTGCTTAAATTTACAGCTGAATGTGTGAAATGTGATATGAAACGTGACTATGAAATATAGCCTACTATATGAAATGTATTTCCCCCAAATTTGCTTTCTATAAATATTCAGTGAAATATATTAGAACTTCGTTTATCTGGTTAGCATAACGTTTAATAGACTTGTCGTTTTAACACAGTGAGCGCCTAACTGCACTTCCCTGCTAATTTATGATGCAATCGTGTATGTAATGCATCAATGGCGGCATATTAAATGAAACAACCAGACAGGCGACATGATGTATTATTAATAACACGAGGAAAAATATTTCTTATTTGTTATTGGTTAAAAATCATATACTTTATTAATAAATTTGATTTTTGTTCTAAAACTTTCTATATCACTTTTGAGTGACTTTCCCAGGGGTGTGATTTCACAATATATCGCCTTTTGTATATGGACAATAAATAAATAAAATTAAATTAATAAAACGAATGATCTTTTTTTGGGCTTTTTAACAAGCTCATGAGTACTATAAACTTCGCTTCGGAACGCTTAAAACAGACCACTTTGCATCACAACGCTCCAGTCTCTGGTTTTCATTCATAGAACACTTTCGAGCTTTTTGAGACATGGAAATTGCAGCAATCTGACCTATAGTACATGATTGAACTTTCTTTGACATTCATTTCGAATGAGTTGCTCAAGGACTTGCCAAGTGAATTGTTAATAACTCTGTGCTCCGACTTTTCTTTTTGTGAGAATTCAAGCCAGCCAGTCTGACATTTATGACAAATTTACTTAAAAACTATTTAGTCATATAACATTGCATATAATGCTTCAATATATATTATATTATATTATATTATATGTGTGGGATTTATTATTGTTAGCGTTAACTGCATGAATGTTTAAAGATTTTGTTAAACACTATATCGCATTATCTCTGAATTCGACTCACATATTTTTGGTGGAGGCGATAGGGCTGATATTTTAGTATATAAGTGTATTAATGGCGCATGCTGTCTTTTTTGCATTATTATATTTATTTATATTATTATATTATACAATAGTGTTGAATTTTTTTTCTTTAGGTGTTATGTTGAATATTGCCATTTGTGTCTTTCTCAAACTATTTAATTGTTCGTGGAATCGGATTTTTTTTCTTGCTGACATCATTGTTTTTAGACTAAGTTAAATTCACTTTAATTTAACATCTACCTAACTTATTTCACCGTCATAATTTGTGATCAACGGCGACCCCTAAACATCCCGATGTTTATAAATTTGCTAGCCTTTCTGTATAATTGGTGGTGATAAATGTGATTGGCACAAGTTAAAAGCGCATTAATACGCGAACTTGAGCTCTCTTCCTTTGCCATGCATGGCTTAATTTTTTTAAAGCAAAGTATATGATCCGTATTCTGTAATGTCCCTCAAAAAAGAAAGCTGAAACCGGAAAAACAATTACAAAGGAGATTGGCCCTAGGGTATTGAGAGGAAAGCAGCATGAGGGGTTGGATTGACTCTGGTGCACCCTTGGACCTTACATTATCCTGGCATGAGGTCTCTTTGGCAATAGCTAAGCAATTTCCAGCACCTGGCTGCCCACCCCACTGATAGCCTCCATACCTGTGTGTGTCCGCCCCCCGACCAAACACACAACTTTTAAAGTGTGCATAATGACTTTTTTTGAACAATGAAACAAATTTGAATGGAAGTAATAAAATAAAATAAATAATTACTTGTATGATGACTTGGTTAATGTTGGCTCAGTAATGTTCGAGGAGTTTTTGAACAATCAGTGATAGTCATGTTATGTCAGCTGCAGGAAAGGTGATACTGTCTGTCGCAATAAATTATGCCTTCTTCCATTGTGGTACTCATATAAAGGCTTCCTAAATGACAAATCACTGGCACCTGCTCTCCCGCCCCCTGCAGTCCCTGACCCTTGTTTGCAGGTGCTACTGATTGCACATCTCATGCAACCTTATAACGCACTTACTCTAGTAATTTATTTGACAAACGACTTTTATTATGGTGGTGACATTATTATACTTTGTATTGTTGGTAAAGTGTTAATAGCTTATAGCGTTAATAAGGCCATTGCGGATTCGAATTGTAATGCATGTTATGTAATAGGATATTTATTAAAGCTTCATCTGAACTGACAACAATTCTGATGGCAAATGATTTCATGTTTTTCCTCTTTAAAATTAATAAGACCATTCCCGTATATTTTATGTCATCTGTGTTTAAATCGATTACTTCTAAACGACGCTTTGGAAGTGATCAGGTGTCGGTTCCTTAAGGCCAAATATTAATGTGCTACTTTGGAGTGCGTAAATCAAAAAGTAAATAATTAATAATAATGATAAAATAAAATAGCATTAGCATAAAATTTAAGAAAACCTAGATAAGATAGCAGTGTATGTTGACCGTATCCCTTGTTTACCCAATAACAGATTTGTAGAGAAAAACTTGAAGAAAAAGTTAAAAAGAAGAAATTCCTTCATTCTCAGAAGGCGTGGTTTTGAAAGGACCTGTTAAATATGTTTTAATGTGATAAAATGTAGCCTTCTTACTTGAATCGCTGCGAAAGTAGCCTTTTTTATTTCTGGAATGTGCACGAACTGCGCGCGTGATGAAGGGGATTGGTAGTTATAAACTTGTAAGGTTCAATTTAAAAAAGTCCCCATAACTATCTCTTCCCCTCTTCCTCTTTTACCATTTCTGTATTATATTTCAATTTTTTTCCAAGCACAATACGGATTTTACGAATTTTTCCAAGAAATACGGTCTACTCTCTAATCTTGCTAAAACTTCATTTTGTAAAGTTGTTTTAAACAAAAGTTATTAGGCCCCGATCATGTTAGTTCTTTTTAAAATATTGTTTTTTTATGGTTCCTTGTTTGGTATTGAAATGAAAACGGAAAAAAAAACAATTTTATAGAACTTAGACATCCCTAATAACTAACTAATTAGCTAAGTAACTAACTGACTAAATAAATAAATAAATAAATATGGCACTTGTTGGATCTCAGTCAGTAAACAAACAAAAAATGAATAATTTATTTAAAGATCACAATTTCATACAGTAGGGATGGGAAGGGTAAAAGTCAATTTGCACGCAAACTTTCGAATCATCAAGGTAAATGATGGTTCCATTTGCCTTGGTTTAACATTACAATAGCCTGAGGTACATCCAAAGTAGTTTTTGAAAGAACACATCCTGGATTAACAGTCATATCGATCACTTTGCATATTCATCGCTTTTCCTGCAGGTGAATAAGCAGATCTTTCTAAAAGGGTTAATTGACGTGCAAATTGTCTCTATCTTCCACATCATTGTTGTATTGTGAGGTAAATAGAGGTTACAGACAAATACAGGTCGTTTCACGTAGCGGGTTGTCCATAAGTTTCTGACTTTTTTCCTACTATTTGCGGTTGTTTAAACGCATTGAATTTATGTCTGCACAACAGGGCTGTTGTTAGCAGGCGTTTCTATATGCGTTGATTGTGTTTTAAGTGTCTCTAATGTTTTAAAAGTAAGTAGGCCTAATTATAAGGAAACAAATATTAGAGCTGTTCTGATATTAAAATATATGGTGTTTTTTAAGATTGCGAACTCAGTTGCGTGACAAAAGGCATTTGGAACATGCTCGTGTCGCTTTATCCTCTTAGACGGTGCCACCCCGCTTAGCCAGCAAAGCTATGAGATTGAGTGTGGCTTCAGGGAGGACTAGGGAAAGGACCCTAAATTAGTATCAGCCAGAACGCTCATCCAACCCACAAACACCTGAATACTTCTGCCGAACACGTCTCAGTATTTTAAGTAATAAGCAAAATATAGCCTAGTTTAGGGAGTTATAACATTTAGCAGAGCTGTAGGCCTACCTTTACTTTAAACACATTTTACATAAACACACTAAAACAAATGTGTTAGCCTTTTTGATTGGGCTGCAAATGTTTTATTCGAAATCGAATACAGATTAATTAAACCTAACCCTACCTCACGTCTCATACGAGCTTGTGTAAAATCCAGCACTTTATTCACAGCAGATCTTTATTTGAGTTTTCTTTATCCGACTAACAACCGCTACCTTTCATGCCACGTGACTGCAGAAAAGCATGTTATTCTTCTCACAGCTATTTCCCGAGCACAAGCATCTACTTATTACTTGTTTTGTTTAAAATTGCAGAACAAAACAAACCCCGTCTGCACATTTAGCCAAACTCAGCTGGTGTTTCTGTGTGCCTCAGCAAAACAGCCCGCGCCATATTGTGACGTCACCACGTTTGTCAGGCTCTAGCCGATGGCGTGAGGAGAAAATGCTGTCTGAACTAAAAAAAATCTGCGCTTGCGCAGAAAACAGAAAGGCTTCAGTTTAAATGAATTTGTAAAACTGTTTTTATTTGAAGGTGGGGGTGGGTTTTATATGAGGTGGAGTCTTTGGGGGTTGGGCTAAAATATTGCATGTGAAGTGAAGAAGCGGTAAAGAGACCGACAGATCCTCAAAAATAGTAGGGTCGCCTTGCATAAAGCGTTAACTTCTTGTGAGCCAAATCTATCTATCTATCTATCTATCTATCTATCTATCTATCTATCTATC
>CAIGQZ010000690.1:1325794-1338952 GCA_903798205.1 Danio tinwini | reverse complement strand
ACACACACACACACACACACACACACACACACACACACACACACACAGTACATTCATGCCGGTGAGACGTCGGTTAATATTTTTGAAACTGTAAATAGTTTCCATAACCTTGCTAAAATAGGAGTTGACAAAATATAAATCATATATCAAATATAAAACAAATCTACAAATAAGACCCGGCAGATAAAGTAAAAAAATAAAAATAAAAAAGTGGAAAAAAAGGTTTATTCCTTTAAAAGTAATTAATGAAGGTAATAATACGTGAAATCTTTTGTTAAGTACAACTTTTACATGTGTTTTTTGTCACAACATAAATGTAGGTCGAGGGTTCTTATAATTAAGGTTCTCGTTTGTCTTCTTGATGTATGTGAAGTTGAACCCATCAGTTTACAAGGCCTTTAGCTACGGATTATTCCAAGATTTTCTCATCACATCACAATATAGTGATTTTTAAAAAAAAAAAGTTGATACGTTTATGGCAAATGCTGAGGAAGTCAGTCCTCTTCACGATAAATAAATTGTTTAATTAAGATTGTATTGTATATACTGTACAATTAATTATGCATTTGAAGTTTCATTAAAGTATCTCTATTCTCTTTGATCAGGCCTGTGATTTAACTCTATGCTTTTCAAAGGAAATTTGTGTGAGTTATATATAACGCCTTTGGATTTTATATGCATAGCGTGTTTGTTTTATGGAGACTTATTCGCTTTTTGGATTGAATTTCCAAAATCGAGAAACTTCCTGCATTTAGTGACATTATGACTTGTTAGAAGTGACCAAAATAATGTAATGTATTCAAAAAGTTAAAACTTTGATGAAGCACTTTTCCCCCTGAAAGACTATTACGCGGCCGCTTACCTTTACCTGGAGTAAACTCTAACAGGTTCCGGATTTGGCGTCGTTTTCTCGCCGTTGTTATCCATCTCTGCATTCTTTTATGCTCACTCTGTCATGATATATCTTTACTGTTGACTTTATTGCTTTAACTTTTGCTAAACAAGGGTTTGAGTTGCGAGGATAGGCCTTATACTTAGAATGACACTGCAGCGAAATCCAACCAACACATGCCAAATTTACAAATTGAATGTGTTAGCACACTCTTTTTCTGTGCTAGATTGTTACTGTATATTAATCTACCAGAAATGACAATTTTCGCAAATCCCATTCTGTCAATCAAAAGTCGCCTGTACTGTTGTTAAGAACTAAAACACAGCATGCACCTGTAAAATAAGCATTCGCTCGCTGGTCAGAATGAAATGCTAGCTTTGAGAAACTGCGCTCGAGGACCACAACTCTTCGTTACACCAGTTGCATGACCAAATACATATTGCATATATTCAGTTTTGCCCCTATGCTTCACAAGTTTCTTACAAACATTTGAAATTTGTTAGATATTTAGAAAAATCTTAACACAACTGTAAGGCTATACAAATTTAACTTGGGCTATTAGGTAGAGATCTGCTGTTTAATCTGGTTTCAGCCTTTTTTGTTAGAAATACACAGTTTGCACTTGGGGATTTTTTAAGTTCTTACATATTTTTGTGCTTGTGTATATTTTGTGATATGATAGGATAATGTAGAGTATCATATCTTAATTTGCAATGTGAAGAACTTTCTAACACTATGTGGTGAAGCTGTAATGCTAATGACAAGGATATATTGCATTTTAAAGACTAATTTCTTTCCTGGTTGGTTATTACAAAAATGCATTATATTCACAGTTTAAGAGCCTAGTTCCCACTGTCAAGAATGGTGCCTGAGGCACCAATCATTACAACTACGTTTGGAGAGACACTGGTAAAAAAAATCGGTGACCAAGGAATATAGTACTTTATGAAGGGATATTTAAGCAATGAGAAAAAGAGACCCCAGGTTTAACTGGTAATGGAACTGCCAATGCTTTTTGACTCTGTTGAGCTTCTAAGATATTTTTCATTTTATTAATTAATTTAGCTATCATGAATAACCTTAGAAAGGTCATGGCAAATGTCAGTCTGTCTTCACTTGAAGCTCATATCCCAGCCAGGCTGATATGAACATAGCATGTTTATAGGAAGTGCAAATGAGAAGTTTGCAATGTATTGTCAATTTCTATTTTGAACGCGGGTGGATCATTTAGAGACAGGAAATTGAAAAGAGGACACAGGAATGTGAACTATTTGTGGCAGTCTGATACTAGAATAACAATGTACATTTCTTGTTTTAGAGAAATATTTAAAAATGTGTTTCTGTCGCTCGGTGAGCTATGATTGGACCTGTGTGTCTTTTATAATTGTTTGCTATTACAGAGGTTGTTTATATAATCAATGTTGATCAAATGCTGTGGAAAAACAAGTTGTTTTGTAATTTGAACTCATCTGGTCTTGTTAGTTAAAACATCTCAGCTTAGAATTATTCCTCTATAAACTCTGATACCTTTCAAAACACTAATGTTAAATCTTACCTTCAATTGCAATTAGAATTCTTAGCAAATGATTTTGTTTTTAGAATCACACTGGTTTACAACACAAATAAAATGTGTAGTGTGTGTTAAAATATTATATCTTAAAATGGGAATTATTGTTATTAAAACTGCTTTCGAAATTACCTGAGAACTCTAACCGAAAACAACTGAAATCACAATATTGATCACATATAAAAAAAAACATTTCTTTTTGTTTTTCTTGCATCACTTTGAATTTAACATCGGAAAAAAATTGCAGGTTTTCTAATGTTGCCACTTTTATTTCTTTGCTTTTCAACTAACGTGATTTAAATCAAATAACTAAAATTGTGAAGACCCATTGGATATTATCGCACACCTTCTTGGTAACCTTACAGTATTAGCAGATAATGACCTTCTCAGAAACCCTGTGATTATGCGGTGCTTAAGGTACTATCTTTGAGCTATAATGTTAATTTATTTAAGGTTAAAATCTTGTTGGGATTATTTGCAATATTTTTTCTAGTCCGTTGTGATGATATTACTTTGCTTAATTTTTTAATTCTTGCAATCACATTGATCTAAATGCAGTATATATTCAAAATCTAAAAAAAAATACATATTTTAAAATGTGACTTTATTGTTGTATTAAGACAAGTTGTAATTGTTGTATTTTTTATTAAAAACAAAATGAGCTTTTATTTTTTGTATTCTGCATAGATTTATTATTAAGTCAGCTTTCAAGATAATTATTATATAAAAATGTTCCTCTATGAATTTTTTTTTTTTTTTTTTTTTTTAGCTTGCTGGGTATTTACTTTTTTTCAAAATCGCTCAAAATTAAGCTCTCCATCCGAAACTCTTGAATGTCTGTAATTTACCTTTGTTGAAAGTATTCAGCCTTCTCTTTGCCAAAAGTATCATATATATATATATATAAATTATATTTCTTATGAATTAATATAAATATCTGAATTACAACACCCTTTAGCAGATTTCGAATATGCTTTCTTTACTGTAAATGAATCACGCTGGCATGTCTCTGCCACTCTCCACCACCTTTGTTTTCTGCCTAGCAACATAGATGTATGGCAAAGGTTAGTTTGCATTTTGGACTGTATAATCCATAACAGCATGCAACTATATTCAACTTTTCAATGCATTTATACACCACTGCTACAGAAAGTGTTTGTCATAGACTTTTTCACCACTATTGCATCCTTAAAGTGTGACCAAGACTATATGATCTCAATGTGTGCTGCGTTCCACCTGCTCGAAATGACACATCTCTAGCAGGAGCAGTGTGAAGTTGCGTCAGCCTGGTGAGGGGGTGGTGGCTGTGCAGGCCGATGGGGTGTGATTTTAATTGGATTCCTGCCTTTTCCAGTCGTCCCCAGGTCAAGCCAGTGGTGTTGGTGCTCCCTGACTTGGGCTTCTTTTCATCCCAACCCCCTCATGTACATTTCAGCCCACTTTTTTCTCTCTCTCTCTCTCTCTCTCTCTCTCTCTCATCTGCTGCTCTGCCGGTGCTCCTGGCTACCCTCTTCTCCCATGACTCCCCTATACCGGCCCCTTAATCTGTGCCACAGTTTGGTCCAGTGACAGTGTTTTATGAACCTCAAATCACAAAACTCACCTCATTTGATCTTTCGTCCTTCAGATCGTCCACTGTTGTCCACTCGTGCTCTCTATCTCTCTGCCGCCTTTTTCGGTCATCCTGTGTTCCCTTCCACATTTATCTCTTCCCAGACAGGGTGTGTTTGGCTTTGAGGGGTTTTGGCATGTGCATGCAGGCGCTCTTCCTGCTTACCCAGTGTGTAATGAGAGTGATGCTACAGACACAGGCAAATTGATTTCAGAGGTGAGGCTGTAATGAGGCTATCAAAAGCATGAAACGTGAGAGTCATACTCAAAGATAATTTTGTTGTTGTTTTAAGTTGAATCTAGTCATGTGTTTGATTCATTAAACTGTGTTCTGTAAAACTGAACAATTATAAATGAATAAAAAGAAATTAGTTTGTCCTATAAATGTAAGTGAGAGTTCAATGTATCTAATGGATAACAAGTTACTAGAGCTCAAAATCTGAAATTGAACTGATTGTGTTGTGGCAATTTAAAATTCCCAGCATGGCTGGCGTCAGACTGCATGAAGAGAATAAATACTGAAATAAGTGTTATTTTTGAATAGTTTTGCACAATATATTGTGACAAATGTGCAAGATTTAATAGGTTATCATTGGACTGACAATGAGCTTATTGCTTTTTAAATGAAATTAGCATTTAACCATGAAGTTTTGTGTTAAAATGTTTATGCGAGCACATTGTTTGAGTTTTAAGTTTACATTTAACATTAAACTTTTTTTTAGATAATCAAGTTTCACCTTTTCAGGGTCCGCGCAGTCTTAAATTTCAAAAACAAAATTGTAGGCCTTAAAAAGCCTTAAAAATATTCATTTTAAACAGGTCTTAATGTCCAAGTAAAGCTACCCAATCAGGCCGACACCCAAATTACCCAATAATCCATCTCACAACTTTTTTATTATATTTATTTTTTTGTTGCTGAAAGATACAATTCACAACAGCAGTTAGATATTTTAACAGCAAATTCTCCAAATTAAATTCCCTAATTAGGGGTGAAAAAACCCAAACCAACGCATCCCCACATGATCTTTTATTATAAGAAAAACTATTTACAGAAGTAACTGGGCCATTGGGAAAAATCCTTAGTGTGTAACCCTGTATGCAGTTGAAGTCAGAATTATTATTATTATTAAATATTTCAATTAAAGTCAGTATGTTACAAAAATATTGGAACCTCACGTTAACTATTAATTTTATTGTGGAAGGATTGTAAAATTATATATATATATATATATATATATATATATATATATATATATATTTTTTTTTTTTTTTTTTGCATTAAAAACACATTGAGCTTTTAGATGATTTGCATTGCTAGTGGTGCAGTCAGTTGATTGGTTGGTATTCTTTTCCATCTTCATCCGCAGTGCAGTGTTCTCAAGTCAGTGGTGGCGGTGCCAGCCCCCTGTGTAGCTCAGCTGGTACCACGGCTTATTAAATACCCATCTATTCACTTGCCGGACATTCCGTTCTCTTGTCAAACCTCAGCAAGTCCACCAAAAATGAGGCTAATGTGGTTTTGTGCGGGGATTTTTTTTTTTTTTCTATGGGCTTTTCCATTTAGCGCAGCTGCGGTTTAGGAGTGGGAGTAAACTCCGCCCAGCCCAATATCTGACGCATTTCTGTCTTTTGATGCATTTTTAGGATTGCAATTCACCCCCATGGACATTTCTTTTAAAAGTCTTTTTTTCACACTCTTTTTCATTCATTATCCATGCCTTACATAAGACATCTCTGATGATGGCGTCTCAGGACAGCAGGGAAGACAGTAAAGGTCTTCGCTCAACCAATCAGGTGTGGCTTGCTTGGAGTTATCTTGTGGCAGTCTGCACTAATATTTCAGCCGATATGGCAACAGTGACTCTTGTGAGCAACAAAGCCGATATTCTCATACCATTACTCTCAAAATCCACTTTAGCAAGTGTTGTGGATTTGCCCCTTTTGAAAGGGGGCGACTTTGAGGATGCCCTGGACTCTGAGCACCAGTGCTATGCTTTCAGAAGGGTGACCATGGCCATCACCCAATTCCTCTGATCTCGCTTCCAGATCCTTTTCGGTAAAGATCAACTTGGAGAGCGTATACTGTGTCCTCCATGTTTTGGCAAGGGTATTTTTGGCAGCCATCATGCATGCGAGAGGCCAGCTCAACATGCTTAAAAAGACAAACAGGAGCTTATTTATCCAGTGTCGCAGCCTTAAACAAGGAGATTTATGATTTCTTCAAAATATTTTTACTGCTACTTTCATCCACAAAAGACTACAAATGAGAATCCATCTTGAATGTTTGCAAAACGGGCTAAGCAAAAGAAACATGCTTTGCATTTAGGAGACCTTTTTGGTTCCCTCAGCACCGTCATGTTTCATTAACAGCAGTATCGGACTGCCTCAAAAATATCACATTTTAATTTTTAATGAAAAGCTTTGTCTTTCATAATGTGGTTTTGAATCTGAAATCGCACTGATCAGGGTCCAGGGTGTTTCAAAGTAGTGTGTAATAGTGGGTGTTTAATTTTATCTGTAGAAGGATGCATCACAAGGGGCTGTGTAATCAATCCTGTGAACTCCACATCTAAAGCAGAGATGGGCCTTCTGATCACTTCCCCAACTGAAGTTCAGCCATCCTCTGAGCCTGCAAAGCCTTTAAAATAGCACGGCAGCTGAATTTAGGCGTACCTGAAACCGCTTCCATCACTATTGTTGCATCCAAAGTCGCACACTAAGTAGCCACTATGAAAAAAAAAGCATGTTTGTAAAGTATGTTCTATATGCACTTCTTAACATAAAGGTACTTTACTGGCATCAAAGGTTCCATGAAGAACATTTAACATCCATTGAAAGGTTCTTATAGGCATCACGGTGGCGCAAAGGGTAGGACGATCGCCTCACAGCAAAAAGATCGCTGATTTGAGCCTTGGCTGGGTCAGTTGGCATTTCTGTGTAGAGTTTGCAGGTTCTCCCCGTGTTTGCATGGGTTTCGTCCGGGTGCTCAGGTTTTCCACAGTCCAAAGATGTGGTACAGGTGAATTGAATAAGCTAAATTGGCCATAGTGAATGAGTGTGTATGAGTGTTTCCCAGTGTTGGGTTGTGGCTGGAAGGGCATCCACTGCCGAAAACATATGCTAGATAAGTTGGCGGTTTATTCCTCTGTGGCAACCCTTGATTAATAAATGAACTAAGCCGAAAAGAAAATGAATGAATAAATACTGTAAATGAATGAATGAAAGCAGTGGAAAAATGTTCTTAAAATTTCCCATTTTAATGTTCTTTACACTAAAAAAATGATTCATTAAAGTTCAATGTTGAGTTGAAAATGATTCTTCTATGGCATTGCTGTAAAAAAACTGTGAAACTCTTGGAGATTCATATGATCTCTTTGACTGCCTGCTCTACCAAACGGTTAACCATATTTGACTGTTTTAAATAATGGTTTACATACAGCATTGTAGGTTTACAAGAAAATCAAACAAACATAATTCTTTTGCACTACCAAACTTGTTTTTGTTTTTTTGTAAATAAGAAAGCATGTTAAATGAGAATCTAAAATATTTTATGGCCTAAATAAAAATCAAAGATGATTTAGTATTCAAAATGTTTTATTTTGATTATATTTTTAAATAAATTAGTCTAACACTTCATATTTTCTAATTTTTCATAGTTATATGTGTTAATTCAGGTAATTTTACCATGAACCGACATATAAAACATTTGATAGAGGTTGATATTTTAGAAATTATAGGATGTGTTAAAAAAAAGGCATTGAGTGTGTTAACTAGCGGTATTAGGAGTTAAGTCCATTTATTTTCTTGGTGGAGTAGTTAAAGGGTTAAAGAGTGTATAGTGATTATAATTACATGAATGGAATTTGGAAGTTATACTGTACATCTGTAGAGTGTTTATCAGTGGTGTAAAGTAATGAATTACTGTAATTGAGTAGTTTATGTCAGGAATTTAAGAAGTCGTTTTAAAAATATGTACTTTTACTTTCCCTTGAGTAAATTTTTTGTGCTGTATTGGTACTTTTACTCCATTACTTTCCTATTGAATAATTGATACTTTATTCTTGTCTATTGTGATTGGCTGAGTAAAAAATCAGTTCTGTGATTTCTGTCCAATCAAATCGCACATAGAACGTAAATTGCATCATACTGAACAACCTCAAGACATGGGCACTTTATAAATGCAGCAAACCATTTAAAAGCTTTTACAGTGTCTAAGTGCCCAAAAAGATGTCTAAAATCTTTACACGCAATGACCCAGAGACTGTTTAGACACTGATGAGAAGATAAAGGATGTTACTGTATGATGACTCAAAGCGCCAAATAGTCCTAAACAATAACTAAAGGCACTACAAAATGTTACGTTCATGGGCAGATTGCATGTGAACGTATCAGCTTTTCAAAGCATAATACTCAATACTCACTACTCTTGAGTAGTTTTAACAGGGCTACTTTTTACTCAAACTTTAAGTAATATTTAAAACAGATACTTTTACTCTACTTGCACTACATTTTGGGCAAGTAATGGTCCTTTAACTAGAGTATGATTTTTCAGTACTCTTTCCACCACTGATGTTTATCATATCAATCTGCATCATTTGTGTCAATTCTATTCATAAATTCTCTCCCGTGGCCTTGTGGGATAATAAAGTGTCCATTAAAAGCACATTTCAGATTCTTAGCAGACTTTATCTGTGTTCTTCTCACCTACTGTTTTTTGATTATCGTGAATTCGGGCATACTACTTGACTCAAATACTGTTTCACCCACTATAAGTATATGATTCTACACTAATGTGTACGTCACATGTCCACATGACCTGTTAGCCAGGTAAAGAGAAACAAGCATGTGCTCGTCTTTAGGTTGATCTCACTGTTAACCTCACAGCATTACACCCGCACCTTGAGGCCATATAGCGAACAGTGATGGATGGTGGAGTGGATAAAACAAGCTCAGGGGGCCAACCAGGGCTCAGCGTTTCTCCCCAAGCTATTTCAATTACAGATTGAGCAAGCGTACTCTCTGTGATGATATGTAGCTTACAGGCCGTGACATTAATGGTTGGGACAAATCGGATTTGGTTTGGTGCTGACCCGCCACTCTAGGGCGCAGAAATAGATGGAAGAAAAAAATACAACCCTCTGATACAAAATATGCTCTGCAAACAGTGAGGCTAGATAATGTAAAGCAACTGATCAAGCTTTCAGACTGTGTAACTTACATTTAGCTCACCAAAATACATATGTATGTCATATTAGTTCCTCATTAGCTGGGTTAGTGTCTGGATCAATTAGGCTTTGCGGGACTTGTGGCTTTGATTTTAGTATTGGTCAGATGATGTTTTTTCCCTTTCAACATGCACTGACAGCTTTATGTACTATGAAGGTCATTTCACACTTAAATCATGGACTGCTTTTTAAAACAGACTAAGAAAGATGGAGAGTTACTATCATTCACTGGATGGAGCTAAATAAATCCTGGTTTAGATGTATTGATTGGCTCGGGGAACAAAAAAATCTGTGCACATGAAAGGATTGAATGTATTTCTTTAGCCCTACATTAGAGAGGGATAGAACCGAGGTAATTAACACATCCATCACTGGCTTATCCTCTGTATCTCCTGAATTAGCATAAACGTGAGTTACAGCTGTTGTAAATGTAACAATTTATTTCTTTTTCTTTCCAGTTATGTAAGTGTAAGTTATGTAATTGAATTTTATAAGGGGCTCAACGTATGCCAAACGAATTAAAGAAAGTCACATCTCATGAAAATGAAAATGTGAAGACAGTACAAATCCCATTTGGTTTTGAGAGATATCAGGTCACTGCAGTCGCACGTTGAGATTGGTGGAGCAGTTTCTGGAGGGAGGGGCAAAGAGTGAATAAAGGTGGGCTTGGTTGAACCTTTACCCATGTGAGAATTTAAGTGCTGCATGATTTTGCTGCACGGCTTTTACCGCGACAATTACCGCTTGTTAGGACTTAATACTGGCCATCTTAGCAGCTCCAGTGAGGTAAAGGTCAAGAGATATTTTAAGCCAGTTTAACTATGTAGCCATTATGTAAAATCGGAATGCATTTTCTGTATCCATAACATTTTGCGTGTGCATGTTCCTACTGGATAACACTATTATGTTGATCTTTCTGATTTTGGAAACAAAGTATATTGATAGCTTTGTTTTTCATTTTACAATGCCTTCTGTGCAAGTCGGTGGCATTTTTGTTTACAATGCGTAATAAGACAAATAAAAGCTGGATATAATTAGGCCTGCTTGTGCAGGGCCATGTTCCTTTTCAATCAGTTCAGTTAATTAATCTTCAGAGCAGCTACTTTCCCCAAATAATTTCCTTAATAGCTACTGGGTGCCTTAGATCTTTACTCAGCACTGCATATTTTTCTCTTTATTTATATTTCTAGTTTTGTTGTTTGTTTTTCCCTCTCTGTGAAATCCTAGTGACCCATATATTTTAAATCTACACTATGAAGTACACATTTTGTTAAGGAAACTGCAATGCGTACAGTATAGACACCGTTATTAGATTTTTTCATGAGGCGTACTCTCTGTGGTTTGCATATTTCCCAAATGAAAACACCAGCCCCTCATTTTGCTTATCTGAAATTTTATCACCTATAGTTGCTCTCAGAGTGCGGATAAGAAAACAAGAGAAAGCAATGATGCATTATGGATGGATTGCACTGTGCAGTCATGCATATAAACATAAACATCAGAATCTGATTTATCCTAAATGCCATTTATCATCTCACATCCTATAAAACACACACTCTCTCTCTCTCTCTCTCAATCTATTACTCAGTAGCAGCTGGTTTCTGAGCTTCACGTTATTCATCAAAGTCTTCATATATGTCAGCTAGGACTAGGAGCCCTTACCTTGAGAAGCTGATTGGAATCAATAACCAAAATAGCAGGATGCTAAGATTGTAATGTGCAGTGATCATATTATTCTGTGTTGATCAGAAGCTTGAGCGAGTGATGAGTTATCAAAACACGCAACACTATTTGGATTAAATTTCAGCCTTTAATTGGATAGATGAAAGAAGCAATTAGTTGAGCTCAAGTCAAGAATGTTTTCTTTCTTTCATATGTCAAACCTTCCCTCTATAATAGATAAGGAAAAAATGTATGTCTGTAATACGCTTTGATTTTTTTTCCTCCCTTTTATACTCGGATGAAATGTAATTATATTTATTTATATGCACTTCACTCTCTTTTGATCTTGGATTTCTTGTTGTGCGCTTGTGAGTATGTCAATGAAAATATAATGTTGTATTATTAGACTTAACGATAAAGCTGTTAACTGGAAATAAGACCCTTTTCCTTTGAAACATATTTGTATGTAACACCTATAAATCTATACATAAACATTGAGCAACAGCTTTGGGATAAAGCAAATGAGAGTGATGATGATAAACATGTGATGTAATGTCACAATATAAGAGAGATCAAGTGTGTGTCTTACGAATATTAGCATGCATCAGCACTTTTCTCCAACAGTTGTCTATAAAAATGTAAGTTTAAAGGGAGTTCATTACTGTTTAGCCCACCCAGTGGAATATATTAAAAAGCTGCGAAATTAAATATTGCAAATTGTTTATTAACTAGTGAGTTCTGGTGTGATTCTGTGAGCATACTGCATACACTGCAAGTTGCACAAAAGGATAAAACTTGCTGAATATATTTTCCAAAGAAAGAAAGAATTGAAAAAAGAAAGAAAGATCAAATAATTAATTACTAATAATGAAATCAAATAAAAGAGGCTATGTGTCTAAGATTTTGCACAAAAAGATTTGTAAAAATGTGGCATGAAGTTAAAAACAAATAATACAGAGGTATCCAGAATTGAAAGATATTTTGATGAAAACTTGTAAAGATGTAGGCCCCCTGTTGGCACCCTACTCAAATGCCTTCCTACTGTCATCTCAACTTGCTTTTCTCCAAGCAGCAGAGATACTAAACTTGGTTAAGTGGATATATTTACTGAGTGAAGTGCACTTGGATGTGGGTCACCGGGCAAATGAACAGTGTGAAATGATATCATGACAGGGAAGCAAGGTGTGATAGCTTTAAAGAGGATTCGGTCAGGACAGCGACCTGTAAGTCTATCTTGATATCAACCTCACTCCGCACTTTATTGCAGAGTCGATGACTTGTTTCAGTAGTTTGCACACACAAACTTCTGTAGCTATTGACATAGCTCTGAAAGATGAAAGCAAACCTGACTTGAGCTCTATTGATTGTTTTGCTGTGTTTTTTCATCTTTCATGCATTTTCATATAGGCCTACATTCTGTTCAGAAGTCCTCATCTTTTATGAGTATTGATTAATTATTGGATTGTCCTGCTTGCACAGGTCATGTATTTATTCATTAAAACATCCATTCCTGAAGACCAAACTTTTGTACATGGAAAACTTCCCAACTGGTACTTTGTACTTCTGCTACAAAGGAATCCTAAATCTTCCATACATGTTTATGAACATCTCCACCATTGTGGCGGCAACTCTATTTATTTAATACAATTGTACTACGAACAGAGGAAAAAATAAACAGACTGACTAAACATACTAGTCATCGTCTTTTTTTGCGAGTGAAAACTCTGTGTACGGACACAAAAGGGGGACGTTTTCACCGCCGGAAAGTAAATTCTTTTGAAGTGGAACTAATCATCTGAGGGATGGTTCTCGTTGTCCTAACAACGCTGCTGAATTGGAATGAGCCTCCCTTTTTGTTGTATATATGTTTTCTTTCTTTCATTCCAAACTGATGATGATAGTAGTTTCACGCCCTGTCCACCCACATTGTCAGCCAGAACTTTTTTTTATAGATAAGTCCTTACTTAAAGACGCGTATACACGGCGGGTGACTCTCTGGCTGTGACGTCAGCCAGCCGCACTCTTATGTCTACAAAGCTTTACGCCTTTTATATTAAGAAGAAATCTCACACATTAGAACTGATTGGAGGTCAAGGAACGGAATACTTTTAAAAATTAATTAGCTACATAGCTTATATATATATATATATATATATATATTTTTGTGTCCGTACACAGAGTTTTCACTCGCAAAAGGGGGA
>CAIGQZ010000690.1:1302645-1325394 GCA_903798205.1 Danio tinwini | reverse complement strand
TTATTATTATTATTATTATTATTATTATTATTATTATTATTATTATTATTATTATTATTATAGCGCCACCAACTGGACAAGCCCTTCCAAATGTATTATGTGGCCTCCCGGTGATTCTTTACACAGTCTATTTACAGCAAATGATTTATTCCATTCATGGACTAAAACGAAGTCGGCATGGTTTTTTGGCTGTGCATTGCTAGAGATTTTAAGGTGAAAATAAGTAGGGATCTCCAGTCAATTATGTAAACAATTATTTAAATAATTATGAATATTAATTTGTGGTTATGAAACGTTTGTATAGCATGTTATTTATGGCTAAACAATATCTATGATCCATGTACCCCTTTTTCTTAAACAGTGTGCTCATTTTTGCTCCAAATTTCACATATTTCTCATTTATGCTGTACATTTAGTTTTGAAGTCCATATATGAAATCTAAATTTACAGTGTTTATTTAGGCTAGCACACATGGTTATTCTTCAATTAAATCGTACAAGTCAATCCACTGAAATAAATGTGTTTTGGTAATCTTCAATCAAACTCTGACCATGCTTCTCCCCTTGGAGTGGCGGTCCTTCTTTCTTAACCCTTATGTACTGTTGGAGATGTTTTCATCTACACTGGGTTAATTTTGAGTGTTAATTTGGCCATAACTTTTTCTCTGTTTTAGCTAGCAGAATGATTTTTGGTGACAAATTTTATTTTGACACATATTTTGAGAAAGTGCATTAAACAAAAAACCCCTCAACAATACACTCTGGGCAAATTTACTACCCTTTTGTTATGTTCATAATGAAAACATCCACTATATTAAACTGCTGTAAAAATACATCAGATAAATATATATTTTTAATTTTTTTGCAGAAATCTGTTAATCAACCTCAGTCCTGATCAAAACTACTAAATTGCTTAGAAAGTATTGTAACTATTTAATTGACAAATTCATAAATTATGTCACTGATTTGGTGAAAAAAAAATAAACGCACAAAATGACGTATTTTCAATATAAAAATAATTGTGGACTGGATTTTTTTATTACCTTTTATCACAGTCTTGAACATGTGAAACAACATTGCCTTTAATTTATTGTTTTTGATTGATTTTTATTCTTTTTTCCTAATTTACTGTTGGTGTCTGTTTTTGCCCCATTGACTTCCATTATAACCACAGTTTTTTGATTACAAAACCATGACACCATATAATCATGCATTTATGATTGTTGGTGGTTTTTCCTGTTGGGAAGAGAAAAAAAATGTAATGTGTACTGTTGATCATCAGTTGGCACATTAACCCTTTAGATAGGCCTGTGCAAAGCTTAGTTTCTGTATTTTATATGGAGTATAACAGTAAATAAAAATGTGTGTATGTGTGTCTGTGAGTGTGTGAGAGTGACTTTTGCGCACTTGATGTGTCTAAGGAAATCTAAATATGCATCTCAGCTCTCAGAACTACATGGAGTAAACATAAACAGCCACCAACAGTAAATTAGGGAGAAAAAAATTTAATCTAACAATTCATCAAAGGTATTGTTGTTACTAATCGTTCACATGTCCAAGACTGTAATAAAAGTTTCACAAAAAATCCAGTCCACAATTACTTTTTATAATGAAAATACGTCATTTTGTGCATGTTTTTCACTAAATCAGTGACATCATTTGTGAACTTGGCAATTAAAGAGATAAAATCCTGTAATTTTCTAAGCAATTTAGTGGTTTTGATCGGGACTGAGGTTGATTAACAGATTTATGCAAAAAATGATGAAAAAAATATTTATCTGATGCGTTTTTACAGCAGTTTAATTCAGTGGACAAGGGTTAACATCAGATTGATGACTTCAGCCACAATATTCTTAACCATGCTCCTCTAATGGCTATAAGGGAATAATAAGCAAAAAAGCCCTGCCCCCTACTCAATATTCCGTTGCAGGTGCATCAACATTTTGGAATAAAAGTCCCTGCAACTTTACTCTGACTTTTAAGTAGAAGAAAAAACACAATAATATACCATACGAAAAGCTTTTGTCACTTACTTGGAGGATCAATAAATATGCCCCCAGCAGAAGTTAATTCTGCAAACTTCATCGTGAGCTTAATGTACAAAAACTGTTATTGTTAAAGTTTAAAGTCTTTGTATTGTTGCTATATGTAACCTGACAGCGTAAAGTCAGTTTAAAGGCATTAATACAGGCTATTTACATTGTGCAAACTAAGTTCAAGTTCATTTGGGGTGGTGCGTGATGTTGTACAAGAGGATTGGTGAGCTCTGCCTCAAGTGTACACTGCCTTACTCAAGGGCATGGATGTGGTCCAGTCACAGAAAAGAATTCCTTCCTGCTTGTGCGAGTCAGGGCTCAGCACACTAATATATTGCATTGGGATTAAGCAACTGCAAGGATTTAGATGCATACGCTTACTTGGCTATTTATTCTTCATGAGCCAATCTAGTTATTTCAATGGGCCTTAAGCACTTAGCATGCCATACTCAAGATGGCGTCAGACTGAGCCTGCACATTTTTGCTTGAACTACTCCACGTACAGTAGATCTAAAAAGGGCTTATGATCACCACACTGCAGTTCACATTTTTCTTTATCAGATATGACACACATTTCTAAATGAGCAGTCTTGATAATACCCAGGGCCTATTACCAGCAGCTCTTGCTCAGCACATTCTGACATTTATTTGAGTGTTAGACTAATAATGGCTAATGAGCTCCCAGTAACACGCACTCAAGACACCCATTAATGGAATTGTTGCTTAAGTGGAGGAAATATACATGCTCTGATGATTAATCTCTCACCCTGGCTCTCTCTCTTTCTCTCTAGCACACAAAAACCAACATAAAATTAAGCATTGTGCAATGTGTTAAAATAGGTTCATATATTGCACTGAACAAGTCTCCCACACCATTTCACCACCGCCACCACCAGCCTGAACTGTTGATACAAGGCAGGATGGATTCATGCTTTCATGGTGTTGACGCCAAATTCTGTCCCGACCACCCGAATGTCGCAACAGAAATCGAGACTCTTTAGACCAGGCAACATTTTTCCAATCTTCTATTGTCCAGTTTTGGTGAGCCTGTGCAAATTGTAGCCTCAGTTTCCTGTTCTTAGCTTACAGGAGTGGCACCCGGTGTGATCTTCTGCTGCTGTAGCCCGTCCGCCACAAGGTTCGACATGTTGTGTGTTCAGAGATGCTCTTCTGCATACCTCGGTTGTAACGAGTGGTTATTTGAGTTACTGTTACTGTTCTATCAGCTGGAACCAGTCTGGCCATTCTCCTCTGACTTCTGACATCAACAAGGCATTTGCAGCCACAGAACTGCCGCTCACTGGATATTTTCTCTGTTTTCTGACCATTCTCTGTAAACCATAGAGATGGTTGTGCGTGAAAATCCCAGTAGATCAGCAGTTTCTGAAATACTCAGACCAGCCCATTGGACACCAACAACCATGCCACGTTCAAAGTCACTTAAATCATCTTTCTTCCCTTTTCTATGCCTAAATGCATTGAGTTTCTGCCATGTGATTGGCTGATTAGAAATTTGAGTTAACGAACAGTTGGGCAGGTGTACCTAATAAAGTGGCAGCTGAGTGAGCGTATATGTCACTTGTTATTTAAAGCCTCTGTAAAATGATGAACTTTTTGAGCCACTGTATGAAATGCTTGAATGGATGTGTCAATATTTGTGTATCACCATCTTAATGATGTATGGGTTTATTAAAACATCATGTTAAAATAATATCAGTTCATGTCCAAGTGTTTTACCTATTCATTCATTTTCTTTTCAGCTTAGTCCCTTTGTTAATCAGGGGTCGCCACAGCGTAATGAACCACCAACTTATCCAGCATATGTTTAGCGCCGCAAACTCCACACAGAAACGCCAACTAAGTTAGGCGGGGCTCAAACCAGCGACCTTCTTGCTGCAAGGCAATCGTGCTACCTACTGCGCCACTGTGACACCAGTTTTACCTATAATAAAACTTAACACAGTGTTCCTTTTATTATTTGAACACATTTTGCCAGCAGAAAATGTTACATCAATTTTATATTTGTAAGCACACATCAACAACACACCTTTTGTGTTTTCTTATTTGTGTTGTGTACTTGACTATATGCTGTGTTTTGTTATTTTCAGGTTTTCACACATGAATTATTATTAATTGTTAGTATGGTTCAGTTACTCCAGAGCTTCATGCACCACTGCAGCATTCATTCATTCATTCATTCATTCATTTTCTGTCGGCTTAGTCCCATTAATTATCAGGGGTTGCCACAGCAGAATGAACCGCCAACTTATCCAGCATATATTTTACACAGCGAATGATCTTTCAGCTGCAACCCAGTACTGGGAAACATCCGTACACACCACTGTAGCATTTCACTGTTAAAAATAAAGGCTTTTTATTTGCATTAGTGGTTCCTTAAAGAACTTTCAACATCAATGTTCAATGAACACTTTTCATTCCACGAAAGGCTTTCAAAAGGGGAAACAAAGATTTTTTAGATCTTTAAAACATTCTCAACTCCAAGAAATAATAGATTTTAAGAACTGTTCTTTGGTAAGCCAATCAATTTTTCTGTTATATGTACACTCTGTAAAAACGATTACTTAAAGCGAGTAAACCCATTGTCTTAAAAATGACAAGTTTCTTTTACTTAAAAAATTAAGCCCATTAACTTGACTTAACTCTCATAATTATGCACATTTCCTTAAAAGCGATTAGTTGGAAAAAATGAGTAAACCCATTGACTTCACTTTTATAATTATGCACATACACTGTAAAAAAGCGATTACTTAGAAAAATGAGTAAACCCATTGCCTTAAAAATGACTTTACTTAAATAATGTATTTCCTTTGTAACTTAAAAATGTTAGTTGACTTGATTGTTTTTTTCAATTATGCACATCATTTACTTAATAATTTGAATGCAATCAGTTTACTCACTTTTTTCAATGAATTGCTTTTTCAGCTTACAAGTGTTAAAGGAAGACAAACTGAACAGCTTGTTCTCCAAAGGGGAGCAAAAGAAAAGGGTTTGTCTAATTACGATATAGATAAAACTGTATTTATTTTGCTTATATTGAATGGCCTAGTAAAATGCAATGCTCTGTCTGAAACATGACAGTCTTAAAAATGTGATTTATATTTGAACTGTTTTTGATCCTGTAGCTTTCTGAAAACACTTTTTGGCTGTCTCCAAGTCTCCTAGCAACAGCAAACAAAGGCAGGGCACATTTCAAGTTTCCCGCGGTGCGGCCAGTCCAGCGCTGTCTTTGATCTTGACTGGGAAAATAGCTGAGTGGGCACTACTGGCATTTTCCTTTCATTTCCCCCTCCTCCTGTCTCCCTCTCTGTTCCCAAAGCCCCTCGAAATACCCCGATTTTCATCTGCCCCAAAAAAGCAGCCCTTTTAATCGCCCATGTCCAAACGTTTCATTGAATCAGCACATTGTTTTTGTGCTCAGGTTTGACAATATGCTCTAAAACACGTTAGCTTGAGTGAAGTGCAAATATTGCTTTGGATGCACGGGATGATATATTTTACCCCGCAACAAAAAAACGCTTATTGGGGTTACTTGCCAGCGTACAGTCTTCTTTTATCCTGTTTTTCTACTTCATTTCTCTGTCTTAGTCATTTTGATTTGCACAAATCTCCTCGTTTTGCTTTTTTCCTCATCCTCTTCTGACACATTAAGCTTTGTGTTACTTTTGATAAAGCCAGGACTGCTTATCTCCTAAGAAACTTGGGACGCCCGCAGCTTGCTAGACAAATAATAGAGCTGCAGTGGATTTTCAGGGTCATGGGGCACCCACAGAGCTGTCTTATTTCGAATTTTTACATAAAGTGAAATGTGTATTGAAAACATTTTGAAGTTAATGCTTACAGAGGAATAATGCTTTGCTGGTGTGTCCTGTGGTGTGAAAAAAAAATTGTGTGTTCCGACAACATAAGTAAACAAAAGCAGGGATATCAAAAACAATATCTGTGGGCTATAGAATATTACAACTTCCCACAGAGCCGAGTTTACATGGGAAATCAAAATAATGGACGAACAATATACAGGATAACGAGGGGGAAAATCAAAACAAACGCTTCATTGTTTTGGTGTAATTTGCTGTAACTGATGTTTGTATTTATGTCAGAGACGTGGACATTTATGTCTTTGTTGTTAGCGTGATTTGTGAATCTGTTAGTATTTATTGTCTGAAAATTTTATTTGTTTTTTTGGGGGGTCTTTGTTTTTGACAAAGGCATACGGATCTGATAAACCTCTTGAATTTGAGCGAGTCACATTTCCCATTCTGCCAGACGTTGTTTGACGTGACGTTGTGCTTTGGGGTTGTGAGAGGATCTTCAGAGTCCTATCATACATGAACAAAGGTCATTTGTTCTCAATTGCGTACATTATTGTTCATGACATTTTGGAAAAGAGAAAACAATTATGATACAGAAGGCATGGGGGTGGGAAGGCTTTCATCAATTCCCTCATTGGGGTTCAAAGTGGGATTAAATATGACCATTTTTGTCACTATGCCACACATTTTATTTATATACTGTAACTGTGAAGTCTGTTCAGGGACCCAACATTTTTTAACCATGAAGTGTGTCATTTGCCAGGGGAAGCAAACGTGAGACAGAATTCCCACCCCCAATCCGTCTGTAAGCATCTTGTTTCCAAGAGGCAAGGTGGGAACATTTAGCATTGTCAAACAGCAGTTGAGTCCTATTGGAAGAATGACCCTGTACTCTAGGGCGTTGTTCGCGTAGTGAAAAGTGCTCGTAGGCTAATCTGCTGCACCACCTCCTTGACATAGCTTTTCAATGGCTTCATTTGCTTATCATTTCCAAATTCTCCCCATAATTCCGAGTAGCTAAATAAGCCTGATTATCCTCAGTGATTAAGACATCCTCTGTAAGAACAGCATGCGGTGCTGTGGAGAGCCTCTCTACTCTGCTAAGACTGAGGCTAAGGCTTGATGTTTGAGTGGAGATACATTTGGGTGAAAAAATCTTCTCCAGGTTACATTATTCTCACAAACTGCATGCCATATGACTACTTCCGAAAGTGACAGCAAAGCATCTTCACCTAAAAAAAAAAAGAAATAAAAAAAAGAAGAAGAAAATCCAACAACAACAACACAGGAACCTCCAAGTGTGGTCAGGTTTGTTTGTGTAGTGAAACCCCATCATCGAGTTCCAAACATCCTCACTCACGGATGCTTTGAAGAGCTTGTGAGGTCAGGTTTTAAATTATTGGCGTGTTCCCACAACGCGTCCTCACGCTCCACTAGTGCAAATCCATTTGCCACACAATGCATTTCAAATCAAAGCTGCATCACCGTAAGACGCCTTAGGAGACATTAAGCCATACTATGCTACTTTCATGTACGATAGCATGGCTCCTGTATGCTTTGAAGTGCTCTCTTTTTTAATGCCTTATTAATAATACCACACAGGCTACCTCTGACTTTCTGGATGCTGCTTTCCTCCACTCTCCTCTCTTTAACTGTCTTCAGGGCCCGGTTTAGGGACTGGCGATTAGAGGGCATGTAGACTACTAGATGAGGGGCTGAGGAACACAGGTGACAAGGCTCTATCTCTTGCATAGTTTTTTTTGTTTTTAATCTGCTTTCCCCCCATGATATGGCAGCACCAGGGGGAATGGTAGGATTTTACACCCTGCTTAGAATATGTGCTTATGAACTGATGTGTGTGTTTGTGTAAACATAGATGTAGCAAATACAGACTTACATAGCCTGGGGTGAAACGTTTTGCATGCATTTTTATTGTTTTTCTCTACTGTTTGTTTTAGTTTAGATGAAAAATTAACGGTTTTGTCTCTGTATGTTTTCTTTTTTGTGTTTCAGTGCAAATCTGATGAAGTGTCATTTATATTTAGATGTGAGAGCATCAGGGTAAGAAAATAACATTTCTGTTAAGTTTCATATATAAAATTACCATGTTAATTATATCTATATTGCCTTATGCTATGCATTTGAATTTGAAGGTAACTATTCACTTCAGCCATTCAGAATGCTATGATGAAAATCATCTTTTGTAACTTGTATAATCATATCAACAAGACAGGACATGCACAAAGTAACTGGAATTAAAAGATCTGTTAAGCTCGCTGTGATTATTAATCATCATCAAATGCGATCAAGAATGAGTTTTACAAGTTTAAAATGTTTTTAAAACAGTGGATGCTTGTAAAAATGACAAGAAAATTCCTGTAATTGATCACCACAGCCGAGTGTCAGCACAATTTTAAAAGAAGACACTTCAATTCTGCAATCTCAGAAATAAAGGTACAAGAGCTGTCACTGGGGTGGTACCTTTTCAAGAGGTACAAATTTGTACCTAAAAGGTCCATAGTAATACCTTAAGGGTACATATTAGTACCTTAAAAGTACAAAAGTGTTCCTCTTAAAATTTGTAGGTACTAATATATACTTTTGAGGTACCAATATGGACCCTTTAAGTACAAATGTGCACCTTTTGAAAAGGTACCACCCCAGTGACAGCTCTCGTACCTTTATTTCTGAGAGTGTGGTTAGTGGATGTTAAATCAGGTTCATTTGGAACGTTAACATAACGGATATCCATACAGCAGTGTATACTAACGTGTATCCTGTCACATTTGCGTGCAAAACAGTGCAAAGTTAAACGTGCACGCTGTGTGTGCGTGAACTTTGTAACGACATTGTGTCTGACTCATCGAAAGGCTTGAATTAACTCCACAACAAATACATCAAATAATCATTGGTAAAGTTCTTACTGTAGTATTTCTCACAAATGTGAAGTGAGATCTGCTTTTTACATGTCTGTCACTGTGCTGTTTATCTGACGCACGCACCAGGAGGCACACTCTGACAGGCACGTGGGAATGGTGGGCGAGGAGAACTAGCATTGCACAGGCAACAAAAACAGCTACATTGTGTTCGAAGCAAAAAAAATTCCAATATTCTGGAGGCTATAATAAGTAATCTGATGGGTGTTTTGAGTTGAAACTTTACAGACACATTCTGGAGACACAAAAGACTTATCTTAAATCTTGAAAAAGGGGTAAAATAGATGCCCTTTAAACTGTTTCCAGTAAAATGTCATCAACTAACTGTTTCAAATTGTATTTAATCAATACATTTAAAACAGGATTTCTTTACAGGATTGCAAAAATCAAAATTGCTATATTTTTTGTGTTTTGGGAAACATCATATCTCAGCTACTCAAATGTTGGTCACTGATATTAGTGAAATAGCTTTTTCACAAAATTAATGATTGTGCAGAATCCATTCAGTTAGCTTATGCACTCAACAAAAATCCAGGATTTCAGCGATGACTAATCTAAAGCTCTCTGATTGGCTGCTTCATGCATAAGTGCAACAGAAACATTTGTGATTTTTTTATATTGTTCAGCAAATGTGATAGAAGTAAGCAGATGCAATGTGCACAAATCTAAATGGGATGTTGTGAATTAAAGGGGTGGTCCAGAGTGTATTTTTAAAGCTTGGTTGTGTTAATAAGATGCAAAGCAATGTGTGCTCTTGCTTCATTTCTAAAAAATCACGTTATTTTTTCATCTTACGTTGATTATATACAGCTACTCAGCTAACATGAAAATGAATGTCATATTTCCTAGTTCCTCCGAAAGGCCCGCCCTCAAGAGGCTCTGATTGGTCAGCTAACATAATGTGCTGTGATTCGCGAATCAGCTCCACGTCACCACAAAAAGTGTCACACCTCAATAGCACACACTGTGCCTCTGATGTGTAAATACTGTCAGTCAGTCATCTGACAAGTGTCTTTCACATATATTTCGAATAAGCGTGTGTAACTAATATGAAACGTTCACATATCTTTTTTGCGAGTTTGTTATTTGAGATGTAGAACGCAGGGAAAGCGGCCGCTGTTTACAGGGTTTGACTGATACAGATGAATTTGTAGCTAAATTGTTATTTGTGCCAAACAGAATTTCCTGTTGTTTACATCCTCGCTACAACATATTGTTAATGCTTGACACTATGCATGTAATAGATCAATTTTAACAAGTTTGTAGCCGAATTCAGCACTGAACTGGGAGAGATTCTGGAAGTTCTCCTTTGTCAAATGCTAGAGCTATATATTTTTTGATATTTCTCTGGAACATAAAATTCAATTGTAAGCACTTCTGTTTTTGTGCCGTGTCCTTTGGAAGTCCAAATACAGAAAGAGAAGCGCTGCTATAACATTACAGCATGCCTGACCACGCCTCTTCACTGCGCGGGGTGTATGTGCGTTGTGAATGTGCATAACCTTAAGTCTTTATGATCTTATTAACCCGGATGTATTTTTTTGTAGTCCTAAACTTTGTTTGCTGTAGGCTTTGCTAAGCTAACCCTGTAAAAACCAATGTCTCTCTTTGCATTGAATTTTAAACCTATTACATTCAGAGATGTTGTTTATGTTCGCACGGCTACATTACATCAACTAAAGTTTAAAATATGATATCGTAGTGGACCACTCCTTTAATTTGTTTTTACATTTGACTTTAACTGCAGTAGATTTTAGATTAAGATACTGTACAATTGCAGTTAATGCTCTTATCTTTTTGTTAATATTGATAGAAATTTAGCTAATTTCTGACGTTTGAAAGAATACATTTAACTGTTAAAACTTGTCAAATTGCCTTTTTTTAAAGTTAACCAACAATTTTTTTTGTTCTAAATTTGTAGTTTTTTTAATTATGTTGAACACAAAAAAGGTTTTAACCCCTGCAATAAAAGTCACTGAAGTATATAGCAACAAACATTTTTAACATTCATTTTACATTCAGAGTTCTGAATAAGTAAAAAATCGTATACAGTTTTGGAACAGTGTGAATGTGAGATACAGTTGAAGTCAGAATTATTAGCCCCCCTGAATTATTAGTCCCCCTGAATTATTAGCCCCTGTTTATTTATTTTTTTTACCCGATTTCTGTTTAATGAAGAGAAGGTTTTTTCAACACATTTCTAAACATAATAGTTTTAATAACTTATTTTCAACAAAAAAATTTTTACTGGATATTATTCAAGACACTTCTGTACAGCTTAAAGTGACATTTAAAGGCTTAACTTGGTTAATTAGGTTAATCAGGCAGGTTAGGGTAATTAGGCAAGTTATTGTATAACGATGGTTTGTTCTGTAGACTTTCGAAAAAATATATAACTTAAAGGGGCTAATAATTTTCAACCTTAAAATGTTTTTTTTTTTAATTGAAAACTGCTTTTGTTCTAGCCGAAATAAAACAAGTCTTTCTCCAGAATTTTTTTCTTTTTTAATTATTCCCAAATGATGTTTGACAGAACAAGGAAATGTTCTCAGTATGTCTGATAATATTTTTTTCTTTCTGAAAAAGTGTTATTTGTTTTATTTCGCTAGAACAAATGCAGTTTTTAATTTTTTAAGAACCATTTTAAGGTCAAAATTATTAGCCCCTTTAAGCAAATTTTTTTGATAGTCTACAGAACAAACCATCGTTATACAATAATTTGCCTAGTTACCCTAACCTGCCTAGTTAACCTAGTTAAGCCTTTAAATGTCACTTTAAGCTGTATAGAAGTGTCTTGAAAAATATCTAGTAAAATATTATTTACTGTCATCATGTCAAAGATAAAATAAATCAGTTATTAGAAATAAGTTATTAAAAATATTATGTTTAGAAATGTGTTGAAAAAAATCTGCTTTCCGTTAAACAGAAATTGGGAAAGAAAATAAACATGGGGGCTAATAATTCTGACTTCAACTTTATATATATGTTTTATTAGCTCATCTGCCTTTTTTCCCAAATGCCCATAGGCATCTTCAGTACCTGTTTAAATTAAGAATAAAATAAAATCACTGAACTGCAGCACTAGTTGCAATAGAGATGAATTGTTTTAGCCGTCATGACCCACCAGCTCTCTTGTGTCCGTCTGCCACAAGCCAGGCGTTCCAGTTTGGCTGCTGAACGCTGGCCTCGATGAACTGCAGGGTCAGCACACCTCCAGCCCTACTCCAGCTTGCTATTCATCCTCTACCACACTGGGGGCACCTGGCACCCCTCCCTACCATGGCAGGCCAGATCAATGGTAAGATCCATTCGAGCAGAATGACCGGAGGTCGGCATCAAAGGCCCCCTGCTTGTCTCGCTGCCACCTGGAGCTCTGCGAGGGTCATGGGCCGCCTGGGCTTCCACTGCCTCCTCTCCCCTTCAGCTGGCTGGGTACGCTGACTGGAGCCCGGGCAGGGAATGAGCTGGCTCTGCCCTGGCCCAGCAGCCCACATGGGGAGAGGGCCAGAGGTCAAGCCCATCAGAGCACTTTGCTTCATCTGATGAGAGGATCTGGTCTACTTTTAATGAGGCAACACTGATTCCATGTCTCTTTATGCACGTGAGCAGGCCTAATGTGTGGAGACTACTAGACAAGATGATGTGATTTTCTTCTCAATCATAGGATGAAGAGGAAGTGCGTCTCGTGTATTCAAATGCATGTTGCATGTTTACATTGTGTTCATTCTCATGTTCAAGCAGCACTGTAAAATGCAAGAATCTTATAAGGAATAAATAAAAAGTTCACTCAACAAACGAAGGTTCTGTCATAACTACAAACCTCTATACTCTAAAAAAAATAAGATATTTTAAACCAAATTTGAGTGAAATATAAACAAACAGGTAACACTTTATAATAACACACTATGAATCATCTATTAAGCATTAGCAAATAGTTAATTCATTATCTGTTAAGCATTAACTCTACATTAATAGACGTTAGTAAGCAGTTTATAACTGCAGCTACACATGCTGTATTCTTGACTTAAAAGCACATTTATAATGTGCTGAATGATTGTATTTTCATGCGTTGTAACTGATTAATTGTTCATTATTAGATTCAGTATTGCATTATTTACTAACTGTATGTATGTAAGAGAAGCTGGTGGCTTTTAGAATCATTCAGAATGAGTTAGTAAATGATTAAAAAACTATTAAAATCAACATTTATATATTTTATTATTCAGGCATTGGTAATGGTATGTTAATAAATGCTTTATTAAGTCAACCATGCATTTTTGTGACCTTTTTTGTCTTAAGTGCGCGAGGGCTATTTATGCTTAATAAATTCCTTATAAATGACAATTAGAGGCTTAGCATCAAATAAACAATGAATGTTTGCAATCTTATCTAAAAAATAAAATTACTGTAAATTTTAAACATCGCCGAATAACAGGAGTGTCAAAATACAATTAGCAATAAATACAATTAAATAGAATTGGATAAAACAACAACAATATATTAATTTAACCATATATTGCAGATACAACATTTCAAAGTTATTTAACCAAGTTTAAACTTCACAGTCATTTTATTTTACATAAGATTGCAAAGATTTATTTTTCATTTAATACAACTTCATTTGTGTATCTTCAAATGAATAGAAATTAATAAAGTCGTGTATGTTCTTTTTTCCTGTTTAGAATATAATTGAGCCTTTAATTGTCATTTTTGAGGACTGTTATAAAACATAAATAGTCCTCACTTTAGACTAGATGTCCATTAGATGAAATCTGGATGAAGTTGAGTTAATAAAGCAGTTAATAACATACAAATGAACTATTAGTATGTGCTTGATAATAATAAAAATATATGAATGTTAATTTGAATAGTTTATTAATTATTTACTTATGCATGCTGAATGATCTTAAATTAGCACCAGCTATTCTTAAACAACTAGTTTGTATATGGCCCTGCCTATAATTATGGAAGGCACAAGTGACCCAAATTGGACATTACAAATTATTCAATCACATGACAGCCTAGATGTCAATTGACCTTGTCCATTGAGTCAATTTATGTCCCAACATATTTATTAAGATAACAAATTTAAGTGGATTGAACAAAACAATTAAGTTCTGGAGTATTGAGTTTAAATAAGTAGTTTGACCAAGCAGTAAAACCCTTTTTTTGATTGTAGAAGTAAATGAGTAATGCTCTCTAAATAATCCTGGGTTTCAACCTCCATTAAAACAGAATATGAATAACCTCAATGATTGGGTAAAAATTAATTGTAAACAAATTAACCCAGTGATTCACTGTAAAAAAAAATACTGGGTTCTACACAATCCCTTTATGTTGTCCCAACCCAAATTGATTATGTTAACTTATTTGTTTTTACAAATTTAAGTAGATTGAACATAAAACAATTAAGCTGTCCCCCCAAAACATAAGAATTGTGTTGCAGCTCATTTTAAATGAGTAGTTTAACATGCAGTGAAAATTCAATGCTAAAAGTAAACTCATTCTGTGAGTGCAGATTATGCAGTTTCTATTTCGAAGCTTATCCCTTCAATGAACATGCGATAAAAAACAGCCTCTTGTCTCATTAAATGTGAGCAACGATTATTAGCTTTAGTCATTTAACTATTTTTGGGGCAAAAGCTACCATTTTTGTTGTTGTTAAATGCCATCCATTTGCATTGGTTAACAGTGTTGGGGAAAACATGTTCAATGTTCAATTTTGATCATTAAATGATGCAATAATTAATAAAAAAAATCATTAACAAAGTATGAAAATACAATAATTAAGCTCATTGTAAATGTACTTAAAAGTAAAGAATACAGCATTTGTAGCGGTATTTATAAACTGCTTACTAACATTTATTAATGTTAACATATAATGAATTAACTATTTGCTAATGCTTAATAAATGATTCATAGTGTGTAGTTATTATAAAGTGTTACCAGTTTAGTCATATTTTACCCAAACTTGGGTTGAAACTTCTCAGCAATTTTAACAGTGTGTTTTTTGTAGCACATATTGAAAATACCACAGACCCTTTTAGAAAACCATTTTTCAACGTATTGTTTCATAAAGATTTGTACTAAGTAAAATGATGACAGAATAGTCATTCTTGTGTGAACCACCCCTTTAATTGAAATCACCATACTGCTCTCTGTGAGATTTTAAAATGATTCATTTGAGCAAAGAGTAGACGGCCAATTATTGTAGAACATATATTTATTCATACAACGTTTCCCATATGAACACTGTGGCTCCCTTCAGCAAAATGTTGGTCATATGGTGAAAGAACAGGCAATTATTTTCATGCAGCTGTCAATACTCTGAGCAGGCTAATACAGTCTAATTAAATGTCATTTTTTGGGCCACTAATGAAAATGAACAACTCTGAGGGGTTTTTAATATCACCGCAAAGCGCTTCAACTGCCGGAGCCCTGCAGTCGACGACTTGATCCTTCAATGTCCCTTACTTGTGTGATGAGGGATGAAAGGGGACGCATTGAGAGACACAGAGAGAAAGAGAGAAAAAAAGGCAAGTTTGGCAAGTAGAGGAGTGAAGGGGGAGACAGATGGCGTGAAGTCTGCATCTCTTTGGCGTTGGGCTCATGGCGCTAAAATCCTCCCTCTCACACATTCCAACAAATCCAACCAGGAGGCTCAGGAGTATGTTCCACTGCTCTCGAAATGAAGCATCTGACCAGGATAGAGCCGCACACTTTCTCACTGTCTCTCTCCCTCTTTCACACACGCGCACACATACATTCACACACTGTCAGTCACCCGTAACCTATCCAGAAGTTTACATTTTTATTAGTATGTCACCCGTTCCGGAGTTTATTGGCTTGTTAAAATCGGATGCCTTGGGAGCTGGGGGAGAGAGAACATGGGCCATGACTGGAAATATTGCAGTGGAGAAAAAGAGACCAAGTGCCATTCAAGTGTAAAATCTCATCGAGTAAACATGGGGCCAAGGCATGGAAACAACGCGCGTACAATCCATTCGCGGCAGAAGAAATGAGCTTTGCAGTTAGTCACGCTAGCCACCACATTAGCCTGTGCTCCGGAGAAGTTTTCTGCCAGTTACTCGCCGCCAGTTTGGCCTGAAGTTGTACGTCTTTTTAAATTGCCGCCTTTAAAAAAAGATGCCTGCTATGCGTTACATAAGATCCACCAGTCGACCGAGCTTCTGTTCTGTGGCTTCACTAGCCTATATATTACCCTTTCGCTATATTTTATTTGTCATTTAGCTGAAATGTGCCGCTAATAGCTGTTGACATATAAAACGACCATGTGTTCCTCCTGTCAGCCAGATGCAAAAGGCACAGATGGGCTTCTTTTTTTCCAAATGGAGCTCTTGATAGCAGACAATTAATGTGCCTTTGATTGCGCTCTACAGTACTCTCCCATTGATTCTGGAAAATGTATTCATTGAAGGCATATGATCAGCCACGGATGAATCTTGTCAGATGTGCCAAACCACAAATGAAACGCTTTAGTGCATCTCCCTCCAACCTCCAGGGCTAAGAGCTCTTGTGTGACACGCGCGCGCGCACGCACGCACATACACGCGCGCACGCCGCTCTCTCGCTCGCTCTAGATGGATGGCTGAGTTCTGCCTTCTGTTTGCGCTGCCATACTAATGAATGAGTCAGCTGGGAATATGTAATACTGTGAAAAGGTCACCGGAGGCATGTGTATCACATTACTGTTAATGATAATAAAAAGAACAATCTGTGCAAATCCATCTTTGAAGTCATTTTTATTCCTTCCTACTGTGAGTGATTTTATCTGTCATTACTCTTTCCCTCTCTGTTGTGGGTTGGTGGATATACAGGGAAAATGTAGTGTAAAACGATCACAGGATTTATCTCTCATTGCATCTAATCCAGTTGTCGACAGAGTGTCGTAATGAAGACGAGGGTCATCGGCCTCGTACATTCTGCAAAATAGGGGCAGTTCACTCAAAAATGAAGCCATTTACTCGAGCTATAGTGAGAAACTTCTGCAGAATTATTTTGGGTGAACTGTCCTGTTTAAATGTATGTTTTATCTGAATCAGGAAGATCTTTTATGGTTGTAAAAATACAATTTCATTCAAAATTTATGAATAAAAATAAAGCCTATACGTATATGTTTTTTAGTCGCTGGTTCGAGTCCTGGCTGGGTCAGTTGGCATTTCTGTGTGGAGTTTACAAGTACATCCTCCAGGTGCTCCGGTTTCCCCCACAGTCTAAAGACATGTGGTACAGGTGAATTGAATTAACTAAATTGGTCGTAGTGTATGTGTGTGAAATGTGAGAGTGTATGGGTGTTTCCCAGTACAGGGTTGCAGCTGGAAGGGCATCTGCTGTGTAAAACACATGCTGGATAAGTTGGCGGTTCATTCTGCTGTAGCAACTCCTGATGAATAAAGGGACTAAGCCGAAGGAAAGTGAATGAATGAATATGTTTTTGAAAAGAGATTTGGCTCTGATTTTGGCTCTGCCTTTGATTATGAAAGGCACAAGTGGCCCAAGTTGGACATTACAAATTCTCCAATCACATGACAGCCTAGATGTCTATTTACCTTGTCCACTGAGTCAGTCACTTATTTGTGGAATCGAAACACTGTAAAAATGCAGGGTTCCACATAATTCATGTCCTAAAACATATCAATTAGGATAACAAATTTAAGTGGATTGAACATAAAACAATTCAGTTTCAATTATTGAGTTTAATAAGTAGTTTGAACAAGCAGCAAAACCTTTTTATGAGTGTAGAATTAAATGAGAAATGCTCTCTAAATAATCCTGGGTTTCAACCTCCATTAAAAGCAAAATATGGAAAAAAAAAAAAAAAAAAATGAATTGTAAACATATTAACCCAGTGATTCACTGTAATAAATGCTGGGTTCCACACAATTCCTTCATGTTGTCCCAACCCAAATCGATTACGTTAACGTATTAGTTTTTACAAATTTAAGTGGATTGAACATAAACAATTCAGTTGTCCCCCAAAAACATAAGAATTGCATTGGTTTAGCTCGTTTTAAATAAGTAGTTTAAACATGCAGCAAAATTTTATTTTGTGTTGGGTCTGTCCATACTTTACCCATCTTTTGCCTGAAGAAGAAAAAAACAGTATTTATTTAGAGCATGCCTGTGACAAAATTGTCCATGATGGCTCAAATAGATCATTCCAAATCTAATGTTTAAAAAGTCAAACATGTTGAAGACTAGCTGCACTGCTAATTTCTAAAATGATGCTTTCCACAGATCCATTCACACCCCAATGGTGCTAAATGTAGAATTAAATGCTTAAAGTAAACTCATTCTGTGAGTGCAGATCATGCAGTTTCTGTTTCGAAGCCTCCCTTAAATGAACATGTGATAAAAAACAGCCTCTTGTCTTTTTAAATGTGAGCAAAGTAAGATTGTTAGCTTTAGTCATTTTGCTATTTTGGGGGGGCAAAAGCTTCCATTTTTGTTGTTGGGGAAAAAACATAAAATTAACAAGAAATATAAGTTCTTATTTTAAATAAGTAATGTCATTTATTTTGTTTACCCATTTAATGACTGACAACACTCGTGGTCATATTGAGATCATTTTATGGGTAACTGCAGAGGCATTGTGTGTGCTGTGTGAACAGGCTAAATGTGAACATGCATTTACTCATTGCATTGTACTCAATATTCCTCAAAATGAATAAGACAGTGAAATGCAACACACAAAGCTTTTATGTGTTTATTACGACATTAATAACCAGTGTCTTTGCAGTGGAGCTTCGGTGATCCAATTCAAACAAAACTGACAAAAAACTTTCAACTATAACATAAATGTTGGTAACACTTTACTTGAAAAGTGTTCATACGGCATATAATCATAACATGACACTTTTCATGAATTTGAAGATTTTATACATGATTATGACAACTGTTATAAAGTGTCATTAGCTCAGTTATGTCATTTTAAATGCAAAGGTGACATTGTCTTTTTGACAACTTGACATAAACAAATACATCACAACCTGGCTTTGTCATGACAACTTGACATTACCAACACAACATAACCTGCCTAAAAGATGATTTTCATGAGTTCATTATAATTGTGTGAGGAATATTTTTTGGATCACTGTTTTTAATGGAACAGAATTTATTAGTATACTTCTCAGTATAAATGTAGATACATTTAGAACAGCATCATTAATATTTAATGACAACTTCAATGTAACACTACAGTTGAGGTCAAGAAAAATATTAATGATGTTGTTATGAAATTCACCATTCAGTTATTATGGCCTCATGACAATCATGTTTATGGCAGATTTATGACAAGTTATACTGTCTTGGTAATGTCAAGTTGTCATAGCAAAGGCAGGTTGTTACATATTTGTTTGTCAAGTTATCATAACAACAACATCTCAGACAATGTCACCCTGGCATTTAAAATGACATATCTGAGTGAATGAGAGTCCTAAAAATCTACAAAATCACAATAGTGTCTTGTCATGATTCTAAAGATTTTATGACAGTCTTATAAGCAGTCCTTCAAGTAAAGTGTTCCCAGAGTGTTGAAGTTTGTTCATGCAGTTCAGAATGGCAGCACAGCTGTAAGGTTCGTTTGAGCTGAACTTTCTCTACAGACATGAATTTTCATTTCCATCAGCCTGAGGCTTATTTATTTCACTTTTGGTGTGAAAAGGGTCTTTCATTTGACAAAAATTCAAGTTCTCTTATATAAATCACAAACAAGCAATTCTAGCCCAGATGAGAAAAAGTAGTGTAACATATGCTGTTGATTCCTTTTCTTCTAAAGTAATGCAATATTGCACATTACATTACATACAACACCGGCTATAGTATAGAAGACTGTTTGTAGTCTTTTTATATAATAAAAGGCCCTTGTGTACGCAAGTTATGTTTACCACCACAGGCCTTATTCTACTTATGAATTGAAAAGCCCCATTATAAAAACATATAGGGAAATCTCAAGGGAACCGGTGGCAAATTAGTCCTGCAGGTTTTGACGTCACTGCTTCACCACTCAGTTCTGAGCCTTCAGATCATTCCTACACACATACAGGCCTCCATGTTCTGTATCTTCAAGTATGATCAAACATTGGCAGCATCCTCTGTGGATGCAGACTCTCACTTCATCCTGTATGGAAGGAAGGCCACACATCAACAGCATCTGCTGGATGAATCCTGCAAGCATAAAGCTTATTTCACTGTATTGACCTCATTCCCTGCTGAAATTGTGCAGCAGACGTCCATCAATCACAGCTCACTTTCACAGACTACAGCACAAATCTCTTTAACGTTCATCATTATTTCATCTCTCATTATGGAGGAAGATATATGTGTGGTAAGCTTTCTTGAGCTATTACAGTTTATGGTGGTCAGGGTATTGCTTTACCGATTTCCTTTACATTACAGATGGCAGCAGAACTGTAATTGTGTTAAATGACTCGACTGGAGGCTGCTTTTGATCTCCAGCTGGATATGGAAAGCTGTGTTGCATATAAGTCATACATTAAGCAGTTGGTCAGTGATTGAAAGGTAATTGTAGTGCTACACATTACGTTCTGTACTCACACAGCGAAGGCTGGGGCCGATAAAAAGGCTTTGCATCTGCATATGTTATTTCAGCTCTCTCTTTAACCCTTCTGTTTTTCACTCACACTCCTTCTATATCACACTCTTTCACGTTCTGTCCTTCTCTCTCAATCTGTCCCCTTCCCCCTTCCATCTTTTTCATCTCTCGCCATCTCATTCTCCCCCACTAACTGTCCTTCTCTATGAAACATACACCCGCACACACATAAAGACCACTGTCTCTGTACTCTTTCAGGTTCTGCTGGGGTGTTTTTTCCTGCCACGCTGACCTCATCCTCAGAAATTGAGCACTTTCTGATTGATAATAGTGTCTGTAATTAAGAGCATTCACTATTTGTTACCACTTGGCATTACATTAGTATGCAAAGCTGGCAGCCGCCTAATCTGGGGAAAAACGTTTGTTTCCTTAATTGCCCTCTTAGGACAAATGTGTGGGAGGGGAAATGAAACACTAACGTGCCATAGGAGGAATGAGGCTTGGTGTGAGTCGAGGATGTGGCTCCCTGACATTGAGGTTAAACCTTTAAACCCAACTAATGGGGCCAGAGACAACACACACGCACACACACTTGTGTATAGGCTTGAATAGAGTGGAAGCTGTATTATTTGGACTGTTTTCATTCATGCAAACATTGTGAGATGAAGCTTTATGAGCTTTTATTCATAACTGGAATGGCAAAGACTGTGCATTATTACAATTTAAAATTGGTTAAAATTTAAGATTGGTATTTGATCACATTTGAGTCATGAACATTAACAATAAAGACCTGACTCTTCACCCCAAAAGTTCTGTCATCATGTTCTCACCCTTGAATTGTTCTAAATCTATCTTGATTTTAACACAAGAGTGGCTTATTTCCATTTGTGGAAAAGTTATTTTAATTTATGTTTATAAACACTGGTTTGTCGCACAGTTTACTGTTTGCTGCACTTTGTTGTTCTTCTAATTATATATCTCTAGTGGTTAATGGTTGCTCATTTCTGTGTTGAATATAAAGTGGATAATAATGAAAAGAGAAATTTTGAGGATCGCTCTTTCAGGCAGTTTTTCAAAGCACTTTTAACCCAAAATTGGTTTAAAACAATCCAGCATTTTTTAAGTGCATGAGGTGGCATCTGTGCAGGAATCGCATCAAATTCAGAAGAATATCTTGCTGTGGGTTGCCTCTAGATTTTCCTATAGGGCTTTATAATTAGGATGTTCAATTAATAAAGAAAATTAGGACAATTTTAAGCATAATACTATGATACTTAAATGTATAAAATTGCACAGACTGGCACCCTAAAAACGTTTAGAAACTTATGCACACAACAGTTTCATGTTTTTTTAATTTACGTCGTTGTAGAGTAAAACATTAAAGTTTGGTAGATTTTAGGAGGTTTACCACACACATACACACACACATTACAAATGGAAAACTTCATCTTAAAAACCCATAGGAAATTCTTGAATGGTCAATTTTACTTCTGGGTTTAGACACCATGCCTGCATCATTTTATTCTCCTCAATGGTCAGCCACTGAATATTAACAGGAAACTTGTTACATTTAACAAATTACTTTCTGCCAGTCAAGAATAGCTCATAAACTCATCTTTCTGCAGCAATGTCACTGGCATATTGTGCTAATAATGTCGGATCAAAATAATAAATGTAACATTATTTTCAGAATGGATAAAATTAAAGCACAAAAGAAAACTTTCAATCTCTCACTATCTTGTCACTGTGCATGTATGAAGCATAGCATTATTTTTTAAACAATGTTTCAGTTCTTTTCAACATGTCTATGTCTATTTTTATTTTATTACAGTGCTGAGGACTCAGCCAATATGGAAGAAGTGGTGTTGAGATTTACTAACTTTTTTGTTGTTCTTTATTAGACAGTACGAGTGATGGAGTAATGAGAAAGGAGAGAGAGAATTAAGATTAAGACTTTGTCCTAATTTTTCATAATGACAGTTTGAACATGTTTTTGCACTCAATCTGTACTGAACACTATACCCATGTTACATTGTTGTACAGTTTACATGTGGGCAGTTTACTTTCCAGTTTGTCTATTTGGACAACACATCTTGATGTTCTGTTGACGATGCACATAAATCTGTTCTGAATTAGGAGATTATTATGAGAATAAGTTTTACAATCAAATCATCCAAAAATTCTGAAAATACCAAAAACTTAAAATGCATTGCTTAAAATGCTTAATAAGTCATCGGGGATGTGTAAGATAAACATTCTATAACCTCGTGTTCAGAGGTAAAGGTCAATGTTCATACTGTAGCAGTAGTGTTAAAATAGAGTACAATCTTTGGAAAAGGAAAAATCATGTCACAATCTCTTAAAACATTATAT
>CAIGQZ010000690.1:1291644-1302245 GCA_903798205.1 Danio tinwini | reverse complement strand
TATATATATATATATATATATTGACAAACTCTTTAAAAATCTGTATTTGTGTACCTAGAAGCAACTAGGGCATAAGGACTGGCAAATACACACCACAATTTAATACACTTCAAAGCTTTTTTTTTACAAATCCTATCTAAAAAAATGATGGCTATAAAACAGAAGCTCAAATAACAGTTTATAAAATAATGAGCAGAAACAACAAACCATCTCAGATTGAATGAACTTTTGTTCATCTTTTATTAATAAGAGGGCCAATATCATTTTAAAACACCTCTTGATCTCAAACCTGCATAGAAAACACATTTCTATCAAACAGGTTTTTCACAAAAAGTTCACAGAATATTTGTAGGAAATAAAGTTTAAATTATTGGAGCATTTAAGATCAAATCAAGTATTTGTTGAAATACAACAACCTTGTCTGCCTGATTTTTTATTTTATATTAAAGCCTAAAGCTAATAGTTTATTCCTGATTCACGTTTTTAATTGTTTTTTTTTTTTTTACTTAAAGGATCAATATAATTGTCATTTGCAGTGGGAGCCATGGACCATATTTTACTACTTATTTACCGTCACAACATTTCATCAAACGCAAACTCCATTTTTCTACGAAACGGTCCACATATTCAGAATGTTTGTGTACACGAGTGACAAATATTGGACAGTAACGTGCTTTCCTAGATTTAGACTACGTTAATCATTTCTGTGGGTTGTAATGTAGGCATATTCCTGACTTTTTGAGCCAATTTCAAGTTTTCATCGATGCAGGCCCACAACTACACATACAACACAGACATTTGGCAACGCGGAACGTGTAAATCCTCCAGAGAGACAGGCTACTAATTAGCGGACCTTCTTGGACTTCAGTCGAGTGTTTATGGCGGACCCTGACAGATCCATGCACGTCCCCTCAATTTGTGTTCAGTACCCTGTCTATTTCAGGGACAACACCTGCGGACTAGATTCTCATTAATTTACATTTACTTTTCGAAGCATTGGCCATAGCAAACGAGAATGAATGGCAAAGCAGGATGGAATGATACACTAAACATGCAGATTCTCTCCATTCAATTTTATTTCGTTAGGTTTTGAAAAGTCTTTGGACTACACGCACAAATCATTAATTGAGAGGAACGCACTGCCATTAACCTCTTATATTAAAAAAGGTGCCAAAAATTTGCTTTTTTTTTTGCAACGACACCACTATTTTGAAGAACATTTAAACGAACAGGTAATCAAAGACAGGGTTTTTATAGTGTGATGTACAGTTAAAAGATCTAAAGAACATTTTGTGGAATAGAAAGTTTTTCATGGTATTAAAGGTTCTTTACGGAACAAAAACCATCTTTGATTTCAAGGGCACAGGTGTGTTGCGATGTCCAGTTACCTGTTATATTTTTTTTGAAAAAAAATAACTTGACTTCTTAGCTTGTTCATGACTGACATGTTTTAGATTTCTAAATTAAAAATAATTTGAATAAATTCATCTGTGGCGTATTTTAATGTTTTAGACATTGATTAAACTTTCCCTAACTCGCTTTCTTAACCCCGACCTCTAAATTAAAACGCCAAATCTTCGTCAGTGATTGGGATTTGTGGCATTTATTATTATTATTGCTGTTACTGTGCTTTTGCACCAGACATGTAGTCTAATCAAAATTATTCCTCAAATGACGATTGATTTCAGACTAACACGGTGAACTAACTCAGCAAGACAGAGTTTGACAAACCAATGAAGATGTATTTGATTATCAGAAGAGATTTGCCATCATACCCGGATTTAGGCTTCTGGAGCCCGGGGGAAATTTAAATAAACAACGTGAAACTTTTGAGCTGTTCAATTCGCATAGCAAATATTTGTCAGTTGTCAGTGTGCTCTCAGCGTAAACAACTTTACTGTGCTTTTCGGTAGCTGAGAAACAATGCCACTAGGGTGAATACAAATTATAAATAAATATTATATGAAATAATCTTGAAGGATACGCAGAAAATGATGTTCTGGACGTAGCCAAGACTGACAAATAAAGTCAAATATTTTCCTTTAGCCGGCAATTATCTGAGTGCCAACAAATAATCATGTAAACAACGTTTTCTTTTTCTTCTGGATAATTCGATGTTGTCTGAATAATGAATGGAAGTGACATGTCCTTAAATTTAGAGGTAGAAGTTAAGCTCGAGTGGCTTGAGAGAAGACTTGAATAAAGTCTTGTGTGTATTTTGAGGGTCCACTGTTCTGCTTACAAAGGCAAGATAATCTAAGTAATTTACACAATGCATAGGGCTGTGTTGACATGGTGTAAAAGAGGGCCTTGCCTTTTATCTCCTCCCGAATTGAAGCATCTTATTAAATCGAAACGGTCACTTATACGTTGACAGAATACTTTTTTTTTTTATTTTAAGCAGTGTCATTTACTGGGTCTTCTGACCTGATCAACATAACTTCTAACTATTAGGTGGTTTGAGAAGTGATTCAAGTAAAAGAAACTGTTTGATATTTGGAAAACGAAATAAATTTTAATAAAAATTAAGTAATGCGATTTAATTTTTTATTATTATTATTAATAATAAATCTTTATTATTTTAAACAAAATGTGAATTTCCGTCACTATGGTGTCTTTAACGAGTATTCATAGCAATTTGAAGCATTTTAAAATTAAATCCATTCGTTTAATATTACGCATGTCAGGAAGTTACAACATGGTCTCACTGAAAAGTTGCTTTAAATCAAACAAAGGTTATGATAAGTATGTATATCTGATTTAATAATATTATTCCTAACATTTTTTTTCTAGAATCCACTCCATGAATTTTTTTCTCCATGAAAATGATTTGTTTTATTTGATTGCTTGTCCTTGTGGGAGTTAAAACGTATAACAATATTTTGACAAAGGACCATGTTAGACCCTATATTGATCTTTTCGCACTTTCAAAAGTAACACTTCTGCAAAACAGATGACCAACAAATGCCATAAACCGCCATTTGTTGATTTTTGTTGTTGTTTTTAAGAGTGAAAAGCAATTGCATAAGTATGCACTCACAAAACATGCTAGATTTAATTAAAACGAAATAGCTAAATCAAAATAATCCGCATGGTTTTATTTATTATTATTATTGTAAAACACTACCCACGACACTCCTTTAGATGTATTATTTACTTTTGTTCAAACACAGTACAATAAAAACTAATGATTGCAATGAAAAACTAATAAGATAAAATAAAACTGGCAAATGCTTCTGATTTACAGTTACTACCTTACATTTGTCCATAACTATTGATGAAAAAAAAACATGAACGCAACATCTCATACAAATAAAGAATAAAATATAAATACATCTTATTTGTATTATTTGATGCATTATAAAATCAAAATAGTATAACTTTATGCTTATTTGCTTGTCTAAGCATAATTTACATCACGCTTTTCACGTATCTACAAGTGAGTTGTCAAATGAAAAGATTTCCTACCCTCTTTCTATAAATTCAGCTCATTATCGTGTTTCTGTCATGTAAATTCAGATGCAAAAAAAGTTAAATGTCCTCCCCAATGCAGGTGTCCCTGCATGACGCATGCAGGTTGCACAGGTAAGGTGAGCTGCGCTGTGGGAGAGCGCAATACACGCTTCTTGTGGATACAATAATAGAAAAGATGACATATATATATATTATTTTCCACAGGCCTTTCATATATTTGAGATGCATAGTTAAAATGATTTAACTCTCATTACAACGTAACGTTAGCCTACCTGAAAAATGATGTAAATAAAGGTTATTTATTCACACAATCTTTTTTTCCATCTAAATTAGTACGAATAATCATGTGTTTTATATGCACACATGCGGCTCTTTTGCACTTCTGCATAGTAGCAATAACAAATTAATTTTAACCAAACCCATTTCTGTGAAGCATTATTACATGTGTGCTTTAGGTCTCGTGGAGAACGACTATTGTTTTTACACCGCGCAAAATGAAAATAACTATAAAATAATAATAATGATAATAAAAAAAATAAACAATATAAAACTGTCGAGCAGGGAAATGTGATGTCACAAAAGGGGTTCATTAGCAGTCAGAGGACTGGGGTTTTCTCACTAGGCAGAGAAGGGTTAGGTGGAGCAGAATGCTGAAACCTGCTCTCTGGGGGCCTGTACATCAAAGCGGGTGAAATCACAATCCCAGAGAACTTTTACGCGCTACATTGACAACGGAAACTCTTAAAGGTTGTATGTCATTTTTGTCAACTCGACCCGATTATGGCAAACTGCGACTTTAAAACACCTGAGCGCACAGTGGCAGAACATGCGCGATTTTCTGTCGCATTTATGCACACTGTCTGAAATATACTCCAAGAACAGTAGGCAACACACCACATCAGTGTCACCTGGCGAAGACTCGGATAGGAATAACGTAATACAGGTAGATAAAGCGACAGTCCTGCATCTCGAAATTGGTATAAGGACACAGTGAGGTAAAAGAGATTAAGGTAAAGCAAAATCTGAGCATCCTGGTTAAGCGGTAGCTCAAAATGCCCCTTTAACAGCAGGACACCTCGGCATGCTTAGTAAGAAATGCGAGCATTTGATCTGAACTGTGAATCTCCAATCTAAAGTTAAAGGACTTGAGGAGGTAATGTTCCAAGCTGTACTAAGTTTTTTTGGAAATAGCTTAGCCTATAGTTCCCCCGGAATCAAGTTCAACAGGTTCTACTCTCTCTGCTAACTTTTTCCATGGCGCAATCTGATAGCCTCCCCCCAAAAAATTCTGCTCCTTCAACATTTATATCCTGTTGAGCGATGCGAGCTCAGTGCTGTCAGTCTCAACATCAAACTCTGTGATTGATTTTTCTTTTGTTTTTTTTTTTTAGAACTTGATATTTCTTTGTTTTAGCGGGAAGTAAACATACAGCCTAAATGCAGTAGCTTTAGACAACGACACAAATCACAAAACGAAACAAGATTAGGGCGACACAAAAATAAAGACTGTATTAAAAATTAAGTAAATAACATCAAATATTATGATGGAGAGTGAAGGTGAGTTACCATCAGCAATTAGAAATTACAAATTGTGAAATCTCTCTTTTAAAAATAACTAAGCATCATCCTCCTCAATCAAAAAGTGCATTTGTAAAAAAACTAATTTAGACTTTTTTTGTATTTGGAATTTGATTTGTGATTAAGTTAAACTAATTGAGGTAAAGTTGGTTGTATATTCGCACATTCTGACTATCTCCTTAATAATATAATTTCAGAAAAGTATTCTTTGCAAATTCTGAATAGGCAAATCATATAAGCAGCCAATGACTATTAAAGTACATCATTGATTACAGTTAATCAAACAGTGCTGATGTTGTTTTAAAGTCATACTTACATAAGATTTCAGATCGAATATTTAAAGTAGCTGGGTAAACTTATGTACGATTATAAAACCAACTTTCCATCAATGTTAAACTACGAATCAGTAGACTTGAACTTTGTCAATTGTCAACCTTATTCTAGCAAACTCATATTAGCTTAAAGTAAGCTAATATGAGTAAGTTAATAAATCAAACCACACAAAATAGGAGCTGCAACTTTGCAAGAAAGTTTATTAAACTTACAAAATAGGACAATCCACATTTATTTCCCCTATGTTATTGTATGCTACTATTGATTTCCATTTTTATCTATCTGAAACTTCACCATGCGTTTAAGTTTTTTTTTAACTATTTAGCTAAGGATTTTAAGAAATCAGTTAACATTTATAGCGCCCAATTCATGTAGTTTAACAACTCCATTTGAAGTGTTACTGCTATAACGTTTAGAGATTTTTCTATTTCTAAATTGTCAATATTAAATAATTTATGAAGATTACAGGTTTTAGACACCCAAAAACACCGAGTTACAATCTTTTATTTTGTTTCATATAATATAATAATAATAATATATATATATATATATATATATATATATATATATATATATATATATATATATTATTTGCTTTCTAAAAACGTTTGTTTTCCTTTAGATTTGATAAAACGTCAAATAAAACTAGTGATCAAGTGAACACTGATTACTGACGCTGAAAGAGGCTTATATTTATTATTGTCGGTCATTTCCTGTTGTAACGTAAGCAAGTGTTAGTTCACGACTGCTTTCAAGTCTCCTTGAAACATACAAGGCAAGTCTTTGAAAATTACTTTTTTATTACCAGTAGATTTAGTTGGTTAAAATGCGGCTTTTGCTCATATCAAGACAGTACGCGCCTCATCTGTAAATATCTGTAAATTAGCGAGATTTTTTTTCTCTCAAAAACACTGTTAACATTTTGGCTAATGTGAGAGAAATTTCAAATCCAACTGGTGTATGAACCAACAGATGGGCGTGGAGACGTGCACTTGGAGATGTGACAAGTGATTTTTGAATTCGCGACTGACATAATGAATTAAAAAAAAGAAAGAAACCAAGAAAAAAGGAGCCCAATAAACTTGTCACTCAGTCTTAAAATGTTCGGTCATATCTAAACTGTTTTCCATAACTGTAAGTCCACATTTGTGATCCTCGCAGGCTCTAAGATATTTGGCTTTGCACTGAGGGTCGCAACCCTGCAGGAAATATGGGCTACCATAGCAACAGAAAGATGGCCTCTAAAGGCTTAGCATTATTCAGCCCTAATAGAAAAATAACAGCGCCAAATCCCGTCCTTAGTGAGGAAGCTTATTTGGTAGAGGCAGACTCCCACCTGTGATCCATAGTTGCCACACCACTGTGCAAAGACCAAAGGGAAAAAAGGCTTTTTAAAACGCTGGGGTCAGTGGGATGTGTGCCTGGTTTCTAACCAAGCCGCAGTCTCTATGCAACTGCAAACAGCACTGCTTCAAAAGTAAACCCTTCAAGTAAAAAAAAAAAAAAACAACAAAAACGCTCGCTGGTCTGTAAACAAATACATGACGCCATTCGCAGTGACAGCATGACGTATGTTAACAAGTAGGCTACAGTAGTATTGGTTGTTTGATTTAATTTGCATTAACTGAAATTTGTTTATTGAATCCAGCTGTTGCAGTAAGAGCGCCTTCCTTAAAGGGGTAGTTCCCCCCAAAAGGAAAAATGTTTCCAACCATTACACACCCACTTTTGGTTCCAAACTTACTTGTATATAGATATATTTTGAAGAATATTGATAAAACTGTACATTAACCTTCAAAATATTATATTTTGTGTTAAACAGGAAAGAAAAAGTCATATATCACTTGATGGTGAGTGCATTTTTTTTTTGAGTGAAGTATCCCTCCTTCATTTCCTGTGAATCAGTTGCACTTGTATATGCCTTTGGAGTGTCTTTCAAAATGTTATAGTCTTGTTAAAGAGTCTATTATTGTAGGGTAAAGCCATAAATATGAGATAGCCCTATATGTTGTGTCTGTTAATTAAACATATTTTTGAAGCTCATAGACTGAAACAAGCTGTGTCGTTCTGTCATTGAAATCCTTTTCTTTTTGTCCTTCTGTGCATTCAAAAAATGGAAAGATTAGCAAAGGCACAACTGCTGTGGAAAACAATATTGTTTTCCCAGAACATTCATAGCATTTCCTTTTGTTGTTGTTTTCTGAAGCCTCTTTGATTTTTTTCGGGCTGTGATCATGAAGCTTGGCTCCTATTGTGGCTTGATTGTTTTGAATGTGGTACGACAGTCGTAACGGGCAGCATCAAGGATTTCTTTGGACCACGCACTTCATTCTTGGCGTAATTAAATCTGTACAGTATGCACAGTTGACCAACGAGAGGGCAGCCTCCCCTGCTGATTACAGAAGGGAATCCTACTGAATCTCTCCCAAAGCCTCCTGTTTCAGAGCCTTAAACTGGGCACCTTTCCACATCAAAGCACTCCTGAGCGCCTACTTCTCAAGGACTCACGTCTTCGGGAAAGAATGGCCTCTACTTAGAAACGAACACCGCTGGTCTAATTTGCCTTGCATGGCCCTCCCCATCCCCCTAGTGTATGTGCAGCCTGGGCCTGATCTGACACAGCCGTGGCTATCTGACGAGATCACGTGGAGAGGTGCGGAAACTTAAAGGCGAGGAGTTACTCTGCATCCTACCAGGAGCCTCAAAAGGACTAAAAATTAAAATGCGCTCGATATGCCGGTAAGGGCTTTCAAAGAGCTGTGCACCCTCTAGCCCCGGCAAACTCAAAGGGCATCTGTGAACCTGTGGTAAGGGGAATAAGACCTTATTAATTTAATGAATCCATGGCATTAGTATGCCTTACCAGCCTCCCATATTTCATCTTTAGTCAAGTTAAGAGCAGAAATGCTTGGGTGTGACAAATGCAGGTGGATGTTAGATGAATTTTTGCTGCGTGCACAACTTTTTTTTTTTTTAACATAAGATTCTCAATTTGTTGCATAATGTTGGACTCGTCCTTCTTTTTCCAAAAAAGGAGGTTACGTTGAGGCGCTTACAATAGATGTGAAAAGAGCCAATTTTTGGAGGATTTAAAATCAGAAATGCTGGGAAAGATTATAATATTATAAAAGGCCATAGTAGAAATCTTAGGTTAAACTTGTTGAGCTGTAATGCTATTTAAATCATTTTACAGCTGTGCAAGCATTATGTAGCATGGCAATAAAGTCATCAAATTGGATATAACTTAACACTGGAATCAAGCAGTTTTTTAATAGTTAACATGATGTCCATGTTTTGTGACTACACTGTTGAAGGAGGGACAGTAAGGGCCTCATTCCTCTTAGTTTGTTACAATTTTAAGACAATTTTATGGTCATCAACATTATACCATAAATACAGTCGAATGAGCTTAACTTATACTAATCCTGAAACAAAGTGCAAATGCACAGAATAGCATGCCCTGTTGCCTTGTGAAAGTTCGCCCCAACATATTACCAGTCTCAAACCTACTAATATGTCTTTATAGGATAATGTTTAAGAAATTGGGCCATCAAATTTGCCAAAAGATGATAGACTGGAAGCATATATTAGCATAATTTCACACCCGCTTGGCTGTAAGCTGGGAACATGCTGGTCGTAGTGATGGAACTGTGAATCTTAACCATGTCTCACTGCAACTGGGCTGTGTTAGCTCAGCCTCTGTGCATCAGATTTGTTTGTGCCAAACAGAGGAAAGCTTGATGTGGCGATGGCTCCTCCCTGGACATCGTGCACCTGAGAGTGGTGGCTGATTTTGGTCTGTTTGTCATAGCCACCTGCAAGAGATTAGGTAGATAGTGAAGTTTTGGTCCAGGAAGGAAAAGCTGCTGGACCTAATTAAAGGCACAGTAACAGAACCTCTCACAGCCCCACATCAAAGGTCTCAGGCAACGTCCGTCTGCAGACTCATCTCTGGAGTGTAAGGACCTGATGTGACCGAGACCAGTTGCATGCTGGGCCACAAGCCTGACCCCTGGTCCAGCAGCTCGGTCGGGGCCAGGCTTACCTGTGCCATGCGGGCGAAAGGTGATGCACTTCATCTGTGTTTGTGCGACGACTCTGACCTAGAGTGCAGAAAGACAGAGAGCAGAGGTGAGAGGTCAGCAGTTGAGGCCACACTTAAGAGAATCACACATGGGGCACATTTACCAAACACTGTCTGAAGGTAACATGTATTTTCAACTGATATCGCTCCTCAGAAGCTCATGAAATGTTCACAGTGCCTTTGTACTTGCCCCCCTGACCTCAGTTAAAAGAATAAAAAAACTGCTGCTTTGATTGACTGCTTGCTGATTTGCCATGATAGTTAATTATCCAGTTCAGTCATTACCAAGACAGAGGGGTTTTAAAATTTCAAAGCCAAAGTATTGTTCACTTGATCTGGAAAATGTGCCGAAAGAAGATTTTAACCCCACTGTTGCTGGAGCACATTTTCCCCTTTATTTTGAAATTAATTAGGGCAGACAGTGAGAGAAGAATGCTCAAAACGTAACAATTAATCTCTCTCTCTTTCTCTCACACACATGCACACCTTTTAATGTATCCTTCTTTCACTGGAACCTCATGTGTGCCTGTCAGGGGAACCATAAACCTGTTATGCAGTTATCTATCACTTCAGCCTTATTCTGTAGTGATGTTATCTGAATCAAAGGTGCCGCAAGTCAGCGTTCACTCATGGTGATGCAAATAGTTTGACATTGTCTGCAGCACTGCCTGCTTCTGCTTTATTGTTGTCAGACATCAAGTGCAGTTTTCTCAAGATTCTTTGTCATTCTGATTTCTATCTAGCATCCATGGTTTTCTATGAAATAGTGCTGCTTTAAGTCTTATAGTTGCAAAAATATGTATATGGTGTCCCATTTGTGAATATTTAAAATTATATTTTACAAATAAAGTGCAACTTTAATGTAGCAGACATGTGCTAGCTTAATTAAAATTAAGTGTATCTACTACATGACAGCTTTCAATGTCATGGTTGGTCTGAGAAATTCCACCTGTGACAGCCCTGCACCATGCCATAAAGTGTCAGACAAGTAGCCCTTACCTTTTTTTCCAGATAAAATCCTCAAAAGCATTTTACTACAAATCCTGATTTGATGGCATCGGCAATACTCGGTCGGATTTCAAGAGACCAGGTGGTCGAAGGCATGAAGTAGTGGGATAATATATATATATAT
>CAIGQZ010000690.1:1250888-1291544 GCA_903798205.1 Danio tinwini | reverse complement strand
ACACACACACACACACACACACACACACACCATATTCACATATACATACATGTATACACAGTGCTCAGCATAATTGAGTACACGCCATTTAAAAATTAATGTTTTTCCATTTCTCAGTGAATATAGGCAATATATTTTGGTGCATTTAAACAAAACAGATTTATTAAACAGATGTTTATTAAAATTTCAACTATATTTTTTTCTCTTTTGCTTCTCTTGATTTTTCCTCTTTTTTAAATTTGTATTTAATATTTTTTTATAACATAAATTTGGGTGTACTAGTTATTGGACCGTTATCGAAAGTTTTTTTGTTAGATAAGCTCCAGATTTGGCTTCAGTAAATATAATATTGTATAGCTTCCTATAAAAATATATATATAAAGTATATATACACACACAGACACAGACACACACACACACACACACACACACACACACACACACACACACACAGTTAAAGTCAGAATTAGTAGCACTGCTAAATTATTAGCTCCCCTGTATATCTTTCTTTTTTACGGAGGGAAGATTTTTTCAACACACGTCTAATACATAATAGTTTTAATAACTGATTTCTATTATCTTTGCCATGTTGACAGTACATACTTTTGCACTAGATATATTTCAGAATAGTAGTATTCAGTTAAAAGTGCAATTTAAAGGCTTAACTAGGCTGATTAGGGAAGTTAGGGTAATTAAGCAAATCATTGTATAACGATGGTTTGTTCTGTAGCCAATCGAAAAAAATAACATAGTCCTTAAAATGGTTTTATAAAAATTAAATCTGCTTTTATTATAGCTGAAATAAACCAAATAAGACTTTCTCCAGAAGGAAAAAATATTACAGAAAATACTGTTTAAAAGAATACATGAAAAAGAAAAAAATCACAAGAGAGCTAATCATTTTGACATTTTTTTGCTTAGCTCCGCAGATGACTTAATTGAGTTATAGACACAAGTAATGATGAATGTGGCTCTGTACCTATACTTGCAATCTCAGATGTCACTGTATACATGTTCATTGAAACTGACAGAATTTGGAATAAGAAATTACCAGTGACTAGAGCCAAGTAGCTAATTTGTTTTTTCTAATTTGCAGCCACGTTTGCATTGGATCACCACATTGTTTTTTATCGTATGCTGTCATGACACCAATCGCTCAGACCACTAACCTTTGTTATGCTGCTTGTTTTATAATACGCTGTTGCATGTCTACATTTTTGAGTTGCATTAAGAACATCATTCCACAATGACTTAAGCATACTCTTGAAATCCAATCCATTGAAATAAGCAATATCTGTCTGTGTTCTTATCAGTGCAACTGAACTTTACCTACTTCTGTGTACATTAATGTGTTCTTCATGCCCTGTCCTTTTGGCCTAAAGGTTTAGAAAACAGATCAAGTCATCTGTCCTGTTTTATTCAGGAAGAAAAGCAGCCCATGTCAGGAAAGTGTTTGCCTGTTGAGTGGGAACAGAAATAACATGTCAGCTGGTTTTCATTTTATAATGGTATCTGCCACTCTGGCCGACCAGCCCGTGTTTTGAAGAATAGTGCAAGGGCATTTTTGCGGTGGTTGTTGTGCTGTGTGGCACCCTGCTTGGCAGCAGGTTGTGTGGGAGCCTGCTTCAGGCTTCTTCGGCAAGCAGTCATGTGGTTCAATCTCGTTATAGCAATTCTCCACCAGTCTCTGCTTGAGCAGGCCTCCCCAAAGTGTGTCATCAGCAGATGTCTTTATAGAGCAGACCAGTGTTGAATGGAAAGGAGAGGCTTCTTTGGCAATTTTAGTTTTCCTCTGCCTTTTCCCATTTTAGTGTATCAAACCCAGCAGACATTTCAACTAGGTTTTTGGTCTCTGCTGAAGTCAGAAATACTGCTTGCCTCCGCAGGGCAGACACAAGACTGTAGTCCAAGTCAAGAGTACGATTCACTTCGCCTGATATTTGGTAGGCCCGTAACTCTCATATGGATTAAATTTTAATTAGGTCGTTAACTCCATGCAAAAGGGCTGGTTTAGGCTTAAAGTTAGATTTTAGTGCCAATAAATCACCTCTTTTTGATTGAGAAATTATTGTTCAATGAGAAAAACCTGTGATCTAATGTCAGCAAAACAATAACACAGGTCGACCCACTACAATGCGAAGCTAATCATTCATTAATGTCTTAAATAGTGTTTAAGTGGTTAGTTTGGCTGCACAAAACTATAAACTAACTATATCCTGTTTGCTTTATTTTGATTAAACCGAATCATATACAATCACTTGTTTAATGCAGCTAACACGTTAAATTGATTCTGCAAATAGATGAGCATCACGCATTTTTGCATACATTCTTTCACAAATAGCTGCGTAATTATTTGATTTCTAACTATAATGCAATTTGGTTTATAATATTAATACGGAAAGCTGTCCGACCGTACCAGAACACTGTGTTTTCTGTGTGTTTTTTTTCCGTCTGTCGGTTCTTGTTCATTTCAGTGGGAAATTGCATAAGACTGATGCCGTTTTTAATACTTATTTCAACCGCATAAATCACAGCCGTCTAAGTATAGGTGAGATAAAGTTAGTAATGAAAACTAGCTCACTGCATGTTCACATGAAGCACAGTTTCACTCCAACAAATAAACGGTGATCTTAATCATCATAAAAACAGAAGAGATACAAATCAAATCAGATATAATGAATAAGGGAAAACCACTCCACGAAAGCTGTCCGTTTTGCATAGATTCAAAATTTAGATTATTTATTGTTGTAAAATAGTTTTTAAGAGCACACATTATCTTCAGCGTTATGATATAAATGTTATCGTGAAGGTAATATCAGACATATCAACATAATCTGAAAATCCTTGCATCGTTGCAAGGTTTTATATACAATAAACAAGCAAAGATATTAAAATCCAATTTCTTACCATTTAAACCCTAAGATGACAAATATCAAACATTTCCCACACAAATAATGAAGTAAAAGTGAGTCAGAAGTGACCTGAAACAGCATGCAATATTACACTTGAGACCCACAGTAGCGATGTTTTCCCCTGAAAATTTCCAAAATAACATGGACTACGTAAATGCAAAAATGAGTACGACCATAACAGAAACATCCCCAAACTCTCTCTGCAGTGAATTCTCTATTTAGGCCACCATGTTGACAATGAGGGAAAGTGATAATAACCCAAAACAACCTTTTTATGGTGAATGTGCTTTCACACCTCAACTGAACACCTTGATGTGGCACTTTGCATTGTGCTTCACACTACACGATAATGGCGCCTTCCCTCTGCATTGTGCGTAATGAAGCCACGCTCATGACTTTGCGGAGTGAGCAGAGGTCATAGCTAACTCTTCTTTGTTGTCGAGCCTTGTGGGCAGGATTCATATCTATTTGATATCAGTGGTGTGGCCTCCCAATGCTCATTCAATGTTAATCTTGCATTAACGTGACGAGCAACTGTAAGGTAGTGCTAACCCTTTCCCCCCTCATCAGCCATGTTTGTTTTTGCTGGCACTTCATTATCAAAAGGCTAACTGCTTTACAGCGCCTCCTGCTGCTCCCCCCAGAGGAAACTTGGGCACATTTGGAATTCAGCCCTCAGATTAAAAGGTAATCAGAATGGCCGGTCTCAGCATGTTAAAAAATGTGAGCATTCCACATTCTGTTATTTAACTAAATGGACCACGGTCAGTCGAGATTCATGCTCATACTCACGCAATCCATAACCGCAAATGCATTGTTAAGATTTCTGAGCAGTCACAATTTTTATGCCGAGATTTAGAAGATGTGAGCATTTCATTCTTTGCTGTGTTTTTTTTTTTTTTTGGAAAATGAAGGACTTTCGCCAGACTTTAGATAGGAATCTCCTTTCCTGTAAGTAAATCCTGTAAGTTTGCCTGCATTTTTTCCAGAGTTTGTCCGTGTCGTACCCAATTAAAGCTGTGTCCGCAGACAAGTGTGGTGGCTTTGGTGGGAGGCTGTCAGCTTCAGGCGGGGTTGGAGGTGTTAGGTGAACGGGTGGCTTTAGGGGTCCTGGCCACAGTTTCTAGTGGCATGAGGTGAATGAACAGAATGCCTGTGCCCACCATGTGTGACCACTAATGAAGACGCTCCCTGACAGGACCCTCTCACCCTGACTACAAGATGTCTCCATAAACAAGCTGCAGGACATTGGCAGGCCACTTCCTGGTTGTATAATGTGACCTGCTTTTCTCTTCTAAGGCAGATCACAGGCGGACTCAGGGGATGTGAGCAAATTTAGGAGTCATAGAAAAAACGTTGAAATAATATAACCCACTTTTGTTGCCCTTAAACATAGTTTTCCCCAAAATCCCGCCCTCTTTTACTTTTTGCTCTGACGTCAACAGTTGTCCTCATTTGCCATTGTCCTTGATTGCTTTTACGTGTTGCTTCAACTTTTTTTAAAATGAATTTTTCTGAAAGTGCGTCTCATTAGTGTATAGCCGTAAACCTGCATGTCAGTGGTCCACATGCGTCTTCCTGCAAGGGTTTACACTCTGACTTGTCACCTGCTAAACACAAAGTGCTTGACAACAGTGAACCATGGGAGATGCATTTTTGACAAATCTAACAGACAAATCATAGCATCTGCTGTGAGGAAATATGGTAATAGAGTTAAGATGGCTGAATAGGCTGTGCTCTTGCCAACATATCTTGCGTTTGACTTTTAGCGACTCGCTTTAAAAAAGGTATATATTATCAGAAAATATCTTGTTGAAGTAATTGCTGTTGTGTGCATGTCTGTGTTTTATATATTGATATGATTTAGTTTTATGTGTGCGACGGTGTGCCGAGGACAAAGTCATATTCATAAGGTATCTTTTTTTGTTTAATTTAATGTTATTTTAATGTTAAAAAAAGTATTGTGATTTTCAGTGATATAATGCATGAGCGCGTAACATTTTAAAAAAATGAACGGCATGTAATCTAAAGCAACGTTTTTGCTCAAATCTTGTTTTTTTTTAAAGTCGTAATTAAAACAAAAAGTTTGAATATTATGATAGCATCAAGTGATATTATATTAAGCTTATAGTACCTTAGCACTTGTGTTGTTTTTAGCTATTTAAGCTAATTTCTTTGAATGAACACTCCCATTTTTTAATGATTGATTTTATTATTTTATAAAAATTTATTATAATTAACAGTTGATTTATTAGTTGAATATCTAAATTATATTTAAAAACATTAATGTGGAAAAAAAGATTTACATCTGGTAAAAACAAATGAAGCAAAAACACAAACCGCAATGTACCATGTTTCATTATATTATAAAGTTTATGATAATATAAAACACACCGCACATTACTGCGTGATACACAAGCCAGCGTAGATAAATAAAACAGAAATAAACAAATCTATGGAATTATGGTTACCGGCATAACATTTATGTCGTCTTTAAAACTTGAAAAAATAAAATAAATGGATTTAAAAGAAAGTGAATTATTTATTTTGTAAATGTCTTTTGTTAAACGATGGTGTGTTTATTGCGTTGATGCAAATTTTTTATCTGCCGACGAGGCCGTTGACGTATTTTAACAATAATTATCTAAAAAAAACTTAAAATTGTTACATTTTATTTTGATTAAAAACTAAATTTAAAAGACGTTTGCAGTATTTTTCGTTTTCAACATTTCAAAAAGTAAATTGCGAGCTGTTAAAGTAATGTTGTCCTGTTTTTCTTTTTGTGTACATCAGTTTTTTTTTACCTTTTTTTTCTAAAGAAAATTGCTTTGCAGATCTGTTTAGTCGATATTGATGAGACAACATAAAATTAATTATTTTAAAAATACTGATTGTTGTCAAGTATTTGGAGGTTATGTTTAAAAAAAATTTATGTATAACATCACATTATGATGAGAGAAAAAAAACTGGTACACTTTTTTGTAAAGACCGCAAAACAATTTCCAAGGGAATAAAATCAATTTAAGTAGATTAATGGGCATAAGTAATCATATAAAATGTTTTTAGATATTGTTCAAAATTTAGATTGCGGGTAGTTTCATTGTTTTGAAAAGTTTTACAATGCATGTCATACAAGTTTTCTTTGCTTGTTTTCTAGTTTTAATTAGCGCAAAGTTTGTTGTTCGAATTACAGACAGTTGAAATTATAGATGCATAAAGGACTTTGAAAACAATGAGTGCCCATTATCCTTTTTTTGTGCCATGAATGCCTTCTCAGCTTGTTTATTTAGCGTTTTGATTTCTCCATCTGTTTCACAGGACTTTGTCGCAGTTCTTGTATTGTTTATTTTGTTGGTAAAGTTTACTCGCAGCATCAAAAGCTGGCTCAGTTCATTAGGTATTTCATGACAGAATCTAATTGGCAAAACTTTCTTTCATTTTCAGTCCGGCTTTTTACTTCTTCAAGGAGAGTGGTCATGAATGGTTTATACTGAGTCATAAACTAATCATACTTAATGATAGGAGGGAATCGAAAGAGGCGCAGGCCTGATCAAAACTGCTCTCTTATTCAGATGGTTCCTCTGTGTGAGAAGGGAAACTCTAGGAGAATGCTGAATGAAAGCACACCATCTGTTTTTCACATGTTCCTCAGTGTTGGGGACATCAGACTCTGTCATCAGCTCATTTTACACTTCTTCACTGAGTGCCACTCAAACTCTGTCTCCTTTAATTGATATTTACAGTCATCTGTTCCTTCTCATCATATTATAGCGCACCACTACATCTGCACTATTTAGCGATATGCTAAACTCTCATCTGCTAAAAGGACAAAAAGTGTATTTGTTTAGTCTTAAGCAAGCTGTGTGGGCTGTAGAATGTGAGTGCATAATTAAAATAAATTAGAAAAAAAAAAGGTAAATAATAGAAATTAATAAATGCAATTAAATATATTTATTTATAAATAACAAGAAAAAAATGAGTACATTTTTATTGACACAAGAAAACGTCCAAAAAAGTGATATATGGCAATATTATACATTTAAGGTGTCTGCGTATTCTATATTTTATATCCAGTTTGATTTAGAAAATTTGTTAAATTTCTAATTTTGTTCATTAACCGCTGTCAGGGCAATATAATATTTCAACATATTAAATTTGCCTTTGATTATTTTTACATTCATTTTTACTCCCGCTTTAAATTGAAATGCAAAATTAAGTATTGAATGGGGTGTATTTAAAACGCACGTTGACCTCAATACTTAAGACAAACCCCAATAACGTCAAAAATAAACATATATTTAGTAAAAAAAGTGTGCTCTGAATTTCACCACAAAATTAATAAACAACAACAACTGCATAAAGTTAGAAAACAACAATGTCATAAAAGTAACCGCGTAACTTATTCTTGATGCAGTGCATGCTGGGAGCTTGTGAACCTTTAAAAAAGTGTTTTTATTTATGAAAAAGTTTCTGTAAATCAGCTTGGGGCATTTGGGGGGCATTTTTTGTGTTTTCATGTGCATTCAAAGAATTTATAAACATGCCTATCTTTGATTTAAAAAGTTCCGTATTGTGAAAAATAAATGCTATTTCTGCTTTTTTACTTCTCATTTTTCTAAAAATATTTTGCTGTGTATATCGAATGGAATAGAATGAAAGAATGTGAGTGCTACTCCTCCATATTAAGTCCACATGCTGTTTGTAGTGTTTGGAATGAGTCCCTTCTCTGTCCGCTCATGAAAAAGTCCAAAAGCAAACATTGAGTTCGTACTGTGCTGCCGTTCCCATTTCTCCAGTCAAGTTCTCTGGACCTGGGAGATTTGGAAAGTGAAGAAGAGAAAGTTACCTTTCTCTTTCTTCTCCTTCCAAATTACAGAAAAAAAAACCCTCTCACATGATCCCAAAGTTAACCTTACATACAAAGAGAAAAAGAGAGTGAGTGGATAAAGAGGCTTTTTTCTTCTCTTTTTATGAAAGCTTTAAAGAACAAAGACTCAAAGAGACTCCCATATGAGGCTGTCAAATTTTACAAACAAATAGGTCTTAATGAAAGTTAGTTTTTAGCGTAAGAGATGGATTACTCCACGATGTCCCTGTAGTCTTAAAGACAGGCTTCATATATATAATATTTTCTTCTGAAAAGTGATGCAACAGTGTATGTTTATGGTTTAAAGAAACTCATATCTCCTTCATAATTATTGAAAGGTGGAGAAACAAAATTTATATGGATCTCCCAAGGAAGCAGTCGAGCAGAAAAGGAAATAGTTGCATGAGCATTAAATGGAGTTGCGTTAAATTTATATAGCAGAAGGGGTAAAGTTTTAGTTTCAAAATAGGACAAGTGTTACATCACAAGCCCCCCCCAACTCAACAAAACAAGGTACCCAAAATGTGGGTGGGGTATGCGGGGGTGTGTGTCTGCGGGAAAGAACATCCTGGCTGTGGATAAATCAAGAAAGCAATGATAGATCTTCCTGTCATTATGTAGAAAAACATGATCTATTCATATCTGTGTGCGATTACTCATGCGATGGGAAATGCGATTTGCACTGCGTTACTACAAATATCATATCACTTACAGCTCTCGCTCGCTAGCGCACAAAGAGGCAGCCATTTTGTCTGGCTCCCTCTCAATGTGCCTCCATTGGTATTGTAAGCCTCGTTTTATGCAATGTTTATGATGCCACACCAAACACATTTTCATTTTGTCCAGAAAATGCACATTTTGAAGGAATACCTAAGATTCCCATCTTGGCTCAGAATGTTCAAGACACTATTGAGTGATGTCTACGCCACATGCCTCCCTTCTTTTCTTTCTTTTTTACGCACACACACAAAAATGCAGCAAAGCGCCCAACATGGGACAAGATGAGACTCATTGAAGAGCCAATCTCACACCTGCTCCCCCACCCACCATGTCCACACACACACACACACACACTTTCGTTTGCTCTCATACTGAGCTTGTTGTCCAGAGGTGACTTTATCCTGAATTGACAAAGTCAGCCAGAAGTGAAAATCTAGGTTGGACAAAAAATGTTAAAGTGAATAACTAGTCAAGTGACACGCCAGTGGATGTATTAATCAACCGATGATATAATCTCTTTGCTTCATTAGGACTTCAATCAGGTACATACTTTTTTTTTATCCCATTTGAAGAGGAGCTGGCTAACAGCTAAAAAATTCTGTGTGAGCACACACACTGTTTAAAATAGTGATTTAAGTTAATTTGATACTTTTTTGCAATTAAAGGCTTTAAAACCCTTTGAAGATGTATAATGTCCTTAATTAATAATAAAGCTCCCAAATCACATAGCCTTTTTAACATCTCTGCATCTCAGGAATATTTTAGCGAATCAATACATTTTTAATTCGTTTTCTTGACAGGCCGGGTCAGCGCTGAAGTTTCCACAAGTATATTTTCACAGGGAAACACAAGATCCATATGACCGTCTATTTTCTGTCAACACAGCAACATGAAAATCCATAATCTGTAACTCAAGATCACCCTGGAATCGGGTGAGTAATGTAAGCTGCCCTCAAAAAACACTTCTTTAAAGCTGAGATATGGAGATTGGATATTGTTTTAATTTAGCAGTGGTCCATTTAAAGCAAATGCATCTTTGGCCTCGCCACAATGCCTCCATGTCAGTTTGCAGAAAGTCCACGTCAATGCAATTTGAACGTTCTAGAGCCACCTATCCAACTGATCAGATATAAATCACAACATGACTCAAGAAGGCTCTTACATGCTACTTATAAAATAGCAAACAATGACATATACATAAACACTCACCTCATTCACTGCTTTATACACCTCCAGGTTAATTTGCGCGTTATGAAGCGTAGAGTCATCGATATCTGTTTTCTTCGTAATCTTGTGCAATTTCTTGTAGCCTGTTTCAAAGTCTCAGTCCAACTAGGAGAGTAAGGCACAGAGCTGAACTCCATAAATCTGTACGGGCCAGGCCTTCACTGGTCAGGAACGCCATGGGAGTGTCAGGCTGCTCCCGGCTGGGGTTTTGGGGCCGGATTATGGATTGAGACGCACAGCTGAGAGACTAAACTTACACCTTTCATTCCAGCTTCAAGGGGGTCTCAATACTTCCTAGAAGCCAGATTTCAGACCTTTCATTTGGTCCCGCCAATGAATGGACCTTTAACTACTGACTCGTTATGAGGTCGCTTATGATGTGTTGTTGAAAATTAAATTCATAAAATTATAAATAACAATGGCTGCTTTTCATTTTGGGTTTTTCATTTTTTGGGGAGAGGGAGAGTGTGTGTGTGGGGGGGTGGGGGGGGGGGGGGTAATTTGGGTGGTGCAAGAGGGAAAGAGGCACACAAAACGCCTTATTCGCCTATGTAAAGAGAGTGCAGTATGCCCCCTTCTGGCTCTCTTCTTTTTTTCTGTTGTCCTTTCTTCTTTTTCTTTTTTCTCTCCCCCTTACGTATTTTGAAATGTGAGTTATCTTTTGATCTGTTCTGACTGAGTGAGGGGGTCTTAGGATTTGTGAGAGTGACTGCCGACTGATTTGGAGGGACTAAAAATCTCCATAATAAGATGTTAGTAGCAAATGGGACTCCAATAAACACTCCACATCTTCTGCTGTCCCTCGCTCCCCACAAAAAGAGCTCTAAATCCTGTAATCTGTGTGAACTGTCTTCTTTTTTGCCCTTACAGAGCTCTAGAAATATGACAGTACATCTTAAGAGAGCCACCTCAATATTGATATGGCTCACTCATTTTTCAGCTGAATGAAAATGAAGACTTTCTCAGAGGAGCTGTTTCATCTTCTTGTAAATCTGGGGCACAAAGAATATTCTCAGTCACAGTGTTTGCTGTTACCATTGCTGTACCAGAGATGTGGATTGGCGAAGACCAATGTAAAGTTACCTAATGTTACATCTACAATTATCATTCAAAGTAATTGGTTTTTTTTTATTTATTTAGCAGTTTGTGCACTTACTGTGTACTGAGAAAGTACTAGGTAAAATAAGGTACAGGTAATATTTGTAAAGTTAAGTTTGAGGATAGTTTCAGGGTTAGCACCTCATTTTTACTCAGTTATTGCAATTATTATAGTATGCACCTGTACCTGTGAAACTGGACTGTAAAATAAAGCATTACCCTGACTGGCACTATGAAAGTGAACAGCTTCAATTGAATTCTATAGGGCATACTGACCCAGTCGCTTTCACATCTGTGAGACAAACTATTACCTGACTAGCTGTGCCAAATAAACTCATCATCCTTGAATTGTGTGTGTAGAAGAGGACAGCTGTAAGGCCACCTTCTCGTCCACTCTCCATCCCCTTTACACAGGCTTGAGCCACCACTGGCACCAGTGCCATCCTATAGCCCATGATGCCAGTAGTGGCGAAGGACCGGGATGAAGAAAGAGACAGAGACGACTGGTGGCTTCAGCATGCCCAGGCCGGGTGTGGGTAATTACGGCGGGGAGAAGCCGATTAGCCTAGACCCGAGCAGCACAGCGAGGGGGACGGGCCCACACCCAGCGGGGAGGGGAGTCTTGCCACGGCGAAGACCAATCAAGTGTAAAGCCCAGTGCAGACCCCCGGCCCTCAATTCAGTGGGAAAAGGCTTGGCTGGCGGTTCAGAGCGCCGCAACTTTCACGGATTAGTTGAGACTCTATTCTGGCGGCTGAAAAGGGAACACAGCACGAGAGCGGGGCTTCAATGTGCGCGCTTGGGCTTGCACAAACACACACGCACACACACAGACAAAACCTCCCAACAGCTGGGGAGAGAGAGGACTGCAGCCGGCACCATGTTGCCATGGCAACGGCATATCTCACATTTGAGTCAAAATAAAGACACTTTGGGCTGAGTTGGAATATTTATTCCCCACCTCTAATGTAGCGCATTTGCTCTCCTCATTTAGAGTGCAGAGTGCCATGCACATTTTCCTTTTTCTGAATTTTTTATCTTTTCCCCAAGGATAAATTGGAACTTTATGCCCAATCCCGTCAGATTTGTGTGTGTGTAAAAAAAAAAAAACCTGGCACAATGTAATCATTTTAATCTCTCCAGGTGTTTTGTGTCTAATAGCATGAAAGTAGATAATGTATTTACAATGTCAGATATAAATCTACCTGACAAATTTTTATCTCTCACTATTTTTGATACTCTATCATTTCAGTATTTTGACAGATACAAATTTAATTATGCATAAAATAAATATTGCATAATAAAAAAAACCCATTATATATTGCTTCATTTATTTTTAAAAATCTGTTTTCCAAGTAGGTGCTCTAAGCCTTTGTACTAATATATAAAAAGGTTACACATGGGACCATTGAGGACAAAAAATGTCAGAAAGAAAAAAATGTCAATCAAGAAAAAGATACAATTGAAATGAAGTATTTTATCATGTCCTGAGCCTAACAGTATTCAAGTATAGTAACTGAATGTTAAAAATAAAATAATTAAAATTAATCGTAGTTTAGGCCACAATCGGTACAATTTCTTATCTGAATGCTTTTAAAGTCAGTAAATAATTACAGGCATTAAAAAACACATGCAAATTATAAATTATAATACAAACTTAACATTGCATATCCTGCGATGTGACTATTGAGAATGATCACATTGTGATATCAATGCTGAAACGATATATTGTGCAGCCCTACTGTAAACTATACAATAGAGTCAACTTAAGCAGATTTAGGTCATTTTCTTACTAAAACAAGCTCTACCTATTTGACTGTCAATGTAACACAATTATGCTCATTTGCAGAAGAAGTCAAAAAGGACTTGTGTAATCATTGTCAGGTATGGAATACCATCTGTGTTGAAGTTTTCAGCAAACATAGAGGTACTGCCCTTATGCCAGTAGATGTGCTGTAGTAATTACTGCAAAAAGTCGACAAACCAAATATTCCAGCTAAAAGTGAATTAAAATTTTATGACTCACTTCAATTGCTGTACTCAGAACAACCATATGCATGAATGAAAATTATCAAATAAAAGGTCAAATAAGGTCAAAATTGTAAATATTTTAAAACAAAAATTAAATATCAATATATTGTCTTTATTGTCTTTATTAAAAAGCAATAGAATCAGCTTTTTCCTTTTCCATAATGTGCAGTCCTACAACAATATTGTTATCAGAGCATGCGTGGAAAGCAGATCAGTGGTCGAGAGGCATCATTTTAGCAGCATTGCCATAATACAACACAGTAACGCAAGCAGCAGGAACAAGTATACTACATAAAAATGTCTTGTTGGTGCATTATTTGAGCAGATTTTGCTTTTCTGCTGAGCTAGAGCATTATATGCATTGATATGTATATAGACAACATTGTTGGTACCCTTCCATTGAGGAAAAAAAACACAGTGGTCACTGAGATAAACTGAAAAAAATCCTTAAAATAAACTAATGAAAATCAGACTTTGCTTTCAAAAGAAGCACTTATAAGCAAACTAATGAAAATGGCCTATACAAAATTGAAGAGTACCAACAGTTTTGTCTACGTCTGTATGTAGAGAGGAATATGGAGTGTAGGCATGGGCCGGTATAAGTTTCTGACGGTATAACCTTGGATAAAAATATCACAGTTTCACGATATCGTGGTTACTGCTCTAAAATACGTTCATTTTAAATGTCTGGGTAAAAAAAAATCCCCATTGAACACAATTTAAAATATTTTAGAGCAGTAAACATGTCAGGCTAAATACTTAAAATGAATTATTGACTTCTGCTTTTTTTCATTAGTTTCAAAACACAGATTTCTTCACAATTTAAAATGGCATCTTTGGATATGTTTTCTGCTGGAGATATTGGTGTCATAAAAAAACTAACAAAAAAAAGGGGGGAAAAAATCTTACATATACTGAAGAAACAGTACATTTTTGCGGTTTTAAAACCTTGACCTTTCCAAACCGTGGTATACCTTGAAAGTGGTTATCGTCCCATGCCTGATGGAGTGTAGCTGGACTGCTAGGCAGGCTGTTTTTTCTTTCAGATGTAAAACCAAAAATGTCATTTAGTACATCTAAAAAATGTATTCTTCTGCAGCCAAGTTTGCCAACTTTATGCTGTTTGTATTATCACAGCCAAAATGATCACAAAAAATAAACAGAAAAAGACTAAAATGTCTATAAGGAAGGTTAAACCATAAAATAAATGGGTCAAATTGATCCGTGCACATTAAAAACAGTACATTATTAAATTTAACCCATTTCATAACACAGCAGAGTGAAAACTTTGTATGCATGTTCATGATCCTAAATCAATGCAAAACTTATATATAGCCCAAGAATAAATCAAAACAGCTCAAATCCCCTCTGTTTTACCTGTATCTTAAAAAAAACTGACATTAAGTATAATCATTTTAACACAAAACACAATCATACACATTTTTCCAAAGTTGTTTTGTGTCAAATGGCATAAAGGCAGATAAGCTATTAGACTCACAGATATAACACTAGCTTGCTCAATGATTACAAGTTATAGCCTTTTTGTTACCCTTCCAGGCTCATTTTATTTCATATTAGCCCCTCACTCTCTATTTGATACCTATCATTTCACTATTATGTCGGAGAAAAAAGAAATCATACAATTTGCCACTTCTCTGGTAAAGAGTCCAAAAAAGCACATTCTTTTTTTTGTGTAACAATATTACTGCTTGATAATGGACAGAAGACACACACCCTCAAAGACACACACACTTACACATGTCCAGTTTATCACACAATACCCATAATCATTCCATTACCCATCTGCCAGGCACAAATTGAAGCGTTGCACTTGTTATTATTCACATTTATTTATTTATTTATTTATTTTTCTATTAGCTGCAATTGGTGACAGAGCATTTTGTTGGAACAATTGACATTCTATTCTGAGTTCTTTTACTGGCTGAATGACTATCAATCTGCCACTTTTAATAGTGCTAAGATGCAGAGGTGTAATGGACATATGTGTGAAGATGGAACGATAACACCATTATCAGAGCGGCTCTTCTCATTCCCTGCCAAGATAATACCTAATTGGACTTATTATCTAGATTCGCTCAAGTTGTTTGTACCTGTTATCGCTGAACGTGACATGCAATTACATTTTCAGCTTCTACAGGGCTGTCAATGCAAGCTTTTTATATGATTTTAAAAGCGTGTTTATGTTGGTAACTGGTGGTTTTTACTTGCTGCCTTTTCAGATCTAGCTGTTTTATTTTTGATCCGCTAGTAAGTTTATTTCTGATCGCTCGTGCTCTCTCTTCCGCAGTCTGTGTAATGGTCGCTCTTCATCGGGCTGCTGATTGAAATCTGCCATTCTGTGAGATGAGACAGGATGATATGAGTAGAGGCCCCCATGCACAATCTTCCAGGGGCCCTTCTTGTGCTCTGTCCTATCATGTGCACTGCTCTCTGTGTGCACTGCTTATTGCATATGGACTTTGAAGTCTCGCTGTTCTCTCTCCCCCTGTCGCTTTATCTCTCTCTGCCTTTCTCTTTTCTCTTTCCCTCTTTCCGCTCTGGGTTGCTTTTGATGCATTTGCGTCCTATGAATGGTTTTCTTTAACGCCTGCTTCCCCATGCCTCGATTTTCTCTCTGTAAAACAGTGAGTCTTTTTTTCCTTTCAAACAACGTCAATAAATTACAACTTGTCAAGTGTCATTTCCCTTGTTTACTGCCATTTTGGGCATCTTTTCCCTCCTGTTCCTCCCAGCGTTTCACATTTAATTGCACCAGTAATACTCGAGGAGTTCACCAGTGTGGCACGTTCGGCGCTCGGCTGTTATGGCGGGGGGACGGAAACTGTTAAAATATTTTCCAGGCTTCAGGAGTTTTATGTGTGTAATTTGTGTGCGTATACCCCACTGTGTTACCACCAACTATGAGAGATATAATGTAAAAAAAGACAGTGTACATGAAAAAAAAAAACACACCACATAGGTGTTTCTTAGGAGCCCCTGTTGTAGCTCTCCTATGCAAACTGCCTAATTTATTACATGTCAGCAAAAGCCAACAACCTTTTATTACCCAACAGTAATTTCCCATATGTTGAGTGTTTATCACCGCAGAGGGAGCAGAGTTGTAGGAAGTGTAGAACTGGTGGTTCACTGCAGATATGAGGTCTTAAATAAAGCTCAAGCTCCCATGTTGAGGGATGGCCTAAATGACTGACCCTTATTGGTATTAGCATGTACTGTACATGCACTATTAGACAAGACCAACCATTGTAATGGAAGACAAACATTCAGTATTTTTATATGCAGATCAAATTCAGTAAAAAGAAGCAAAGCTGTATATTTAAACACCGTTTTTGGTGACCAGCCTCCGACTCTTTGTTTAGTTTTTCTTGCATGATTCTGATGATGTTCATGATAGGTGACAAAATACTGGTTGTTGGCAGATACCAGATATTTAAAATCTGGCTGACATCTAATACTATTAAAATACATGAATACAATTATAATAGTAATGAATAACACTGTTCTAATCTAATATTTTTACAAAATCTAAAACAAAAAATATTTTTATATACTCTTGAATATCCATTGTTTAGAAATTTATTATAAACAAATAGGGTTGATCGATATTGCAAAAATTTTTAGCACGATATCATGTTTCATATAATTCGGTATCGATAAATATTTTTTAACAAAACTTTCAGGAATATTAGGATTTTTAAACAACTTTATTTCAATTTACCAACATTACTAAGGTAAATTAAAGTTTTAATAGTCAAAAACTAAAATATTTAAACAAAATATCTGATCTCTTTATAAAAAAAATAGTAAGCATAAGTGTTATAGAGACTCTTAAACTTTAGCCAGCAGCTAGCTCTCTGCAACTCTCACATGGTCAACCACTGAAGCAAAGCAGGGCCGTGCCTGGTCAGTACCTGGATGGAAGACCACATGAGAAAAGCCAGGTTGCTGCTGGAAGACCAGTACAGTGAGACTACTCCCCCTGTATAATGATGGTATATGGGGACTCTATACTGCTCAGTGAGTGTTGTCTTTTGTATGAGATGTTGAACTGAGGTCATGACTATCTGTGGTTGTTAAAAATCCCAGAATGTCCTTTGAAAAAGAGTAGGTTAACCCACTGGCCTCCTAACCATACCCATTCCGTTAATTTCACTCATCTCCACCAATCAGCTGGTGTGTGGTGTGCAATATGGATTGGTGGATGCTGCACACTGTTGGTGGATGATGTGTAAAATGCTTTGAGTGTCCAGAGAAGTGCTATATAAATGTATGGAATTATTATTATTATTAAACTTGATAGATCAAATGTTATAAAGTGTGTGTAATGGTAAAGGTAGATCAACATTTGTAAGGCGTGATTAATTATAATACAGTAAACCTCAACAAATCTTTCAGACGGGAAGCTAGTGGCTGGAATGCACAAGAAACCAAAAAGCCACTCTGGCGACATCCTTACATCCTTTTTTAATTTACAATCTCCTCACTGCTGCTATACAGCACTCATTTTCGCATGTGTTGTTATTCTGACCTGATGTGACAAGCGCAAGCGCGTGGTTTCCTTCACCATTTTCTATGGCATCTCTTGTAACTAGCCGACCTGTTATGTTCGCACATGCCTTGTTTATTAAGGATCGATTGTTCTGAGATCATGTTGTCATGTCAGACCGATCGATGTTCCTTTTGTCGATGTGCGGGTCTGGGAGAAAAAAAAGTAAAGTGAAGAAGTTGTTGTACACCAGGGGTGTTGCTAGACATAAAGCTCTACTGGGGCACAGCTCCCCCTCAAAAATAATAATATATATACATTTTTTTTGTTATTATACAATTATTATTCTAAATAAATAACAGAAATGCATCCTAAATTATATTGGAAAACAATCAAAAAAGACAAAACTGAAGTGATGCTAAAATAATTGAAGAAAAGCTTTGCATGAATATTTTTTAATTTGAATAAAATTCTCTATACAATTCTATAGAATCACACCTTGTCTTGTTGTGTGTTGTCTTAGACCCGACTCATGACCGAGAATTAGGTTTATAAAGTCTTACCTCTCTGACTCATCATTCCTTCACTCATGCTTCATACAAAAAATCTATCAGGAGCCATGCTTAGTCTAAATAAGATTACCATCATATTATTTAAACTTTAGTTTTGTCTACTTGCAAAACTCACTGCGTGCCGACACCTCCACATAAAAGACCATTATGGCGGTTTCACAACACATGAGTGGCACGTGAGCAGTGCGGCTATTTTTTTGGCGTGCATGTTCACAACCGGGAGCAGAGTAGCACGTCAGCGTCAAGCAGAAGCGGTGCATGAGGCGCGCGGGTATGTTTTTTGTCTGCGCACATGCTCGGTTTTGTTTATGAGTAAACTACATTGCTTTCACCAGCGTTGGTTCGGTTGCACATAGAGAATAACGACTTTATTCTGGGATTACCACTCTTAATAAATATATTTGCATAAAAAGTAAATCATATCTCAAAGCATTTACTGGGGCACTGGCGATTATTACTGGGGCACGTGCCCCAGTAAATGGGGTCTAGCGTCACCCCTGTTGTACACATTGTGTCGGCGTGATTTTTTAAGATATAACATGACCATCAACCGTTTTCTCAGAGTATGACAAACGGACAAACCATTGCTGCAGCTCCGATGCAAGTTTATGAAGAAAAATAAAAAGCACTGCAGTGTTTAAATGTGCTGTGTTTGTCTGAGGTAATTAGTCTGCCATTACTAAAATGTGTATATTCCATATAAAGTGTGAAGCAGATTGGTTAGTTCCACTTACATGAATCACGGTGTGCTGGTGGCATTAGGAAAAGTTCAGATGTTTTTTAACTAGGTGTACCTGGAAATTTTTTAATTACACTATAGTCTTCATACCAAACTTTTTTTGTCGTTATCGACAATGATGTTCGCTCAATAAATAGATACCAATTTTATTGCCCAGCCCTATCACCAGATATTAATTTCAATGTCACTGCTTCCCTAGATACTATTTTTTATATCAACCAAAAATAATTTTGCGTTCACATTTCAGTTCGTAACAGGGTCACGCATCCAGTGTTCAGTTGTCTGATTGATTCAACAGTTGTAGATAAGTGATATTGCAGCCTCTTCGGCCTGTTTTTGACACTCTGAGATTTTCTTAGTCCAGAACTATGATTTGTGTGTGAAATCTACTTAAAGCCAAAGTGCTGAAATGACTAAAGTGTTTCGTGGGTGGCAAGAACTGAGAAGCATTTGAGTCAGCCTCTCTATGGTGCTACACAGGTCTGGCCGAAGCACTATAAACACATCCATGGTATGTCGCCTAAAGTAGTGTATTTGAGAATGAAGTTAAGAAGCTATGAAAGAGCGTGATGCAAGCTGAGGAGAACAGAAACACCAGTCTTGCCTATTGTTGGAGAATCCCACAAAGATGATCGATTGGCCAGCCACAGGTAGACAGTCTGCAGAACATCAGTATGAACTGCCGAATGAGCATTAGCTGACTGCAAAGCACATACTAAGTGCACATATAAATTCATGTACACATGCCTATATTAACCTCACTGTTTACCAGTGAGAGAAATGTTCATAGAAAAAGACATTCGGTTCGACTTAGAAAATAGCTTTTGAAAGGAATAAGAAAAAAGAAGCACAGGGCATTTCTTTTCCCCGCCGGAGTTGATTTGCTACCTCATTAGGCCACAAAATGGTATCAGATCCGTCCATCATGCTCGCAGCATCCAGCAGCGGTTGATCTCAGAAACTGCACAGTCCATTTCATTCTGATCCTCCACCCCCCCTGCCCTCTTGCCGAACAACATGTTCCAACTCTCTCTTTCGCTCTCTGGCCATGTACAGTAACCGCCGCTGAGCGTGTGCCAACTGTGTTTGATCAGATGTCACAAAGCATGACTGAAACGCATGGGAACAAAGTCATTAAGACTCTGGCTCTCATATGCCGGGGTGAGTAGATGTCTGAATCATCAGGTTCTGCTTTGAGCTCTGCTGAAATACTGCGGCTCCTTATTCATAAAGAAATAGGTTAAGCCTTGATGTTTAAATCAGAGGCAGCAAGTAAATCTCCTAAAATCTTTTTTTTTTAATGCTTGTTAGACAAAGGGATCTTGCAACGCATCTTATAATTTGTCATAGCAAAGTCTAAAGTCCGGCTATTTTTTTCTGCTGTTTTGATTAAGTATTCTGTTTATATCATTTCTGGTTGCTTTACAGACATAAGTCATTTATTAGTAAGATTCCAGCCTGTTCTCATTGTTTATATAGAGGTGTAAGTATGTACAGTACAAGTACATTTTTGTGTTTTGATTGATGCTAAAAGCTAAAAACATTTTTTAAAAAGTGCAATATTTATATATTTTTATTTCATGAAAATACTTGTATAGATGCACTTTTATAATTTTTACACAATGACATAGGTTTTTATCTACCTTCGTCCTAACCCCAAACCTAAACATAATAATTTAACGGTAAAAATAAGTAAGATAATAATCAGAATTGTAATAGACAAAATCTTCAGGAAAATTATAAAGTTCATATGTTAGCAAAATTTCAATAAATATTTTTAAAGTTATTGTTATCTCTCTGATAAAACAAATACATCAGCTCTCCGCTGTATTTTTTTGTATTTTGTTTTTGTGATTAGGCTCAGGTAAATTCAAATCAAGCTGTGTATTATCAGCATATCATATTTACAGGTTATTTGGCTTCCAACATACAGTTGAAGTCAGAATTATTAGCCCCCCTGGTTTATTTTTTCCCCAATTTCTGTTTAATGGAGAGAAGATATTCTCAACACATTTTTAAACATAATAGTTTTAATAACTTATTTCTAATAACTGATTTATTTTGTCTTTGCCATGATGACAGTGAATAATATTTTACTAGATATTTTTCAAGACACTTCTTTACAGCTTAAAGTGACATTTAAAGGCTTAACTAGGTTAATCAGGCAGGTTAGGGTAATTAGGCCAGTTATCGTATAACGATGGTTTGTTCTGTAGACTATCGAAAAATTATCTAGCTTAAAGGGGCTAATAATTCTGACCTTAAAATGGCGTTTAAAAATTAAAAACTGATTTTATTCTAGCCGAAATAAAACAAATAAGACTTTCTCCAGAAAAAGAAAAAATATTATCAAACATACTGTTAAAATTTCCTTGCTATGTTAAACATAATTTGGGAAATATTTAAAAAAGAGAAAAATATTCAAAGGGGGGCTAATATTCTAACTTCAACTGTATATTTGTTGCTTATCGGTATCACCCTAAATCTCCATATTGGTGCATTCATTCATACATTTTCCTTCAGCTTAGTCCCTTTATTCATCAGTGATCGCCACACTGGAATGAACCACCAAGTTATCCAGCATATGTTTTACACAATGGATGCTCTTCCAGCTGCAACCCAGTACTGAGAAACATCCATACACACTAATTCAAACACATACACTTTGGCCAATTTAGTTTATTCAATTCACCTATAGCGCATGTCTTTGGACTGTGGGGGAAACCGGAGCACCCAGAGGAAACCCACATGAACACAGGGAAAACGTGCATTTTAATGCATGCTATAGCATCAAAATATATATTTTTGGAGTTGCTAATCCCTCTCCTACTGTCACGTTTGTGGGTCTTTCTGTTTTTCTTGCATGTGTGTGTTTGTGTGTGGGAAGTGGGTGTGTCTTGTTTGGGTTCTTCACTGCATGGTGTGTATGTGTATATGTGTGTTTACATTCATCAGCTGAGTGGTCACGTGTTTTGTCGCTACTCTCTACGCACAGGTGTTTGTTATTAGTCAACAGCTGATGCGCGTTCCGCGCGCTATATATGTTCAGTGTTTTGTAGTTAGCATTATCAGTTCGTTGTTTGTTCACTCCTGTGTCTGCTTCTGTTAGACTCTCTCGCTCGCTTGGGTGGAGGCTCTCCGTCATAACCTGTTTCTGTTGGACCTTACGCATGTCTCCGTCTCTTTGATGTTGTTACTACTGCCTGCTCTGAAGACAACATTATCTGTGAAAGACTTCACCTAATATATGTTTCTCTTATGAACTTTACCGTGGGTAAACTCGACGATTTCCTTGAGAGCGGCTCCTTAGCGCAACCTTCCCCTTCCCTCGATATCTGGTGAGATATCTCTCCTTGAGAGACTGCTATACGACGTTGGTTCACGGATGAACCTTCATTGCTGTTTAGCGTGTCGTATTCTGGTGAGAGCATCCTTGCCCTACACTATATCTGGTGAGACCTAAAATTTATTTAAAATGGACTTTTTAAATAAATCATCTAGTTTTCATTTTTATCATGTTTCATCACGTTTATCATTGTGACACCTACCTTTAAACTTAACCATAACATGTTCTCAAAAATATGTGCAGTATAAGGAGCAACATGACAACAAGAGCAGTAAATGATGAAACCCAGCAATATGTGATGAATCAGGCAAGATACAACGATTGCACAAAAAAAAGCATACTTCCTTTCTTTATTGACCTTATTCTTCAATGTGGAAGTGCACTCTTTTTTGCGATTGTTTTAGAACTTTTGATTCAGTTGCCTATGGGAGAAATGACTAGGAATAGTAAGCTGCAGAAAACTGTCAAACTACTTGCTTTACAAACAAGTGTTTATGACTATACAGACAAAACAGAATAATATAATAAGAAAACATCGGTTTGCAACATCAAGCAGCAGAACAAGATGTTTTTAACATCTAAAAATGAATGAAAGTGAATGAGACCAGAAGTCTTGAGTCAAAAAGATTCAAACGGCCGCACCCGCTCATATGCGAAGAATAAGGTGAATAGCACAGGTGTCAAAGCTGCTGGAGGGCCGCAGCCCTGCACAGTTTAGTTCCAACTATGCTTCAACACACTTACCCGAAGATTTCAAACAAGCCTAAAGGACTCAATTAATTTGATCAGGTGTGTTTAATTAGGGTTGGAACTAAACTGTGAAGAGCTTCGGTGCTCCAGGAACTGCCTTTGACACCTGTACTTTATGATAAGTGAACTACACTACTTCAGACTAATAAAACATATCAATTCATAGTAAAGAAGAAAACTTTGAATTTGATGGGCACTTTACTACAGTTATGATAGAGGATTTATGAATCAAAGTGAAACCATAAAACTGATGCTTGTAGGTCATGTGATTATGACAACATGCCAAGGTCTGAATTTCATTCATTGTAAAACATATTTACACTGTATAGAATTTTTTAAACGGTTGTGAAGAAATTTTCAATTGAAATGCTGTAGGTACATAGACAGAGTGTGATTACAAAAAACATAAATGAATAGTTGAATTCACTACCTTAATGACAAAAAAGTAACAAGCTCAGGCTTGAGTATTTGATTTTACTGCTGTGTGTCATAAAACTTCAAAATAGTAAAATGTTATTTTTTAAATGTATAACAAATGCAAGTTTTGCAATTTTTTTTTAACTATTGCATAAGTAATCGTTAAACGATTGCAGAAATGTTTAGTTTTTGAAGTGTAGTTATTTTTAATCTCCCGCAATCTATAAATGTAAACAAAACCAAAACCATCTACATTACAACAGAATACAATTTAATCAAAATGCCAATGCCATCATTTCTGTATTTGTAAAGAATAATTTGTAGTTTCTCATATAATTTCATTTTAGATAAGCTGTCAATATTGCACATTTAGATATCATCAACATATCATTAATACATCAACCTTGCGCATGATATAATTTACAAAACATAAGTAAATGTAAGTTTGGTCAAACCCAACAAATTCTCATACAAATATGTTGAAAATTCAAACTAAATGCCTGTGGTGTGATGTCAAAAGGATTTTGTACCCTAATGAGCGACTATTGTTCTTCCCCAAACCTTAAGGGGAATTATCAGTCTGCTGGATATTTTTATCATAACTTTCCATAATTACGCATGCAGCCTTCTGCTGTGGATAATTGGGCTTTGCGTGTTGCATGTTCATAGGCAGCCAGTGTGCTGTGCATTACTGTATTCAATCAGGTTTGTATTAGTTGTGTGTGGAGAGCAGTCACAGTCTGACCAGCAGCATGGGGGGGTTTTACTGGACATTCAAAATGAAACAAACAGGCTTTATTTGCTCTTTCCTACTGAGACACAGGGAAATTATTAGCCACAAAGTGCTGCAATAAAGAATTGATTTTCCAGGGCTGATGAATCCAGCATGTTCCAGCTGAGGCTGCTTCTCCTGGGTAGCAGCGACCCACTTTATGGGCATTGAGAGCAGGAGGAACTGAAAATTGGATCCTTTAAAAAGCTCTACCTTTCTCTGCAGGCTTCATGACTTTCATATTGTCATATATTGATGTTAACTGTCTCCAAAGTGGATATGAAGATCTCAGGCTTTTTGAGTGTTTATCTAGCTGTTGAGAGAGGGTAAAGAGCCCGTTGTGGGACTGCTCAATGGTTGAGTCTTGTTTCAGTAATAAGAGCTTCATAATTGTACTACTTTCCTGATATATCATTGCAGACTCCTTTCATGTCATAATTACAACACAGTGAGATCTGAAAGTTTACTTAAAGTCTTTTCCCGAGACCAAAACAAAGTGAAATATTTTTAACTTTCCTATTTTTAGTGTTGTGCTTAATAATGTGGGTTTCCTGAATTTCTCATTTGGTTAATTCTGTGTATTTCTACTGTACTTATTTGATTGCTTTCTTAAGGCTGAGGTAATGCTTGTTACACTAGCACCAAAAAAACAGTTGCCATTGATTTGACAAATGGCACAGTCAGCAACCCACGCTATTGGGTTAACCAATATTGGTGTATTAGAAAGTCACAATTTAGCTTTTACTTTTTGAAGAAAGTAAGTGATATATTAGTTAATGAAATCATTCATTCATTTTCTTTTTTTGGCTTAGTCCTTTTATTAATCAGGGGTTGCCACAGCGAAATGAACCGCCAACTTATCCAGCATATGTTTGACGCAGCGGATGCCCTTCCATCTGCAACCCATCACTGGGAAACACTCACATTTACACACATACACTATGGACAATTTAGCTTACGCAATTCACCTGTACCGCATGTCTTTGGACTTGTGGGGGAAACTGGAGCACCCGGAGAACATGCAAACTCCACACAGAAAAGCCAGTTGACCCAGCTGAGGCTCAAACCAGTTACCTTCTTGCTGTGAGGTGACAGTGCTACCCACTGCACCGTCCTGGTTAATGAAATATTCATAAAAATATATATGTATCACTATTGTATATATATGTATCACTATTTAATTTCATTTTTAATTACTTATTCTCATTTCTCATATTTTACCTTTTAGTTTTGGTAGTATAATTAAAACACTGTAAATGTAATCATTGTTGAATCTTAAAATTAATGTTTCATACAATATAATATTGTGATGTAGAATTTTTTTAACTTATAAAAAAACATTTTTAATATCAGCTGTTGCCAGTTATCATTTTTGTGTGTCAATATAGAATAAATGATTTGTTTTTACAGTACTTGTCATAATTTTAATCCAATATAATTCTGACTGATTTATAATTTGATAACACAGTTAGGTGTGACGTTTCTTATGTCTGAAAGAAAAATAAAATAAAAAAATAGTAGACTTAAAATGTATTTTCATCATTTAAAGTATTGTATTGCAATCCCTAACTTTACTTAAGACAAAACACTATAACATTTTTATGTCAGCTGTTAACGGGTGTAGGCATGGGCCAGTATAAGATTCTGATGGTATGATAACCTTGGATAAAAATATCACGGTTTTACGGTATTGTGATTACTGATCTAAAATATATTCTTTTTAAATGTCTGTGTAAAAAACTAAAAATTTTTTCCCCTTTGAACACAATATATTTTATTTTGAGAAACAGTTATAATTTTTTGGAGTAGTAAACGTGCCAGGCCAAATAATGAAAATGAATCATTGACTTCTGCTGTCTTCATTAGTTTCAAAAACACAGATTTATTTACAATTTTAAATGGCATCTTTGGATATCTTTTATGCTGTTGTTAAAAAAATGTAAATAAAAAAGTCTTACACATACCTTAGGAAAGGTATTAGAGAAAATTTTGGTGGTATGAAAACCTTGACTTTTCCAAACCGTGGTATACCTTGAAAACGGTTATTGTCCCATGCCTAAACGGGTGTCATTTTATATAAAACATGAAAATAGTTAGTTTCAATAATTCTTTTTTTTTTTACCAGTAATTGTAATGTCATTCATTACTAATAATAGTATAGTGCTGTAATATTGCTCACATTATCTCATTATCTACTGTAATCCAACCATTTATTTACCCTCACAGATCAAAATGATTTTGCAGTTGTGTGTAAAAACAAAACTGTCTTTTGAAGATTCACTGATGAACCGTTGAAGATAAATGAGGAACGTAATTTTTCTGCATCTGTCAGAACAAAGTTTTCTTAAAGTTTAGATCTCGTTTATGCCCATAAATCAACATTTTTGAAATCGTCACAATGTAGACACAGCAATGCGAAATGGTCAAAAATATTTTTAAATAAATGTTTGCCATTGTGAAAGTCTACCTGCTGTTTTTAAAGCTAGCACTGTAAGTCAACACAATGCCAAGAGAGCATTCATCTCCTGCAAGAACACTGTTTTCATTCCTTTCACCCAGTGCTCTTCTGTAAACAGGCGGGTTTAGTCAATTCTCAATACAAACAAGTCTTCCAAGGCATCATTGTTTCAATGGCCCTCACCACACTAACAACAAAAAGGCAGTCAGTGACTTTAAGGACGTATGCTCTTTAGGAAGCGTTCCCGCACACGCTAAACGTTCATCCACTGGCTAATTAAGTGCTCTGAAAAAGGGCACATCAAAAGGAGCTGTGCATTTGGAAAGACTTGCACCGCCTCTTGAGTGCAGAGGTCAGCCCTCTTGAAGAGAGAAGTTAGGATATCTCAGCTCCAGACCTCTGCCTGCTAACCCCTCACCCCAGCGGAGATATCAAAGCCCGTGGAGCAGTGGGATGCGCAGCCATCCCAGAACAAAAACAGGAACACTTCAAAGCGCCAGCTGGAAAAAGACAAGAGAGAAGGCAAGAGGAGGAGAGAAAAATAACACAGGACAGCCGATATCAAATTCCCTCTTATTCTGAGCATATTCCAGAAGATGAATATAATTAATATCTCAGAGTTGTCATGTGTCTAAAGTGCTCTCACTGTGCCGCGGCCTCGCTAGAAGAGATTTAACAGACCTGAGCATTCTGGACTGAAAGAGAGAGAAGAAAGGCCTTTCCCCCCTTCATAATACCCCTAATGAAGTGGCTGCCGTTCCTCCAGTTCTGGCCGTGGCCTTCAGCAGGCTGCTCACAATCTGTTTAATGATGGAACGGGGCCGGCAAGTGCACCAACACTTCCCAGTGAGCCACAAAGGGAGATCACAACCCTCATTCTGGACAGGCAGAGAGGCTTAGGGCCCATCGACCTTATGAGTCTGATCCCTGGTTGGAGAGGGAGACTCCTTGCTAGAAAAGTCCACACTTAACACTCCACTCAGCAAATGATAAAAGGCAAAAATGCCCTTATGATTCTTTCCAGAATTTTTATAAATGTCCAGTTAAAGGAATGGAAAATCTCTCATTAATTACTAATTGTCATGTTCCCCTAGTTTTGTAAGGAAAAAAATATATATTTTGAAGAATGTTTCAGCTGTTTTTGTCTGTAGTAATGAAGTCAGTGTTGCAAATGATTGTGAATTTAATCAATACAACTCAACTGGTGCAGCATGTTATATGTCTTTGGAAAATGGAGATACATTTTACCCTTGTGCATTCTTATGGTACACTCTCAGAAATAAAGATACAGGAGCTGTCGCTGAGGCAATACTTTTTCAAAAAATACATATTTGTACCCAAAGAGTCCACAGTTGTACCTAAAAGGTGCATATTAGTACCCAAATGTACCTAAAAAGTACCTTTGAGGTTCCGTTATGGAACCTTCAGGTACAAATGTGTATCATTTGAAAAGGTACTGCCCCAGTGACAGCTCCTGTCCCTTTTTTTCTGAGAGCGTATCTTCTTCTTATGCATTCTTATTTTTGTCTTTCTTTAATTTACCCTAATTTTCTGTTTTTAAATCTGTGTTACACTATGTTAAAATAATCCAATATTTAATCCCTAGGCCATTTAAGCAAAGACTCATAATATCTTTCTTAAGAGGCTTCGATATTGTTGGCAAGGCTTTAAAATTTTACCTATTTAAAATAAAAATGTAATATTTTGGCACGATTTTTCTGTTTCAAGTTTTGCCTGAGGAGCAAATAGGTTTGTCCCATTTTCTCCATTTGAGCACTGCAGGACAAGTTATTTAAAATTACGCAATTACAATGATGTGTGTGTTTTAGGATGGATAGTGTGTTTTGTTTATTTTTTTATACTGAGAATGTGTATGTCTATGATTTACTTCTGTATATGGAAAATGGTAATACTGAAAATAGTGTGAAGAGAGATTATTTTGACAAATGCCCATACACAAACTATACTTTCAAAAATGCAAGTATTCCACAGTATGACCTTCCTGTCACATCATGTGGTTTGATCTGAGAAACAATTATGTTTGACAGTATTTAAAAACATTTTGTTGCCATATTTGTAGTTTGTGTAGTTGTGCTAAATTATACATTTTCATGCTACCTTGTCCTATGTCCTTACTGGACCTGAAACAGCTAAAACACTACTTATGATAGTCTTTAAAATTACATGAGGTTGACCATATGATGTGAGAAATTTTTATTTTTGGGTGAACCACACTTTTAACATTGCGCATTTAACAACAACAACAACGTTCACTTACTTTCCCAAAGCAGCCAGCTCAGTGTTTTGAGGCTCAGACTTAATGCATGCAAATTATTGACCACAATGGTACCCACAGCTGCACCCAAGCAGTCCGCCTCTTTCATGTGTAACCCTTGATCCCATCACCACACCACGTCATCGTCACCCTGACATTGCCCCCTTTGCCACCATGTCCTGAAGGACGGATGCTACATTTACGCCTTGCTGTTGCTTTAACGAAATCCACCAGCCTGTTCACTACAGCCTTGGGATGTTTGGAGGGCCAGAGAAGAAGGCTAAAGCAATCAGTCTGTTTCATCCCTCTTCTTTTGGGCCTATTCTGCGTATTGTGATGCGAGTGTGTAATGTGCCGGTGCAGGGCGGGGGGAGAGTGGGGAAGCCGTAAGGGGGTAAAGAACCTGATTGCTTTAATCTCAGTGTTGTGCGGCTTTGGCCTTTCATGGGACACTGAGGCTGTGTGATTCAGAGTTCTGGCCCCAGCTCCTCTCACCCGCTCATTGTTCTCTGCAGAAAATCAATTCTCTTGAAGACCCCTCCTTAATCCCGTTTTTCGCCGGCCACAAAGGCCACTTGTGTGTGACCCCGCTGGACTATGGACTGGGATGATGTGGATGTCTGCTTGGATTCCAAGCCTTTCAGGTAATGCTGGCTCTCCTCACTTTATAGTGCCAAGCGAAGGACTCGACAGGAAGACATTTGCGATCATAATTTCCTGTGGAGCGCAGGACGGTCCCTCCCCCTCGCCTCACCCCACGCCCCCAGAATAGTTTTAATTAGGCCCGACAACCACAGAGAGGAGGGATCAGTCTGCAACAATGACTGTCCCTTTGAACAGAGGACACAGTGACCAGAGCTTTTACTCTGTAGAGAAGCAGAGAATCAAATTATTATGCATCTCATAACAGTCATGCATAGAGAAGAAGTAAATGAAGCCCAAAGGACTCAGAGGTATATGGGTCAGTGTTGTATAATGTGTTCACCTTAATGTAAAAAAGTCTAGTTTAATATTTTTTTATATTTTTTGGCTTTGAAAAATGAAGACTTTTTGGCTTTAACACACTGCCTAAAGGAATTGCATTTTAAAAATATATTTCTGCATTTTAGTTTAGGACCATTTTCAAATATTAATAAGCAGTGAAGCAATTGTGTTAAAATATTTATTTTAAAGAAACACTAAAGCATTATGCTAGACTTTGTTTTCGATAATGATTTTTCACACCTTGTCATTTTTTTTTACCCACCACCACCCAACTTATTTTTTAATTAAAATCAATTCAGTAGAAATTTGAAAACTTTTTAATTATAGATTAGAGGTGTATTCATTTCATTAAATGTGTGATTTGAATTTGTAATATGTACTTTTAATAAATTACATGAATGGCGAAAAGTGAGAACGATGTCAGTGACACCTACATTCAAACATCACAATTATTCTTTTTTCGCATATAATAATATAGAATGCCCGCCACGATTTAAAGTGCTATTTCTAGTGTCAATACATCTGTTTTTGATTAAATAGCTAAAATTCAGTTCTTTCTTTATATTCCCAGAGAGTCCAAAGATCAAAACCCCCACTTGACTGCTGGGAAAACAGAAGCCAAACATCCAAACAGCTACCAACAAACCCCCAGGCCCTCGTGGTGCATCTTGTTCATGTTTCAGGTAGAATTTTAGATGTCCTCGTGCCTGTTTGCTTCATGTTGGATGAGAGCTTTCTCTACCTGTCACGTATGGCCTTTGGACAGGCCCTGACATCTGCTGATCTTTATATTGAATTCATACATCAAAACCTGCTCCGGCTCTGCGACCGCTCAACTTCATCAGCCGGCTTTGATGGAGCATTTCTAGCGTTCTCCAAAGACTAAGAGCTGGCAAAAAACACATCATCACAGCACCGATCTCCCCTAATTACAGTCAGTTATATCTCTAAAAGAAAAAGAAAAATAAACCTGATCAAGAAGACAAAGGATAAGTCTGTGAAGGAGGTTTCATTACCCTTCCCTCTCTTTACCTTTCTCTGTGTTTCTTGCTGAAAGGGAACAAAGACGGAACCCTACCGATTGAAAACTAGCAGAACAGTGAAACAACAGGACACAACTGATCACTCATGCATGGTTGGGATTAGGATAAAAGTATAAAGAGTGTGGAGAAGAAAGAGCACAACAAAAGGAACAGGGGACTGACTAACTTTTTTCTTTTTCTTTTGAGGTGAAAGGAATCAAAAAAGGAAGGTCTGGCCATATGAAAAGATAGAGAAAGAAAGATTAACAAATAGAAGCAGTCCTTTTTAGCCTCTGTACGCTTCCACTTCTATTTCTTTTAACCATGAACATGAAAGGCAGGACTGGGGTTGTTGCTACCAGAACTCTTCATCTCAAGACATCATTTTTAACTTTAGAGACTCGCATTATTGCAAAGCAACCTCCATGGGAATTTTGTCATGGCACAAGCACCGTTTATTGTGATTCCGGTTGACCAACTGGCTTGTGAAGTCTGAAGAATGACACACCAGCTAACAAGACAGCCGTCCTTTCAGCCCCCGCCTGTACTAAGTGGAAATAATCCAGAAATACTTTGCACATCTAGTCTGCCTTGGCCTTCATCCAAATTGCACTCTATTCTTTTTAATCTCCCTTAATAAAAAGAGGGGATAAGAGAGAGATTAACATCTGTGCCTTTTTTCTTCCGCCACGTTTGAGTGGACAAATGTGAATGAGGGGAGGTAATGACAAGCCCCTTTTTGACGTTGGTATCATTGAGGGGTCTGCGTGGCGTCTACGCTCTAGAAGCTTTACAGATAGATAATCTAAAGGCAAAGTTCTAGAGCATTTGGGTGTGTCAAGAGCTCTTCATTCAGCATGGGAGTTTGGCAGGTTATGCTCTCCTTAGCCAATCGAGCTATATGTGAGAATTGTCATGTATTGATCACATTTTTATTTCCAATGTCCACAGCTTGTGACATCCCAACTAAATACATCCCTAACTTCAGAAGATATCAATGAAACTGTGTAGACTGTAGTCCATTACTGATTACAAATTACACAATGAAAATTGTAGCTTATTACATTTTTCAATTATACATTGTAAGTATTTAGACTTTTTGGGTTTATTTTATCACATAAACATTTATTTCAGTTTCCATTCTGATCTAAAATATACATTCAGTTATTTGTATTAAACATTACACTACAACAGTTTTTCAGTTAGTCAGATTAATTATTATTATTATATAATTATTATAATTAATATTAATTAAACCATAAAATGCAAGATTAAAATAAACAATTCGAATAAAAATATTTTCTACACTATAAAAGATGCTTACAAAAATATCAAATGATTGACAAAACAAACATATTTGGATATTCCTGGTGGTAATAAAATATATTTATAAAATATATAATAAAATATTGATCCTTAGGTTAAAAATGATAAAAAATGTCATTCAACATTTGGATTTGTCGATTTTTTGCTCAAATTTGGGTTGAAACAACCCCTAATTTTTAGAGTGTGACCAATGACTTCAGGTTTTATGCATTTATTGGTCAAAATTTTATACAATACGATGAAGATGTAGCCATTTATTGCTGATAGCACTGCTTTTCAATAAAATAAATCTATACTGCATATGATATTTTGTTCTATGAGACATGCTGAAGCACATGTGATGCTTATAATGTTTCAACGTCTCAATATTTGAGAGGTGACCAACGCCAACCGTCTTTAAAGAAAATTTGTAAAATTTAACCTTGTTAATAAGGCAATTTTGAGCATGTATTTTATCATATGTGTACAGATAACATCTAATGTCTGCATACTTGGCAGTATACAGTATCTCTCATGAATAAACATGACATCTGATGTTTGTATATGTATATCCCAAAAGACCATCACATCGCATATGCATTGAGATTAAAGTGTGCTGCACATTTGCATTTTCATCTTGTTTCTAATCACTGAAGAACAATGTGGTTAGTCTAACGGGGCTAAATAAATCACACTTAGTATTTTCTATTTACATATACACAAGTGCAAACACAAACAATAAGTTGCTGTCTGCAGTGCACTTAATAGCCACCGGTGTCGCTAATAAGAAGGTTTTCTAAATTCTCCTCGAAGCCCTTTTAAAATATTGTTCTTGTACTAGCGGTTTATTGATCTACAGCTCTGTAAGAGGCAGCTGCTAATACCGCCATTTAACAGATGCTCCTCAAGATGCACTGCACTCTCGGGCTCTGCTAAACGCTCTGATATGATGCAGCTGTTTCGCCTTTTACTGCTGGGATTTGTGTGAGTTTCTCAGTGGCAGACAGTGTTTCTTACTATGCCTGAAGCTACGTGCTCATTAGCGTCTCAGTGTCATAGTGGACTCACAGTCATTATTTAGTAGGAGACACACATTCTGTTCTGTGCTGTGGCCAAATGCAATAATACATGCACACCAGCCTTTGCAACAAGGACTACAGCATGAATTTTTAAACTGCACATTGTAAGGTTTACTACGAATTACAAATACACACGTTTCATCCAATACTTTTTGTAGGCTTGGCTCATTGCCCGGCACAAAAGGAATAATTTAACCAGCAGCTTCCTTTAAAAGACCCATTTGATGGTATGCTAGTGATGAATTCGATTTTTCTGAAAGATGTAAGACTGTACTTATAATATTACTTCTCAGTTGGCAGTGGTAATGTGATTTATGAATAATGTTATGAGTAATTATATGTAATGTTTATGAGTACTGTGGCATCACTTTGGTTTAATTTTAATTTAACTGCATAGACATTAAAACATGCTGTTCTTGTTTTGTTGTCTATAAAAGGGCTATGGAGTTATTTGGTGATTCATAGGCTGGATATTTTTTTTTGCCACAGCAATGGTCATTTCCCATTGTTTAAAGTTTTATTTAAGTTACTATAAAATATTTTATGCTTGGAGTTCATTAACACTTTAGAGTAACACATTTGTTTAATAATACTTTGCATTATTATGTCTTCTTATTTTAGCAATTGTAAAAATAAATGGCATTTGTAAGAAGTGGCCACACTATTATAAAGTAAAGAATACATGATAAAAATGGGACAGACTTAGTAACATATTTTACGTCATAACATTCAGTCAAGGGTTTTAAATCACTCTTTTTTGAGGTCAGACATGGTTTCATATAACAAAATGAGGAAGGAATCCTACACAGTAATAAAGGCTAGGGATGGCTGACGTGAAATTGACGTTTCGACACAGTGTCGAGATCCCGAAGCGCAAGTGTTTCAAAACTGCACTGAAGCATGATTTGAAACACGTGACTGAAGGTCACGTGACTGAAGTGTTTCGAAACACCTGGTCACGTGACTAAAGCGATTCAAAGCATCGATCAGTTCAGAAGCGTTTTGAGGCCTGGCGAATCTGCATTTTATAGACAGGGTCAGAAAAAATTTCTGTCTCATGTGGCCTAGTGGACTGTGCGTGTGCATATTGTTACTGTGCTTCTAATGACTTTTGGGTTCAAATCCCGACTTGTACAAATACTCCAAAATCATGATTTTATGTATTTTAATACTTTACTGTTTTATGGTGTAGTCTAGATAGGATACAGCTGCTGATACGCCATCAATTTAGCATCATTTTTGTAACACTGTAAAACAATAATTAATTGTTTTACAGTATAGGATGGTTGGTTTTAGGTTTTGGGTATACATTAATAGAATACAATAAATGGGAAATTTAATGAATAATATAAATAATTCTTGTTAACTTCTGGCCACAACCGTGTCTGATCTAGCAACAACCCTGTTTTATGACCAAAACTAGACATTTATTAACAAAGTGTTAATTCGGATGTCAGACCAATGTTGAAACAAAATGATACAAGAACAAAGCAATTCAAACTGATATTAAAGCATTTCAAAACAGCTGTGATAACTTGGATTCGAACCCACAATTCCTGCACTGAAGTCAGGAACCCTAACTGCTCCACTAATACACTTGAAGGTTCAAGCCTATAAAGTGGGTTTTTATACTTCAATTTGCTCAACTGTTCTTTGCTGAAGCTGTTCCAGTGCAATACAAAAAAAAATTACCACTAGGTGTCACTGTATAGTGGGGTTTCAAAACGTTTCGAAGCTTCGACACATTTGCTTCGACTGTTTCAGTGTTTCATGAAGCCTCGCTTTGTCCACCACTAATAAAGGCTATGTCAATTAGCGTTGTATTATAAATACAAATTTTTGCTTATAAAATACCCAGGATTGCTTTAAGAACAGAATAATCTAGTGCCACAAGCGTTTGTGTATTGTATTCATGTTGATGTTTTTATCACCTTTATCCTTTTTGCTCAGGAGCAGCAATAGCTGATGTATTTTCATTAATCTATATGTGGAGTTTATGTGCGAAGGGTGCCCTCTAGTGCCCAGTATGAATGAACAGAAATAACATCACAATGTGTGATGACAACACTATAGGTCTTCAACTCTACTCTTGGAGACCCACAGCCTTGCAAAGTTTATTTCCGACCTACTTCAGCACATCTGCTTGTGTATTGCTTTATTATACTGAAATGCTTGCCTGACTTCTTCAGTGTGTTTATGGGTGAGCTCTGTTGGATAGTGGGCATCCAGGAGCAGGGATGGGTATATTCTACGCAAGCTATGATGACTTTCACCATGATATTTTAGCGCAGATGTATACAAGGACGAATTGCACTGCAGGTGGCGAAAACGAGTCTTCGAACCTGTGTGTGTTCCCAGTGTGAAATTACCACATCAAACCAGACGTGCTATCATGGATGCAGTTCACTAGAGTGAATCTGATTAACGTTAACTCCACATATAACTATCAGCTACCTGTAGAGTTTATGAGTTCGAGTAAAACATATACAAGTAAAATGGAGCGGATGCTTTTTTTTTAATGAATGACAGTAAATGAAAGTCAAACCGGCAAGCCGTCTGACAAAAAAGTGGCCTTTTAAATCAAACCAGCAGGATGCCCTTCTGAATCTTTCATTTACTTCGAAGACACTACTGACTATGCATACATGGACATCTGTAATCTAGCTATTTGCCTTAATAACAATAATATAATTAAGGTGTTTACGTGAAGTGCTTTCATGTAAGAGTTCCCTGTAATTTTGGGTGACTTTATCTGCAGTTCGGCAGTTTCACTTTAACTCATGAACATTTCATTCATGTCCCCATAACGAACTGGGGTATTAGACCCAAATAAGGAGTAATGACTGGTGAGAGTGTTATGAAATTTAATAACGCACACCAAATGGTAAGAAAAAAACTTCAGCATTTCGTGATGTGTGTGTGAGGTCCTTTACTGATAGCCACGTGTGGATCTTGTCAGAAAAAATGGCGAAAAAGTCCTACATGGTGGTAGTAGTTTGATTGTGGTGCCTTCAATAATGCCACTAATATATGCATTCTCCACATCTTAATTCCATTTCTGTTTAGTTCAGTTATGACTTCAGTCGGATAAAGATAATAAAAAATTTTGCTGTTTCAAGCTTATGTAGGCCTACATTTTAAAATTCATGTTTACTGAATAAACAGTTAGTAAACACAAGTACATCTTATTGAACATAATTTATTTTCATCACCAATTATCATAATAGAAAAGGTTCTCAAGCAGTTTGTGATGCATTTTGAAAACAGGAGATGAGCCCCTGGTCTAATGCACCACCTGGATTGAGAAACCCGTTCTCAAAGATTAACTTTTAGTCTTTTTTTGGGTAGCACATATTCTGAATGCCTTTGGCAGAATTCAAATAAGCCATTTTAATCTAGATTAATTCCAAGATTAATCTAGATTGTCACAGTCACACAATGAGGACAAGGAAGGTTATCTCTTCATCAATGTATTCAAACACACAGTAGATTAATCAACAGGAGAAGCAGGCAAGTGATAGTCTTTGCAGATAAGTAGATGGAATGGTGTTCACAGAGTAAACAAGGATCTTCATTCAAGCATAGAGCATAAAGTCACTACCCTTAATGATAGCTTGTGCATTCACAGGTTTAGGAGAAACATCCATGGGAGAGGGGAAACATCCACGGAAGAGGCGAGTCAGGGTAAAGGTAAGGTGAACCATCTGACATCGATTCCAGCCACTGACTGACTGGAATCGAGGAGGATTTATGTTGATCGTTGATTGCTGGTGCATGTCTGCATATCAGAACTCATGTGAATGTGCTTGAGCGTGATGAGAAGTGGCAGGAGATGGGGAGCGATGATTGGTGCTGAGGGAACGTGATGGTGGGAGAGAATGGGAAACGGAGCAGCAGGAACGAGCCAGGGATGTAACAACACCCCCCTTCATGGGTGACTCCAGGCACCCTGGACCAGTGGGGGGGACGTCCATGTGGAGCAGGTTTATCAGGATGCTGACGATGGAATTCATCAAGGAGTAAGGGGTCCAGAATGTCATCTCAGGGAGTCAAGGTTCTCTTTGACCTAGTGGATGGTCGGGGGGTGGTTCCGGGTCTGTGGAGGGAGGAGAAACAGGGTCAACATATGGTTTTACAGGGAGATGTGAAAGGTGGGTGCAATACGGTACTGTGGAGGGAGGTTGAGGCGGAAGGTGACTGGGTTGACTTGGGAGTACACAGTGAATGGTCCTATGTAGCGGGGACTTGCATGCAGATGAAGGCGGATGTCCCTGGTGGAAAGCCACACCTTGTCACTTGGACGATAGGTTGGATTGGGAAGACGGTGGTGGTTGGCGGCATTGGTGTACCTCCGTACTGCCCACTGCAGGTGGACATAAGTAGAGTCCCATACCCTCTCGCACTCTCGGAACCACTGATCTACCGTGGGCACTTCAGAAGTCTTACCGGACAATGGGAACAGGGACGGTTGGTATCCTAAAACACATTGAAAGGGTGTTAGACCAGTGGAGGATTGTCTGAGTGAATTCTGTGCATACTCAGCCCACGGTAGTTACTGGCTCCAGGTGTTCTGGTGTTGAGAGCAGTATGTCCGGAGATAGCAGGCGGATATGCCCGCCAGACCCTGGAGATGAACTGTGGACCCCGGTCAGATACAATCTCCTTGGGGAGTCCGTAATTCCGGGAGACATTAGCTCCCGACATTAGCTCTAGAAAGCTGTAGCTCCCTACAGCTTTCTAGAGCTGTAGGGAGACCTTTCAGAGGCTTAAGTTTGCAGGACTTCGAAAAGAGATCAACAACAACAAGAATGATGGTATACCCTTGTGATGGAAGTAAGTCAGTTGCAAAGTCCACTCCTAAGTGGGTCTAGGGTTGGCGGGGAATGTGTAGTGGCTCCAATTTTCCTTCAGACAATCGATGAGGAGTGGTGGTGATAGCATAGACCGAGCAACCCTGGATGTACTGGGTGATGTCCCTGGTCATATTGGGCCACCAATATCTCTGACGAAGGAGCGAGAGGGTTCGCCTGCTGCCTGCATGTCCTGAGACGAGGGAGATGTGCGCGCTATCCAGGAGAGAAACACAGCATTCGGATGGTACGCACATACGACCAGGTAAAAGTTCAGGAGGTGCTGGTTTTTCAGCGGTTGCAGTTCGAATTTCTTTATCGAACTGCCATAGGATGGGAGCAAGGAAGACGGTGGAAGGTAACATTGGTTCTGGGGTGTCTGAGGAAGAATTTGGTGAGTACATACGGAAAACAGCATCGGCCTTTACATTCTTGTGACCCAGTTGGTAAGTTATATTAAAGTGGAACCGGGCGAAGAAGAGGGACCAGTTAGCTTGTCGAGCGTTCAGTCGTTTGGCATCGCGGAGATACTGGAGGTTTTTGTGATCAGTAATGACCGTGAATGGGAATTGTGCTCCTTCCAACCAGTAACGCCATTCTTCCAGTGCCAGCTTGATGGCTAGAAGCTTGCAGTCTCTGATGCCAGAGTTTTGTTCCGCAGGTGACAGTTTCCTGGAATAGTACACACACGAATGGAGGGTTTGGGGTTCACCAGACCATTGGGAGAGGATGGTCTGGTGGTCAACTTAGTTGAGTGTTAGGTCAGGAAGACGGAGGACAGGTGCAGTGGTGAACATTTCCTTAAGGTGGAGAAAGGCTTGACATGCTTCAGGGTTCCAGGTGAGTGAAAGTCGTCGGCCTTTCAGGAGTAAGGTTAAGGGGGCTGAGGGTATACTATAGTTCTTAATTAACCTTCGACAGAAATTGGCAAATCCAAGAAACCTGTGTAACTCCTTTAGTGTTTTAGGTTCTTCCCACTGTGAAACTGCGTCTACTTTGCCTCTTTCCATGCTCAGGACGGGACAAGGGTAAATCCTTCCATGTGGTAGTTTGGTATTAGGCAGCAGGTCGATACTACAGTCCCAGGACTGATGTGGAAGTAACTGTGTAGCTCATTCCTTGCTGAAAACGTAGAGAAATGGAGTGTAGATTGTAGGAATGGAGGTGCTAGAAGAGGAAGGTGGATTTTCAACTGATGTGGCGTGAACTGGCAGGGTGGTGCAATACGGTGAGTGAATTTCATTTTTCATTTATGGTGCATATAGAGCTCCATCCTTTAACCTCACCGGTACTCCAGTTGATTTCAGGTTGGTGTTCAGCGAGCCAAGGCCTGCCCAGTATGACATCTACATTAGCTTGGGGAAGGATGAGTAGAATTAGTTTCTCACTATGATGATGGGGAGACTGGATGATGACTTCTTTAGTGCACCAAGAGATTTTCCCATCACCTAATGGTGAGTCCTGGATAGTGGTAATTTTATATAGAGTTTCATTACAAACAGTAGGTATATGATGTTGGGCGATGAGGTTCAAAGAGATAAAGTTGTCAGCCGCTCCAGAGTCCACCAGAGATAATACAAGGATTCACGATTAGCTGAGCTTGCATATGGGGTATATGAGCATACCTGCCAACATTTGGTTGGTAAATTCCGGGAGACCGGGGGGTGGGGTGGTGTTGGCAGATTGGTGCGCGAACTGAAGAGCGGGGAAGGGTGAGAGGTTTGGGGAGATGGGGAGGTTGCGCGCGACCGAAAGATGGGGTGTGCTGAAATTCCGGGAGTTTTCCGGGAGACAGAACAATACGGGAGACGGGTCTGAAATATGGGAGACTCCAGGGAAAAACGGGAGTGTTGGCAGGTATGTATATGAGACACAGATGGAGTGAGTGAAACTTTACTCACTATTAGGCGTGGTGGGCGGACTGGGTAGGCTGAGATGAGATGATTATTTTCTAGAATTTAGATTTTTCTTTAATCCTGTCATGGTCACACAATGAGGACAAGGAATTTTATCTCTTTTCATCAATTTATTCAAACACACAATGGATTAATCAGCAGGAGAAGCAGGCAAGTGATAAGTCTTTGCAGATGAGTAGATGGAATGGTGTTCACAGAGTAAACAAGGATCTTCATTCAAGCATAAAGCATAAAGTCACTTCCTGTAATGATAGCTTGTGCATCCACAGGTTTAGAAGAAACGTCCATAGGAGAGAGGAAACATCCACGAAAGAAGGCGAGTCAGAGAGAAGGTAAGGCAAACCATCTGACATCGATTCCAGCCACTGACTGACTGGAATTGAGGAGGCTTTATGAGGATCGGTGATTGCTGGTGCAGGTGTGTCATATCAGAACTCAGGTAAATGTGCTCGGGCGTGATGAGAGGTGGCAGGAGATTAGGAGCAATGATTGGTGCTGAGGGAACATGATGGTGAGAGAATGGCAAACAGGGCAGCAGGAACGAGCCGAGGATGTGACATAGATTAAAAACAATTATCTATGCCCACCTATAATATATATTACTTGTTAACAATTAAATACGACCATATGATTTAATGTTGTGATGTATGAAAAGCTAAAATATTTTTTGCATTAACTATTGAGCCCAGCAAATTATAATATAATATAATATAATATAATATAATATAATATAATATAATATAATATAATATAATATAATATAATATAATATAATATAATATAATATAATATAATATAATATTCATTCA
>CAIGQZ010000690.1:1227555-1250788 GCA_903798205.1 Danio tinwini | reverse complement strand
TATTCATTCATAAATTTTTTTTTCGGCTTAGTTCGGCTTATTAATCTGGGGTCGCTACAGTGGAATGAACCGCCAACTTATCCAGCACATGTTTTATGCAGCGGATGCCCTTCCAGCTGCAACCCATCTCTGGGAAACATCCACACACATTCATTCACACTCATACACTACGGACAATTTATTCATTCATTCATTCATTCATTTTCTTGTCAGCTTAGTCCCTTTATTAATCTGGGGTCGCCACAGCGGAATGAACCGCCAACTCATCCAGCACGATTTTATGCAGCGGATGCCCTTCCAGCCGCAACCCATCTCTGGGAAACATCCACACACTCATTCACACTCATACACTACGGACAATTTAGCCTACCCAATTTATCTGTACTGCATGTCTTTGGACAGTGGGGGAAACCGGAGCACCCGGAAGAAACCCACGCGAACGCTTGGAGAACATGCAAACTCCACACAGATACACCAACTGACCCAGCCAAGGCTCAAACCAGCGACCTTCTTGCGGTCAGTTTCAAAACCGCTCCAATTGGTCCACCGTTTTTATGTTGTTAAATTGAAAAAAAAGTACTGGATGTGTTTATAATACCCCAATATGACGGTCTATACACTATACCTACACATATGTCGATGTAGATTTTTCACCAAAGGTGCTCTTTAATATAATAATTTTAATGCACTTCAATACTATTTCATTTAATAATGTATTTACAGGAATTGGATAACTGTATTTAATAAGTGACTTTGCTTTTTTTACTTAATTGTTAAACTTTTTATTTCCTACATGGTCTGTGCAATAGTTTAATGTTGAAGTTTGTTTTGAGTCAGTTTTCTGAAATATAACACCGCATACCTATCTTGATTAACCCAGAGCCCTACATACTCCGCTGGCCGGTAAAGGTGCTTCAGAGAAAAGGACAGGGAAAAGGGCAGGTTAAAGAGTGATTTTAATAAAATTACTGCTAAGCTTGGGCCTGAGGCTGCCTCACGAGTATAAAATTGCGGGAAGAGGAGCTGAGTGGTCTGGGCACTGGGGTCTCGGCTACAGGGGGTCCCTCCTCAGGGGCCATTGTGTGGGAGGTGATTTCGGCAAAAGCTGTCGTATACAACTTGTGCTTTGTTCTAAAAACTGTGAGACTTTAGCCGCTGAAGGGAAGACCGCAGACTTCAACAGCTTTAATGACTTTGCAAAGAGGTGCTGTGTGATAGAACTAGTTATAGAAAATCACACTACAGTTTTCTTAGTGTGCAGGTGAGATTTGGGTGGTAAGCAGTTTAAATGCTTATTGATTTCTAGATCAGCATTTCTCAGCTGGTTTAGCTTCAATACAATGATTGAACTGTAAAAGGGGTCAAAGACGAATAGAAGCTCTCAAGTATCAAAACAACACAACTGTAATCAAGCTTTTATTTATTTATTTTATTTTCTGATCAAAACTTTCATATATTTTATCATGATTTAGCGAAGACAACCCACTATGTCTTATAGAGTAACAATATTAAATAAAAATCTATCATATTAACAATGATTTGATAAAATATAAGAACACTATTTGAGGATCACTGCGTGGCTGCAAAAAATGATTACACTGAAGTTTTAAAGTTTGCCACTATCATTCAAATCAATAGGTTTTACCCATCCAAACTAAATTTGAAGCCTTGTATTTGACCAAAAAACGTTAACAAAAAATATGCTTAAACAAATCTGTTTTCATAATACTATACACTGAATTGGCCCAGTATTATTTTAAATGATTATCTTGACTTTACAACTAGAATGGATGAGCTGATTTATGTTTGTGTGTCAAATCTGAATTTTTAGCATCATTACTTCAGCCTTCACGTCTCATGATACTCCAGGAATTATGTTGATTTGGTGCTCAGGATATATTTACTAGGGCTGCAGATTATTGGAAAAAACTGACATTGCGATTATTTTAGTTTTCTGCGATACATATTGCGATATTGTAAATAATTTAACCAGCTGAAATGAATAGCTCTATTTGGAAAGAATTTACATTATTTTGCATTGATTATGATGATTTTGTTGAGTGCATCTGCATTAAATATAATAAACCAATCAAAAGTATTGATAAAAACAAAGTAGAGCAAAGATATACTGTAAATGAATGATTTTTGGGAGTCTAGCAGTATTCAGGTTAGGGCTGGGCAATATTGCAAAAAAATTATCATGATGTCATGTTTCATATCATTATTCATATCATTATTAATTCATATCATACATAATTAATTATTAATTATTGAATATGTTTAACAACACATTTAGGAATATTAGGATTTTTTGTTATTTAACCACTTTATTATAAATTACCAACATTACTAAGGCAAATAGTTTTAATAGTCAAAAACAAAAATATTTAAACTAAATATCTCACCTCTTTATAACAAAATAAATAAAAAATAAAATAAATAATAATAAAATGATAAATAAAAAGCCACTCTGGCAACATCCTTACATCCTTTTTTATTTACAAACTCTTCACTGCTTTACAGCACTTATTTTCATGTGTATTCAAATACTTATTGCAACATTACAAATTGTGTAGTTGGGAATACATTACCCCCTATGCTAAAAAATCCTTCAGATGAGGAGCTAGTGGCTGGGATACACAAGAAAAAAAAAGCCACCCTGGCGACATCATTACATACTTTTTATTTGCAATCTCTTCACTGCTGCTATCCGGCACTTATTTTCGCATGTGTTGTTATTCTGACCTAAAGTGATGTGGTTTCATTCACCTTTTTTTAATACAATGCTCGTGCTCCCCTGACGTCTCTCAAAACTAGGCGACCATTAGTCGTTTTCTCAGAGGATGACAAATGGACAAAGTATTGCTGCAGCTGTTGATTCAAAGCACTGCAGTGTTTAAATGTGCTGTGTTTGTCTGAGGTCATTAGTCTACTGTTTTACTGAAATGTGTATATTCCATACAAAGGTTGAAGCAGATTGATTAGTTCTACTTACATGAATCGCAGTGCGCTTGCGCCATTCGGAAAAGTTCAGGTGTTTTTCAACTAGGTGCGCTTGGAAAATGCGAGCACGTCACGTACACTAAGCTTACTGGCACTGCATCCAAGATAGTTTTAATAAACATATTTTAATCCATTTTAATAAAACTATAGCACTTCATACCGAAACGTCATACTGAACTTTTTTTCCTTCTCGTTATTGACAATGGTGTTTGGTCCATAAATACAGATTTTATCGCCCAGTCCTAATTCAGGTACACAAATTGAGTAATCAAATATAAAATAACTGTAGTTTTCAGTGTGTGTATATATACTTACATACAATTAATCTTGGGGTTAGAAATTTTTTTTATTTCTTGTGCATGAATGTTTTAAACGCTTACACATTCACAGGCCTTAAAAACACAAACACAATCAACTGTGGTTCCTGGTCAACTATAATCCCCACTTAACATTGCAGATCCTGCGATGTGACTACTTTTACTGCTACTCTTGATCATTTTAATGCATTCTTGCCTAATAAGTTTATTATTTATAATAATAACATTTAGAATTGATTACACTTTATTTTATTTGTGTGTACCTACAGTGCACCAACCTTAGAATATTATAATAATGTAAGTACATGAGTTAAGGTTAGGTTTAGTAGTAGGCTCAGCCTTAGTACCTAGTTATTACTCAGTTATAATACTATAATATGTACATACTACATACAGGCAGAACAAAGTTCAACCTAAAAACAACACTGCATCAAACTATAGCTTTTACAGCCTGCAACAAAAACATAGTCAAATATTGCACTATATTAGAGAGATACATTTGCATCGTTGTTGTTTGGAATGACAACCTTTTGATGTCAACAACAGAAGCTATGAGAAACGTTTCCTCCTTCCTTTTAAAAGCTCCTCCTTTTTAGCATTCCTGTACCTCTAAGAACAGAACAAAGTGCCAGCCGTGGGATGGAATCCCAGCATGCGAAAAGAGTCTACAGTTAAATGGATAAATATTAACATAAAACTTTACTTTGCTGTCCTAACTTTACAAATATCGTTTGTATTAAGACAGAACTGTAAGGCTAAATCTTCAGTGCAGAAGTTAGTTAACCTGTCTAAATGGCTGCAATGATTCATCAAAGCTAAATACATTTTAACATATCTATTTATACACAATTACTATTGTTATTCTAAGTTGTGTAACACACACGCCCTCCAAAGCTTACTAGCTAGAGCACTACAACTCTTCCTCTCTAGGGTGCAGTTAATCAGCTCTAAGCAAATATGTCTGCTGAAGCGTGAAAGCCCAATCGCTCATTCACTTCACAACAGCTCTCTTCCACACATCTGCCAGCACATCAACCTATCATGTAGTACAGAGCCACCACTACTTGACTACACCTCTACTGTGAAACAAAGAGTAGAGCGTACAGGTATGAGTGACAGAATTTGAGTGCACAAGTGATACTGTCAAAATAGTATTGCGAGCTGTCACGTTTAATGCTCTGACATAAGACTGTATTGGTGGGTTTTTCCGACTTATGCTTTCTAATTAAAAACCAATTTGGGAGCGTAATCTATACCTTGCATTGTTCTAGGGCAGACAATCTGTAACCTCCTACCTAGTAAAGTTTATCTTTCACTTTGGCTCTCCCAGACAAACAAAAACAAGGGCACAAAAGGGTGAGGGTGTGTGCGAGGGTGTTGCAGGCAGATGGGTCACATGCAGTTCTTTGAATGTCTCCCCTATCAACCCCATTCAACAGGCCCTATAAAACTGACAGCCTGCTTAAATACCTGACACAAGAAAAGGGTAAAAAACAAAGGAGAGAAGAGGCGAGAACAACGGTAAAAATAAATAAGACAGCCCTCGGTGACTGATGTGTAAAGGCTACGGCTGACATCTTAGTGACCATTAATAAATGTGGTTGTGGTCACAAAGGGCGAGTGTAAAAAGGGTAGAAAAGCGGGCAAAAAGAAAACAGTGAACGTTGCCTCCAGCTCTAAATTCCAATGCTTATTCATCAGGGTGGATAGAGCTTGCTTGGCCCATTTTTTTAATGCCGCTCGCTCTTGGACCCCCTTTAGTGTCTTTGTTTGTCTTTGGAGTCCATGAGAAAAGTCAATTATATTTCAACAACCATGCTTAGTTAACATCACCATGCAAATCTTAAAGGGCGCCATTACTCTTAATCAGGGCTTGGAGGGGGCGAGAAGTTGCTCTGAATCACTGCTTCTCTTTGGGCCTATAAAGCAAGTAAGACGTTACGCACATCTGGGACGGCACATCAAATAGAGAGAGACGCGCGGAAAAATAAACACTGGTAGGCGATTAAAAATCCATATTTATGCAACCCTAGTTTTTCTTGCCTGAGAACTCCACACATTGGTTGCCTGCCTCCTATTGATCTGAGTTAAATTAAATGTTTAAACCTCGAAACATAGTTTAATGAGCACGCAAAAGTTACGTAAATTGCAAAGACAGGAGAGCAAACTAACGATGTAAATTAGCAAAAAAAAAAAAAAAAAAACTACATTCAAGCACATGGAAGTTGAACAGGTTGCAATGCCACGTGTCTTGTCCTAGAATTTTTTTCTAAATACTGTGTCATTACATCTTATATGATTTTAATTGCACAATCTTGAACTTTATATACTGCACACCAACAATTAGAGGTCACACAGTGCTCAGTATATATAAGTACACCCCTCACAAATCTATTTTTTAAATATATATTTTTAATAGGAAGCTATACAATAACATACATGTCTATATACATTAGATTAGTCAGTACAGAAGCCAAATCTGGACCTAATCTAACAAAATAACTTATGAAAAAAGGCCTAAAAACTAGTACACCCAAATATATGTTATAGAAAAATATTAAATACAAATTTTTCAAAGAGGAAATATGTATAAAAAAGGTTGTACTTTTTTTTGCAATATTTTGCTTGAATTTAATTGTGTTATCTTTCAATTTCTAAATATGTTTGGTGACTAAAATATTATTTTAATAAATATATCTGTTTAATAAATCTGTTTTGTTTAAATGCACAAAAATACATTGGCTATAATTACTGAGAAATGGATAAAAATATTCATTTTCAAAATCACTGTATATGCAACTGCTCCTATTGTTACAACTCTTGCTATCTTGCATCCTTCCCAAACAACCAAAATAATGTTAGTTACCAACATACCTTTAATTAAGTTCTTTTACTGTATGTTCAGCAGAAGAAATCAATCATATAGGTTTGGAATGGGAAGAGGCATGAGTAAATAATGACATATTTATATATAATATAAATAATGACAATTTACTTTCCATTAGTGAGCTGCCTCTTAATTTAATATATGTTATTAAATATCACGCATTTGCTTCATGCGTTAAATAAAGAATCATAAAGAGATTTAGCATTAGAACACTGCAACAAGTTATATGATTTTAGGTTTATAATTTTTCATCTCTATTTTTTGTTTTGTCAACTGGTTAAGTCAAGACTTTTAAACTAAATTTTATTTAGTTAAAAAACTGCAGCAACATTTATTTAAAAAGAACCACTGAAAAATGTTACATGGTAAAAGTTCTGCTTTCTTAAGAGTAAAATACTCCTGCATATAAAATTGAGTCCCAGCCTGAACAGAGACATCTTAAAGTTGAGTCCAAAATAAATGGAGTGCCACTCCCTTAGAGAGCTCGCTATAAATCAGACTGAAGCCATACGGCCCTGTGGAGAGCTCCTCGGTCGGGCGTCAGGGTAAACTGTGCTGAATCCATCTGTGCAATCTCATCGTCATTATGTCCCTGCTGTTATCGAAGCCGTAAATCATTCAAACAAACTTTATCGTCTGCAACATCCACTGTCTGCAAACAGAAACACATAGACTTTCACAGAGACACTTGTCAGGTGCATCTGTTTACAGCTCTGTCAATCTGAGGTGTTTTAGCTGTAGTTGTCACCGACTTACTGGCATTGATTAGACAATTACACGGTGTAATCTCACTGCCATCGATTCCACACAACCAGTGTTGTTGTGTTAAATCAATATAAACAAACACAGGTAAGTCAGCCACACTTTAATTTGCCCAGAAATTAAAATTGTTCAAATATGTTTCTCCTGCGATGTTCTGCTGTGGCAAAATAGCATTTACCTACAGCTCAGATACACTGGTATGTGGTGAGTGCTGGTGTAATCTTCAACCTATGATGTATTTGGGAAATGATGTGTGTTAATCTGGCTGATAGACTGTGCTTTTCTGTGATTCTGTGCTGAGATATGCTTGGCGTCTTCTTTGATCTGATGCACTCACCAGGAAGAAACAGATTATAGGTTTTCTGAAATCAAAATACATCACAAATAGATTCTGGGCACAAATGCTCTGGTTAAAAGTTATTGCAAAATGACTAAAAAACGGTATATCACAAGTCATTTTCATAAACATAGCATTTTATAATTAAATGTGCAGCTGAGCATTGCTGTATCAGTTAAAATACAGAATTATATTTGCATAGCAGTGCTGGGTAGATTACATATTACTTCTGTTACTAATTTCAAATTGCATAAAGGAAATTGTAGTTAGTAATGTAATCTAGATTACACATTTTATATAATCTGTACTCCCTACATTTTTTATTATTTTGTACCAGGCTGATCTAAAAATACAAAAAGAAAGAAATACTATTGATTCTTTGTTATTAACAACATGAAGTGTATTAAACATTACACTACATCCATTTTTCAAACTGGGGTATGTAAAAGAACTGCAGAGAGTTTGTGATTTGGTAAGATGATTTACTCAATCATAACAATGTATGTTTCAAATAATTAAAAGAAAGCACTAGAACATAAAAAAGAGGAAATATTATTATTTACTTTACCTGTGAACCTGGAAAGGTGTTGTTAAATTATTAAAATATTAACTTAATTTTTGCTTAGCCCAAATTTTTTACTCTCAAAATGGGGGTTCTGCCTAACAAACAGTGAGTTCTGTGAGAATTCCTGTTATTACATGAACAAGCATTACTAACTATAAAAATGACACTGTACTATGATAAAACTAAATCATCATATGTAATCAATAATAAACCAAGTGGAATCTATTTATGAGCATTTTAAAATAGAATCTAATCACAATTACTTAATTTTCGGAATCCGATTACATGATCCATAATACATTGTTTTTACTACCAAGTATTCAAAAAAACTAAAGTAAAATCCTTTTTGTTTAACTCATTCACATTGTGCTTTATGTGCTTGACAATCTTACTGTAGTTTTTGTCTGCTGAAAAAAGTATATTTGAAAAATATAAAAATAAGTATATTTGAAATTACTTTTATTTTGAAATGTCATGTTTTTGAAATACAGGTACTTTGTAATTGCACTTTATTCAGTGTAGTATCAACAACACATGTGCATTATGTTTCACATCATCTCATGCAGCTACATATAGTGCAGGTGATGCTAGTGCACCAGACAGACATGAGGGGTCAAAGTTTGGAACACAGGGAACCCTACAGAGAACAAGCATGTGCCATTGTCCCATGACCCAGGATATGTGTGTGGGAGAGACTCTGGCTTCGGTGTCTGGTCTTGGCACTCATGGCTGCAGTAGTTCAGAGCAAAGAGCCAGAATATAGACTGACTGAGTACTGTTTCTCAGTGGCGAGCTGCGCCCTCTTTTGGTATGTACGTTATAGTAGAAATGAACCACTCTTCTCTGGATTTGATGTTGTTCTCCATTTTAAAGACAACTTCTTTTCTTAAACTGAAATGTGAACATGTTCAGAATTCACAAAGTTTATGGGTTATTTTTTGTCTTTACATGAAGATTAAATACTGATCGCTTCATTACAATGCTGTTAAGAAAATGAAAGAGTGTTTGAGTGAAGGATTTGTTCACTGACTGCGATGATTTGTCAGCTTGTTTTATCCATAATGTAGGCAGAGACAAACTGACATGAAAATGGATTGACATGTCTCTCATACCCTTAAGTCATGTGAATTTGGGTCAGGCCTACTGAGTGTTTCTGTGTTCTTTTTTGGGTGCTTAAACTACAGTATTTTGTAGTCAAAATAATTGGACAGGTGTCATTTCAATTTCATGGGTATCATACGTGCAGCAAAATTTTAGCCAGCATTGCTTATAATAGTGAGCTTATTATATTTTAGCTATTTTAGGAATGTATATTGTGTTAATTTTATTTATTTATTTATTTATTGCTTGTTGTGTTTATAGTAGATCTATTTTAGAGCTCCTAAATATGGACATGGATTGTGATTGTTGTTTGTAACTTTGTAAACTCTATGACTACATATTAAATTAAAACAGCAGTATGTAATAAAGCAAGTATGTCAGATTATGAAACTGGGCAAGTTGTGCAAGTCATGTGATAATGACAACAGGGCAAAAAAAAATCCAAATTACATCTATGTACACCTTTTTAGCGGACACAAAGTAATTAATTATTCAAAATAAATACCTATTATAATAGGTATGCAATATTGGACGCAGTCTTGGCATATCATCTGGCAGTGCAACAAATGAAGACCCAGCCCATGCCTTGTAGATTAAAATAGCTTAAATTAAATTAAAACAGGTGTTATTTCAATTTCATGGGTATCATACGTGCAATGGAATTTGTTATAATAATTAGTGAACTTATTATTTTTTAGCTGTTTTCAGAATGTAAATTGTGTTCATTTGTATGTCAGATTTTTACAGTACACAGTATGAAACATTGGGCAAGTTGTGCAAGTCATGTGATAATGACAACAGAAAAAAAGGAAATACATCCAGACTACATCTACGTACCCCTTTTTAGCAGTCACAACGTAATTCATTATTCAAAATAAGTACCTATTATAATAGGTAAGGAATTTTAGACGCAGTCTTGGCATATCATCTGGCAGTGCAATGAATGATGACCCAGCTCATGCATCGTAGATTAAAATAGCTTTTTACTAAAAGAAAATCTCCATTTTGTGACTATAAATCATTTTAATGGCATTTCTCAAAAGTGCAATTCATTTTTGCACAAAACTTTAACTGCTTTAAATACAGACTCCAGAATGTTTTAGAAGAATAAGGATTAGACGACGAAATGCCGAAAGTTTGAATCACCATTAACTGAAAGACTGCAGCAGGGGGTAAAACTTCTAAATATAAATCACATTCCCATTTAAATTTGATGTTATTAACTCTAGTGACATTTTATTCCGCACTGGGCCTGGAAAAAAGGCGTGCTAAGTGAACTTGTGTTTCTATAAACAGTTAGTAGCGAGAAAACAACAGGTTACATTTATCATTATAAGTTGGCACTGTGTGACGCGCCATCTCCAAGCGTGCGCGTTACCGTATTTTAAGAAGAAAAGTTTAATGTGGAGACAGAGATATTATTCAAATCTAATGCCCTTCTTCGCTCAGGATAAGAGCCTGATTTTAAACCTGACAGGTTAGAGAGGAGGTGGAGGTGCTTTGTTCCCCGTTTCCACTCTGCACACGAGGCTTTCGGAGCTTAGTCTATTTGAACATGCGACGTTTTAAAGCTGCTATCAATCAGCATGGGGTCCCAGAGTGAGCAAAATGAGAGAGCAGGAGGGAGAGAATGAGAGAGGCTGATATAGAAGGAAAGAAGTTATCGCACTGTTTATTCAAAGCTGACATGAGACAAACTTGTTACTGTGTTCCGTGCCTGTTCATGCATGACAGGAGCGCAGTGAGGAGTGGAGGGAGAGATGTAAGAGGGAGTGGAAACCAGCACAGGATTCAGGCGACTTTGACACCCCAACTAAAAATGAGAGCCTTCGTTCGAGCCCCTTAGCTGTCGTACTCTCATCAGGAGTGCAGGGGAATGACGCGACACACTTTTTTTCTCTAAGCTCAGAGCTCATTTCAAGTTAGAGATGACTAAACCTGTTGGCACCGCTGGAGTGTGTTTACTTCGGTGAGCTCTGAGATCCAAGCAGATGGTCACCTGGATTTATTTACTCTGTTTATTCATCTCATCATGTAATTGAGAGAGGGTTCTGTGCCAGTAGCGTTCAAATACATCTCTTCTTGTTCATGTCACCGTCCACAATTTAAACAAATTCATGCTTAACTGATCAAGCATGATATGTTGGGTCAAAAATGTCAAATAATTTACCTCACAAAATTAACCGAAGAAACACAACAGCTAATTTAATACTAATATGAGATCCCCGTTGATAAAAAAGTATCCTTTCCTTCCCACATCTGCAAATAATCTTTCACCAGATTTTTATTACATATTTGTTAAATAAATTAGTCACAAATGGCTCTGAGGCATGTTTTAGAAAAAGTTGGTTTCCTGCAGTACATTAGCTAAATCTAAAGCCTTACTTTCATGTTTCATTCTTCTTAAGAAATAATTTAATATTGCAAAAATAATATTGTTATGGAATATGCTTTATTTAGCTTTTTCAATGTGAAATGTCTTTGTTGGTTATTTATTCATTCATATTTTCCTCTAGGATTTTATTGGCACATATGACTTAATCATTGATGAACACTAGAGGGCGCCATAAGAACACATTTTTCCCCCCAAACTTTGTCCATGTTAAAGAAGCTTAGATTGTGTAAGTTTGGACACACTTGGGCTTTTGGTAAATGAGGACTGACAGTGATGGTATCCGAGGCAGACTTCAGAGGATTACCTTGTTCTGAGGGCATCACAGAAAAAGATGTTGGATTGAATGTCAAAAACTTCTAAAGGAATGTTAATGTGTTGCTAATGGAATTTCTAAGAGGACACGCATATAAAAAAATCCCACTGAAATCCTATCTAAACTTTCTGTTACATGTTTTAGAATTTCAGATAAGTTTACTTTTGTTTGGTTAGGGGATTTGTGTTTGATTTATTTGCAATTTTTTCCAAATTGTGGGAAAATTTCAAATGGAAGAGAGCATCCCTATGCCACTAGACCTAACTGTAACCCTATGTAATTTATATAACCCTAACCATGCTTTTTCTCTAACCATCCCTTAAACCCATGAACAATAAATGTGTATATTATCCAGAAGCAACATAATATTAAGTCTGACCTAACTGTATCCTAAATAAGTTATTGCAAATTGCATTCTTTATGCTTGTGCACAAATCTGTGAGTGTATTTTGTGTCTTATGTCATGTCTGGGTGCTTGTTTGTGCCTTTGGATAATAATAAAAAAAAATTAAGAATGGCAGAATTGCAAGAAAAATATAGAGAATTGCATAGAATATTTTTGTATGACCCCCTCAAATTGTGATTCACAATTGTCTTTTTCTTTTAGTTTTGTGTCCTGTGGTGGAAAAAAATGTTTATATTGTCAATAGACAGAATGTATTGCTTCATTCTGGTCTGTGAGATTCATTTCAGTCCTGTGTTTTAAGTATCAGCAGTGATGAATGCAGTCTTACTCTTAAACATGTTCAGGTGTTTTAACCCAAATTTGGGTACAACATGCATCAACACTACTGCTCCAACTGGGGTAATGTTTTTTAGTTGGTCCATATTTTGTCCAAATATATGTTACAACAATATTTTTAGAGCAAACTGTGATACATACTGTAATGCCGCAGTATATACAGCCCTTTAGACTATCTTTTTATATTCTAATTAAGGGTATTTGGTTTTACTTGGATGAATATGGCCTGTGAAACTGTCATGCTCAAACACAAGCACCAGAGTGTCTAGATAATAGTCAATTGTATGACAGATTTGATTGGAAAATTGCTTTGGACCGAACAGAAAATTTTCCATCAGTGTTACTCTGAACGTGAGCATGTATAGTGGTATAATAGAGCAGCAGTAGTGCTGGGCTCAGTGAGGAGGGGAGGCAGTTAATCTCATGCACTCTTATTAATTACCCCTCCGTAAGCCTCTGGGCTTTCACACATATCAGGGAGCGCACCCGCTCAGATTTAATTGAATGTACGCTAATGGGATGGGATCAGAATCAGGACTATTAAAGCTGATCAGAGTTAACAGGAGAACTAGGCTTGTCTGAGACTTGTCTAGTCTTGGTACTGTATGAGATCTTTTATTTAAGATCAGATTATTCGGTTTGATAAACTGTTGTGTGGTTTTATGGCCTAGACTGCTTAAGCTTATCCTGCTGTTTGAGAGACTGAAGGCCTGCCTTTAATTATCACATTTATTTATTTGATATATTTTTACTTCTCTTCAGGTTTTCATTATAGGTTAAGTACACTTTAGGTTTTTTCAACAAGACTTTTTTAAATGAGTAAAATAAAAGTTTATTACAAAGAGTTAAAACAACTCACATTTAAAAGTTGCAAAAAACAGCTGTCACTCACTCACCCACTGAAAATGCTAAACTTCACATATGGTTACTAAGAAATGGCATGCAACACACTGAAGTTAATGTAAAATTTTACATAAGACTGAATTCTTTTTGTAAACATCCTGTAATCCTAATTTAACAAAAATAAATGTTAACAGTGTATCCCGACAGTGATGACAGATTTTGTTTTTAATACAGTTTTTCTCAGTCGCTTTGGTGCATTTCTCACAACATTATTTACATTTGCACAACAGTTAATGCATTTCTCTAAACAATTAGTACAAACAGCAAAACCTAGTGGATAACCTGCAAAAGCGTGTTACTTGCTCAAAATTCCTCAAAAGCAAGTATTCATGTCAATGAAAGTGTCAGTGTCATCAAAATGAAAAGTCATGCCACCATTGTTTATGAACAAGATAGTCAAATGGCTTTGTCATGTTTTCATTATGACAGTTTACTCTGTACATTTCTTCCATTGCAAAAAAGTCAGATTTTGGTGACACTTACAGAAAATGCTCAAGACAGCACTATATACTATTTGCACAGCTATTTGAAAACTACAGTAAAGTTAGACATCACTGCATTTAGTGAGGTATCTGAGTACAAGACACTGAATATGTATGTTTCCCATTTTTACTGCATTTGCTCTTTGCAATTCTAATTTATTCACAGCATTGTGCAAAAGAATAAATGCAGCCTTATTTACAACAGACATAAACTCCCTTTGGGTAGAGCTCTGCACAACTGTAAACAATACTTCAATACATATTGAAACAATCTAGAACATACACAGCTCTGTAAATCATTCATGAAATTGTACAATTTAGAAGACATTTTCAGGAAAAAAATATTTAAAAGATTTTATAAAATGAGCTTGACAGATTTTGACAACTAGTTCAACATTTGTGTGTGTAATGACTCAATGAAATGAGGACTATTAGTTTTATATGTAATGACTATTCAGCATTCACAAGTTTAGTTCATTTTGGCTAACATGACATAAGCAAATGATAATGTTACAAACAACAGAGAGTTTGTAAGCATTTGCAATTTATTGGAAGGAATGAGAAACTGCTACTATGATGCAAAAATGCAAAAATGACTAATTGTTTTGAGAAATGCATTAACTGTTGTGCAAATGTAAATAGTGTTGTGAGAAATGCATCAAAGCGACTGAGAAAAACTAATAAAAAACTGATTTTGATTTTACTGCTGTTAAAGTTGAATGTGCTATCCAAAGATTTTAATTAAATGTTTTTGCAAGTAACATAATTATGAATATCTTGTAATTAGTAATATAGTAATATTTTTAGTTGTTGTAATCTTGTTTTTTTTACAATAAACCTATTTGTTTTTATTTTTAAGATTTTACATTATAACAATAAATTAAATGTAAATTAAATGTGAAATGCTCCGATCGATGCGCTCATGTCACAACAGCTAAAATATATACAGATGCAGTGCAACCTGTTTATACAGTCTATTGACAGTTTATACAGTCTAAAGCTGCTTCTGGCCATGACATGTTCACACCTAAATGATTATTATTATCATTATCAACATATTTAAGGTATTATATGCAGCATCCTTAATTTCTTTCTTTTCTTAGGTAAGGTGAGATCCACTCTTAAGGTTCATACTTAGAGGGAAAATGTGCTAAAAATCTTAAAGCATTAGAATCAGCACTCGGTATCGGCCAATCACCATGAAAAGGAATTGGTAATTGGTTTTTTTATAATTTTAATACATGTTATAATTAATTAAGTAATGTATAATTATAATATTTAATATGTATTTTTGTCATAAATTAGTTTTATTGATGGGATTAATAAAAACCCTAGTTTTCAGGCTTGTGAGCTGTGCCTCTGTTCATTCTTTTCAACTTGCACTCTTCCAAACCTATTTGGTGTACAATGACTCCCCTGAGCCACCCTGCCAGTGGCCGCACTCTCCATTTATATCCCAGTGTTCTCCTGCTGTCCTGCCCTACCATAGTGCTACACCTCTCCTATTCTGCAGCTCTTCAGCCTTTCTGCAGCACTGGCCCACTAATGTTATTTTCCATTGCTAAAAAAGCCTTCATACCATAAAAGCAACCCTAAGTACTTCTGTGGTGGCTAACAAAAGCTTGACTAAATACTAAAGTAAAGCTGCAATTATGGTATTGATTGCATGAAATGCATCCTTGCACATCCTTTCACCTGAACAAATGCAGTTATTTTGTAATACTTTATATTACTGTATCTTTCTTATATTTCTTTCTTATGTATTTTGTATATTTGCATGTAAATAATAAAATAAAATCTGAGTATAGAACAGAATATTTATCAGCTTTATCACATCCTTAGTTATCAGCAAGGCAACCACAGCACTTTCATCTGAACAAAGATGCTGCATTCATTACACTGTAAAAAATGCAGAGTTCCACGCAATTCATTCATGTTGAATGAATTGAACACAAATTTGAACACACAATTAAGTTCATATAAGAAATTTAAGTGGATTGAACAAAATACTATTAAGTTGTCCCCCAAAATATCTTAAGAATTATGTTGTTTTAGCTCAGTTTAAATAAGTACTTTCAACAAGCAGCAAACTATTTGAGTATAGCTTAGACAGGAAGAAGAAAAATCCATCTAAACTAACCTGAAGACAATAGGTTCCCCTTAAAGACACATCATCATCCTCAAGTGTCATAATCAGCACTGCTGCTGTGATTTCCAAAAATCAAATCTATTTTAATAAACTATTAAAATGACTATATTTTATCCAAAACTTACGTAAGTTAAAAATAGTTACATAAAAATACAACATGCAAATAAAAAGCCATTAGTTTTCAAACTTTTTTCCCCATTGGATTGCGACTCCTGGGGGGTTTGCATTAGATTATCCCCACAGGAATAGCGTCATTTGCAACAGATTGATTTTTTCAACACCAGCCTAAACTTTCTGACATCTTTATGGCAATCAAATACATAAAAAAAATACAGGTGACTGAATATGGAGGATGATCTCCAAGTGGCGGTCTCCAAAAATAAACCAAGAATAGGCCTGTGCTGTAAACACTGTGCCAACCAGTCTCATTAGGTGAGGTTAATATTAAATTAAACTAATGAATAAATGACTATTAAAAAACGTATATAGTTGTTAGACTGATGCGCTTTTCTGTGTTGCCAATATGCTCATGTTTCTATAGGCCTAATGGTGTGTGTGAGCCTTTACATTTAACATTTGTATGTTTATAACCACCTCTGAAAATAGTGGTGGTCGTGAGTCACTGGCATTGCTATTTTGGGGGGTGTGGGCTGAAAAGTTTGAGAACCCCCTGCTGTAGGCTATACTGTACTGTGCATTTGACGAATCAAATAGCCCAAATACACGGAACATCCCGGCCACGGTCGGCAACGATAGCATTAAAATAAAGTGTGACGTTAAGCATTTTCCTGATTTTAGATGTTCTAAATAATGATTTCAAAATAATAATTTCATTTTTTTTGCAGGAAAATGACGAATAGTCAGGAAAACACGTCAATTTAAGCAAATAAGAGCGTTTAGTCTTACCTTTGCAACCCAAGAGAAGTCAATTCAGGCAAACTTTCTAGCAAAACCAGTCTTAGAGCCATTGTAGATCGCGTGCTGCGGTCCAATCGGCCGATACCTACACGACACACAAGAAGGTTAAATAATGATTATGTTCAATAATTATTGTATTGTTTCAGCTTTTGAGGGGAAACTTGTTGAACGATGAGAATGTCGATTTGAGTGAAAAAGCTTATATTCTTACCTTTGTGATCCAAGAAAATCCCCTTCAGCAAATCTTTCTCTTCACTCAAAGTGCTAGAACAGATACGTTTGCGGCCGGAAGTTAAAGAGAATTATTTGTTATTTATTAAATTTCCCATTTATTGTATTTTATTATCGTCTACCTCCACCCCAACCCTAAACCCAACCGTCACAGTAACCTAAAAACAGTAGTTGTACCGAGTGTTATATAATACGTTATCTATTAAATTACCCAATACATTTTATTTTTTAACGCCTACCCCCCACTCCAACCCTAAACCCATCCGTCTAAAAAACCGTAAAATATTAATTATTCTTACAGAGTGTCATAAAAAAAATCCGCTTTAATAATGTGCATATCGCACTTCCGGCCGGCCGCATATCCCAAATATAGAGCCGTTATGCAGATTGTGCGTTATGCAGAACCTTTTGTCCAATCAGTGACTCTGATGCGGCGAATATGCAAATAAGGACGACTATTCTTTGATTCTAGGTTCTCGATTCTCAACACATTTAACACTAACATTAATTATAAAATTATACAGTTTCAGACCTCTTTTTAATTAGATTCAATTCCAGATTCAGCTCCCAGTTCTTAATTCATTACATATTTGAAATAATTTTATTACTATATTTATTAATGTTCTAATTATAATTAAAGTTGTTAACAATTGTAACTTAATAAAGTTACTAGTTACATTGAAGTTACTTTTTTCAAAAAGGTGTTTATTACAAAAACACAAATAAATATTTGAATAAACAATTAACGAATAAAAACAATTTTAAGTTAAATATTTGATACTTGTAACATTCATTCATTCATTCATTTATTTTCTTTTAGGCTTAATCCCCTTTTTAATCTGGGGTCACCACAGCTGAATGAACCGCCAACTTATTCAGCATACAGTATGTTTTACGCAGTGGATGCCCTTCCAGCTGCAACCGATCACTGGGAAACATCCATACACACCCATTCACTTACATACACTACAGACAATCAGCTTACCCAATTCACCTATACCACATGTCTTTGGACTTGTGGGGGAAATCGGAGCACCTGGATGAAACCCACGCAAACACAGGGAGAACATGCAAAATCCACAAAGAAATGCCAACTGACCCAGCTGGGGCTAAAACCAGCGACCTTCTTGCTGTGAGACGATTGTGCTACCCACTACGAATTAGGTATTAATTAAGTTGATCACGCGTAAAACGAGATGAAAGACTGTGTAACCACCGTCAGGATCAGCAGGCAAGTGCAGAAACTCAAAATACTGGGGTAAAATAAATGTCATATTTTAAAGACATTGCGGGAGAAAATGGAATTCAATGCAGTGCTTCTTGTACAGTCTGAGACCAACACTGTATCGTATATCTATCTGGCAGTGAAGATTGTGAGGAATGATTTTTTAAAGAAATCAGACCTTAAATGTGGCGATTTTATAATGGAAAGACTTCACTGGAAGTGCTGAGGCTGGCTGGCTGAAATTAAACGTCTGTGCCTATATAGCCCATTGGAATGTAACTATTGTCAAATTACTCCACTACTTGCTGGAAAAAGTGTTTAGCTACTGGAAAAGCTAAGTTATTATAAGTTGCTGAGCTACTGTCAAGCTACTGAAAAGCTAAGCTAGTAGATGAGCTACTAAAAAAGTAGCCGAGTTACTTCTAGCTACTCCCCAACACTGCAATTCAACACGATTCAATAGGAGGCATTTTTTGTTTTCCCCAGCCCTGTTGTTACAAATGTGTAAGATGAAAGAGAGAGAACCCATCCATGGTTCTGTTTAGCCCTTTATAATGACTCAGGGTTGACTTTTTCCAAGCACAAAAAACCCTTTTGCTTCACCTTCCACATTATCTATTGCAGCAATTTCCTCGAAATGACACCAAGCGCTAATTTTAGGTACATTGTGTCAGTTTTTGTACCTTGTTTCTAATTTTATAATGATTGTCCTATTTTATCTTCATCATCAACATCACAGGTGGAGAAGATCAATTTACACCTTATGTTGCACTCTTAAAATTAGCCCTAAAATGGCAGCTTTCTCATCCCCAAAGTGTCCAGAAATCCCTAGAGTCTTGCCTATTAAAAACCCTGTTTATGCTGGCAGAGAGGAACTCACAGTCTGCCTGATGTCAGAAACGCAAAAAGCCTCCAAAATGTCCAGATCAACACTCTCCAATCTGCCACCATTTATAAGCTCATCACTCATGGACAGAGAATATAATTTATGCACCCAAACACATGCACACACTTTCATCTTCATCATATTAAAGGCTTTATTACTTCATCCTTCCAGTCATCGTATTGATCTCTGTGTAAATTAACATCTGCGCTGGCCTGTTTCCTGACTACTCGTTCTTTTATAATAATAACCACATTATTAATTGTTGACCCTTCTGGTTTGTCAGAAGGCCAGCAGTCTACTTTACATCATCATGTCGATCAGACTTCATTTGACCAAGAGGTGGCAGTGTAACTCTCAGGATCCCACATGGAAAAAAAATCTTGTGTCACATAAGAGATCTGAAAATCTATAACATGTCAGATGAGTTATAATTGAATTCATCTGTCTGACTGATATATTTATACCTACAGGATCTTCTTTGTGTCTGTGGGAGATTAAGCAGTTCGATTGGCAGAATGATTTGATTAAAGCAGGCTCTTTGGAGATAAAGTAGTTTTTCCCCCTCTTTTCATCATGGTAATCTGGCCACGACTGTCACTGTAATGCTTTATTTGAAAAAAATAAGTGAAAAAAATAACTTTTGCATCAAAGTTAGCTATTTTTAGTTACTGTGAGCTTACTGTATGTATGACTTCAGTGAAATCTTTGTTGCATAACCATAATGTGAAATGACTACAGAGGGCTACTAACCGACACTTTCTCATTCCACTTGACGTAAAAGAACAGATGAGGATGACAGAGGGAGATAGACGGTGCAAAGCTTATAATATTACATTACTCTTATTGTTTTTGCTATAAATATATATATTTTTAAGGTGTTTCTTTTTAATTTAAGAAGGATATATTTAGAATTATGATAAAAAAATGCTTTATAATATTTACAGAATGGGTGTCACGGTGGCTCAGTGGGTAGCACGATCGCCTCACAGCAAGAAGGTCACAGGTTCGAGCCTCGGCTCAGTTGGCAATTCTGTGTGGAGTTTTCATGTTCTCCCTGTGTTCGTGTAGGATTCCTCCGGGTGCTCCGGTTTCCCCCATTAGTCCAAAGACATGTGCTTTAGGTAAGCCAAATTGGCTGTAGTGTATGTGTGTGATTGAGGGTGGATGAGTGTTTCCCAGTGATGAGTTGCAGCTGAAAGGGCATCCACTGCTTGAAATATACGTTGGATAAGTTGGCAGTTCATTCCGCTGTGGCAACCCCAGCTTAATAAAAGAAAATGAATGAATGAATATCTACAGAATGTTTTAGCATTGCAGGACACTTTCAGCTCTATCTCATGTGGTACAAAGTTGACCTCTTTGTGTATAATGGATCTGCCTCAGCTCTTATGCTGGGAATGTGCCAAGTGATTGCATGTGGCAGGTTACTTCTCTGCTGATAGGCTGCAAATTGTGAGCAGTTTTATTTAAGCCAGATTCCTGTTATGCACACTGTTTAGCAGCCCAAGACTTATTTTTAAACAATTATTGATCTAGGCTAATGCTGTTTTTCTTTTTTAAAAAATATAGTATTGGTCTTTGTTAATTCATGTTTATCCATAATGCATTGTTTAATTTGCAAGTTTATTTATATAGCACATTTCATACACAGTGGCAATTCAAAGTGCTTTACATAAACAGGAATAAAAGAGACAAGTATAAGAAAAAATAAAATCAGATAATAATAAAACAGATAAAAACAGATTAAAATGGGTTAAAACAGGTTATAAAATAATGAAAAAGAAGAGAAAAACATAATAGTGCGATCTATCGGACGTAGCACAGTGCTCATTCATTAAAGGCAAAGCTAAACATATGTGTTTTTTAGTCTTGATTTGAATGTGCCCTTGGAGCACATCTGATCATTTCTGGGAGTTGATTCCAGCAGCATGGAGTGTAGTATAGCTGAAAGCCGATTCACCCTGCTTTGTTTACTGAACTTTTGAAATTTCTAGTTTATATGATCCTAGAGATCTGAGTTGTCTTTTAGGTTTGTATTCAGTCAGCATATCTGTAATGTATTGAGGTCCTAGGCCATTTAGTGATTTATAGACAAGTAATTGTACTTTAAAATCTAATCTGAATGTAACTGGATGCCAGTGTAAAGACCTGAGAGCAGGTGTGATGTGCTCTGATTTTCTGGTTCTGGTCAGAATCCTGGCTGCAGCGTTTTGGAAGAGATGCAACTGTCTGACTGTCTTTTTGGGAAGGCCTGTAAGGAGGCCGTTACAGTAATCCACCCTACTGCTGATAAAAGCATGAACAAGTTTCTCTAAACAAGTTTGTTTAATGGATAATTATTGTATAGCTGTAATTGTTACAATTAAGTTTTTCTGAGATGGCAAAACTTTCATGGCATACTGCTCAACAGATATTTTTATGTTTATCATTGTTAAATACAGCTGCAACTGTATTTTTAGCAGTGGCTTTTAACAATTTAACCTCAAAATAACAGCATTTACATGATAATTAAAGATACAGTAAAATGTCTGTACTGTCCCTTTAGAACTATTAATCTGTTCTTGCTGAGTAAAAGTATTCCGTATCCTAATTTTTAATTCTTAACTGTTTTAATTCAATTCTAATTATTATTTTTAATATTATTTAATAATAATAGTAATGCTTTTATTATTATTATTATTATTATTATTATAATAAATAATAAAATTCATTCATTCATTTTCCTTTGGCTTAGTCCCTTTATTCATCAGGGGTCGCTACAGCGGAATATACCGCCAACTTATCCAGCATATGTTTTACACAGCGGATGTCCTTCCAGCTGCAACCCAGTACTGGGAATTTAGTTTGTTCAATTCACCTATACTGTATGTTTTTGGACTGTGGTGGAAACCGGGGCACCCAGAGCAGTACCCACACTAAGATGGGGAGAACATGCAAACTCCACACAGAAATGCCAACTGACCCAGCCAGGGCTCGAACCAACTACCTTCTTGCTGTGAGGTGACAGTGCTAACCACTGAGCGATCGTGTCACCATTATTATTATTATTATTAATATTATTATTATTATGGTTACATTTATTATTATTATTATTTGTTACTTATTTAAACCATTTAATTTCTTTCTATGTAAAATACATTCAATGAAATGTGCTGTATAAATAAACCTGCTTTGCTTAAAGGAAAAATATACTAATCACAAAATTTATATTATGTATAGTTAACATCTAGCTAACATCATGCTAGTGTCCTGCCATAAAGAGACTGAAAAAAAAAGGAAATAAAAAAGACAATTTTATGACTCCTCTCGTGAGCCCTCAGCTCTGCACTTGCCGTTCAGCACATCACCGTATAAATAAATAAAGCCAGCAGGTGATTTAGGGCGTCTGCTTATTTTCAGGAGAGCCTTTGAAGATGAAACAACTGCATTCCAAGTCCCAGTCTCTCTCCCTGGAGACATGCTTTCCAAAAGGCTACAGCCACAGCACAAAGCCAGTCTTGACATTTGCATAAATCCATCAGCGTCACCACAACAGCGCTGACTCTTAGGTCGTCATCTGCCTTTAAATTTAGAAATAAATAAATAAATAAATAAATAAAAACAGACAGGATGGGGAAAATACAACAAATGTTGTAAAGCTTTTGCATATGCTGCAGTAGGATGATTACATTGACAGGTCTCAGATGAGCGCTTTTCAGACACAAGCTGTACAGAAAACAGCCATGGCTTTTGTTATTGCCTGGAATTTTACAACATGACATATGTGTGTGTGTTTGTTTATGTATGTGAGTTTGCTGTTTGACGGAGGAGGCAGTGCATATGAATCCGCCCATCCAAGATTCACGAGTAAATGCTGTGGACAAGGCCATTGGCCTCACCTGGCAGTCGATTGTCTTAATTTCACCGGCGTCACTTTCAATTTAGACAGCAGCTGAGATGAAAGATAACTCTGCAGGCTGCATCCGTACCACTCAACCTCAGCAGCAGTAGCTTACAGACTGGAAGACGAGGGCCATT